>CAHIKZ030002154.1:12500-482942 GCA_903632075.3 Acanthosepion pharaonis
GTCTAGTCAAGTGTCTTTTTTGTTTTCAAAAATAAATTTTTAATAATCAACCAAAAAGACAAAGTTAAACAACCATTGATAACCTAGTTAGGTTGGGGGATAATTTTTATGTAAAAGTAAGTTAACTATACATTTTTGACTTAAATTACACTACACACAGTTAGAAATTAGAGGTGAACTCAAATCCATTGATTTATTTTATCAATTTGAATTTTGCGGAGGAACAAGAAGAGTTTTTGTTTTACGTGAAAAAAAAAGTCGATGAAATTAAAAATATGCTTCTAAAATCCGCAATTGGGTGAGCGTTAAAAAATAACTGATTTCAAAATTAGCAAAAAAAAAAAAGGACGTTTGTTAATCATTCTTGATATTATTCAGAAAAATATTGGCGATCCACGCAGATTTTATTAAAATATTTTTTTATGGTCACCTTTGTGTGGAATATCAATTTTGGAGTTGCACCTTTAATTGGGAAGGAAAACAGCGGAAGTTTAGGTTTAAAAACTTCCGGTTGTCATTAGCTTAACTTTATACTTTGCTTTCGCTCGGAAAATTATTTTCTTATCCGAATTTTCTTTAATATTTGGACGCCAAGTCAATTGTGACTTGTAAAAACTGCTTACAAAATGTCGAAAATGGATGGTAAGATATTGATTAGCATTTCTTATTTCTTCAGTTGATAATAAATAGCTTTTTTATTAAGTGAAACGATCGATTTTTTGTATTTTAAAAACTAAAGTTGATTTTTTTCCCCTCTCCTCGTGTTAAAAAAACTGACGAAAACTTTTGACAGCTTAAAAACAGTTTCTTTATGGCGTTATTAAGGGAAAATATAAAATTGAAACTATTTCATACGAATTCCAAATACCAAAAAAGTTAATAAAATCGTTTAAAGAAGACTTCACTATGAATTTTTTACGCTAAAGTGATCACGTGGTTAAAACAACAAAAAAACACACCTTTCATCATCATCATCATTAGGTGCTAATTGGACACTAGTGTTACTAATTAAGTATAAACAAACAATGGATTTAATTACATTGCAGATTTTATTAATGAACTTTTTAAATACTTTTTCGGCTACATCTTATTTATTTTCAAATTTTTATCATTTATTTTTTAGTGTGATAAAAAAAAAACACAAAAAAAAACTCGCCTTGTTGAAATTTAAGATTTAAAAAGCAGATCTTTGTGTTCTGGTTTTTGACAAAAAAAAGTACATTTTATGTG
Organism: Acanthosepion pharaonis; assembly: GCA_903632075.3. Classification (NCBI taxonomy): domain Eukaryota; kingdom Metazoa; phylum Mollusca; class Cephalopoda; order Sepiida; family Sepiidae; genus Acanthosepion; species Acanthosepion pharaonis. The sequence goes on from CAHIKZ030002154.1 coordinate 13,731, forward strand.
TGATATTAATTTATATTCCTGACCCCCATACGCTTTTTTTTTTATTTCCTCGAAGCATCATTTTTTTCTGGTCTATCTAAGCGACATAAAGCAGCTGATCACACCCATTGATTAAATTTTAGTTTTATGTTGTCATAAACCGAAATTTTATTGTCAAATTCACTTTCAAAAGAAAGGTCTAAATATTTAAAGAGAAAAAAGATTTAGCGAAAATCTTCGATCACAACGCAATCATAAAATTCTTTGAATAATCATTTCTGGTCAGAAATAAAATGTAATGGCTGAAGAAATCTTGTTTTGGTAAAAAGCTGGACATTTGTCATCAGAGGACAAATAAATGGCTTTAAAAATCATTTTCTGCTCTAAAAATATAAAAAATCAACTTGATTTTTGTGTCGAATTTTATGTAAATCTCAAAGAAAGCAGCTGCTCTTTTTAAAGTCTTTTACTTTTAAAAGTCAATTTATTTTCCATTTAACTTTTTTAACAAACGAAAACTACAAAAACAAAACGAATGTAAAATTTTGTTTATTTTTTCATTTATAAAAAATAAAAATCACAGATCATTTTCTATTCTACTTTCAGAGCTTGCTTTCTTTGAAATAAATTTGTTTTTATTTCTCATATCATAAGTGTTGTTAATTTTTTAACTCTTTCGTAATGTTTTGAGCTTCTTTCTTTAGTTTGATTGAAAAAATACAATTTTGGAAAGGAAATAGAAAAAAATAGTTACATTTTTCTCGATGTCTGGTCAGTAAAAGCAACTTTGTTGATCTACTGCTACAATAAAAAAAGAAATAATGTTTTTAATGTATTTCTTTTAAATTCGTCTATTATTCATTGTTTAGAGCTTTTTTGTTATTAGCTTGTTTCGAAAAGTCCTATCCACGATATGGTAGTGCTGAAAAGTTCTCGGCCCGACCAAGAAAGCTTTAAAAAAAATTCCGATTAGTCATTTTTAGTCGAACCGAAAACTTTTTTCTTTTCATTGAATTCAGCATGCTCTCCTTTGAGTCATTATTGACTAATGGCAATGACTTAATTTTATGTTTATTTCATTTAATATTTTCGTTTTTGATCATCATTTAAGAAAAAATCAGTGCGATTTATTTTTCTTATGACTTGTATTTTTATTTTTAATTGCAATTTTGATACATTTTTTTTTTCCTGAAATCAAAAAGTTTCAAAACATCGAAACAAGTTCCTGTCAAATTTCAAGTGCGTGGCTTGCTTAATTAATTTACATATTTAAAATTTGAAAAGTACTTTTAAAAAAATCTTGCTTAAAAAAAAAGAGTCGCGCCAAATATGAGGTCCGTGCTGGTAAATGATCAGCGATAATGACCCAAACAATTTGGGATTTTTAGTCATTAGGTTTTATAGGTAGGTAAAGAGGTACCTCCACATCTGTTTCAGTCCGTCAACCGTTGGCAATCTTTTCAAACTCCACCTTTGCTAAGTAAAATTATATTTTTAAAGGCTATTTTTCTGTTTTTACATTCATTTCATACACTTTGATATGATAACAAACATATTAGTTATTATTATTAAGTTTAACTAATATTTTCATGTTTGTTATCATAGTCGGCTGTTATGCTCTCCAGCCTTCTACGGGTGTCTGTCAATCGGGCTAACTTGCACCCTTGATTTAAATCTCGTTTTTCTTTTTTACAGTAGAGTTCATCCTGTTCAAGGTCCGAGGGCCACTCGAGGTAGAAGGTTACGTTAAGGGATAGTTTATTACGGATAGGAGGGAAAGATAAAAGTTAAGTTTGAGACTTGAACTGGTGTAGTGATCGGGGAAACATCCTCTTGGGAGTCTGTTCCACAGGGCAGTGGTTCACAAGAAGAAGCTGTTTGAGTGGGACTTACTTCTCACCAATGGAATACAGAGGGAATGTGGGTAGTTTGCTACTGTCGGAGTTAGCTCCTCCTTATTTCCCTAATTGTTCACTAGGGGTCACTCTCACTACACTATAAATACTGGGCGACTTCTTGCCTTGTTTTCTTTTCTACTTTGCATTTCAGCAGACACATTTAAAAATGTAATCTCTTGTAGAAATCTGCGTTTTCGTCCACTTGTGGAACAACGCCATGAAACACACATACACGTACGTACGAACATTCACTGAAATACAAACTCTTTACGTTCACACACAAACACAAATGCTAACGTCTTTGTCACTTGTAAATTTGTTGTTTAATACATATATTTGTTGACATCGATATATATATATATATATATATATATATATAGGTCTTGTTTGTTTTCTTTACATCTTCGGTTGGACTCAACTTGAGTCCGCCTTTGTTCTTGTAGTTGGACCTTCTAGCAGGAAATAAACAGCACGTGTTCCTAATTCAAGAACACGCAAACCCACACGGTCCTCTACACTACTATGTAAGTGGTATGGCAGGTCCTAGCTATGAAGGTTAGACCTGACAAACAAGAAATGTAATTCGTCTGAGTCCAAGCACTTTCCATGGTAGTAATGATAGAGCATTGAAAGGCTTGTCTCATCCCACCTGTGAGAGAGAGGCTGGAGGGTGGAAAGTAATTCTTCTCTAACAAGGGCTCAGAGACGCTTTTGAACTCTATGCATGGTACTTATCCATAGTACCACATCTGTCATTGCTCTTTATCATCCTCAGGATGAAAGGTCAGTAATGTTCAGTCAAATATCAAAGATGAGTGACAATATCCTCAGCAAATTTCCCTTCAGCCAGCTTTCATATCTGTGGTGACTTCAATATCCACCATAAAGAATGGTTAGTCTACTCTAACAAAACCGATGATGAAGGCAGATATTGCAGAGACTTCTCCATCGCCTGTGAGCTAACCTAGATCATCAGAGAATGCACCCAAGTCCCATATGTTCATAATTTGGTTGGTGATATTCCAGAATTCATGATATCCAATTTGTTTCTTTTCAACCTTGGCCTAGACAGCTCATGTATAGCTCTACTTTGCATTTTTCAGAACCTTCTGACAGCGATTGCAGGCAGTTCTGAAAGTAGTAAGTGCCAGACTACATTGCTGCTTGTGATAGATTTTGAAGTAGTGATTCCAATGAACTGTGGCTGCAGTGCATTCAGGGGTAAACCAGGGCTGACTGGTTTATGCTGGAATTTTTTGGTGGGTGTAAAACACTCCATTCCAGAAAGGATCCATTCAGAGACTAAAGCAGCAGTTTTTTGGGGACAGAATGTTTGAAGAATTTGGGGAGAGGAGCTTCTGTCATATAGCACCAAAAGCTGTCTCAGTCTGCCTTTGCATAGCAAAAACTGTTCTATAGAATGGTAAATCAAGGGATGTCATTTGTTTGGAGTCAATCTGAACACTGACTAGGGAATGGTCTGATGTGCCAATGGGTAGGGCGTAAAACTTTTGCTGAGCATTTGTCATGGCTGGATGTTAGAAAAAGTTTGAAGAGATTCACCTGCTGTGCCCTGTCCTGGGTAAGACGATAAACTACATCCAGCAGCAAGGCCTCTGATCAGGAGGTTTTGAGGAGCATGGATCCACCTCTTAATTGCTGGTGTTCCCAGGTCCACCCTGACCCAGGGTGGTAGCATCTGTTAGGGTCCCAGCTATGGGAAAATAGTTGACCCCACAACCTGACCCAAAACACTATAAAAGTGTAAAAATAGATTTTAATACAAGAAATACTTTTTAAAAAAATTAGTATCAGCACAAAATATTTGAAAAAAGAAAATATTACCAGAAATAAAAATCTTGTCAGCATTAAATAACCCATTGAGGTTAATATGCCACAAAACAAAATAAACCAAACTATACATTTTTGAAAAAAATATTACCAGCTATACATTTTTGAGAAAAAAAAAGGAAATTTTGTCGGCATTAAATAACTCATTGTGGTTGATATGCCATAAAACAAACCAAACCAAACCAAATCACCTGCTGTGCCATTGAACACATACATTAAGACCAGCAATGTTTTTGGTGGATTCTTGCCCAAAAGTATTCTACTGTCCATGTCTAAAGATGTCTCATTCTTATTTAGTGCTGCTCTCCATGTTTCCACAGTCTTTACTATTCAATACAGGGATTGAATTCTTGATTATGATAACAAATAATATAAAAATAGCCTAGTGGAGTAAAATGTTAGTTTGTGAATTTGGTGGCATAGTAATTGTGAGTTCAATTCTTGGGCCAGGAAGTTTTTGTACTTGGACTCCACGAAAATGAAGTGAGAAATAACTGAGCAGTACTAAATAAGATGAGATATACATAGATGTGAACACAAGGGGAACAAGAATAATCTATCCCAGTGGATTCAATAAAGGATTCAGTTCAAATTCTCTGAAGGTTACCCTGAAGAAGACTAGAGGGTTACAACAGCTGAAACATTGTGATCACAACAAAGATGAGGATACAAGTTCAAATGTAAATTTTAACTACTTGTATCTGAAATTCACACAAAAATTGTATTTTTTCTTTACATTTCACTGCATGTCTCGAGCTGCATATTTTATTAACAAATTTAATCAAACGTAAAACAAACTTATACAATGACAATAGGAGGTTTGTGAATTGTTCATAATCAATTTGAATTTTGTTATTGTGCAAGATGCAGTATGTATTTTCTTTCTATCAAAAGAACTTTATTTGAATATGTTCAACTATCAGCATTTTAAATAATCTTTGCTAAATGCTTGATTTGTATTTTTGATGGTTTCTATTATGCAATCTTATATGTTCTGTGCACCTTCAGAGTGAGGGAGAACATGGCTCGCCTCGATTTCCAGTCCCTTGAAGCTTACATTATTCAGATTATTATCCTCATCTTTGTTGCCATATTTATTACAATGTTTCGGCCGTTGTATGCTCCGGCCTTCTTCAGGTGGTTGGAATGCCAAATTGAATCTACCCTGGAGGAGGAAATAAAGAGATCAATTCAAAATTCCAATCACCTGAAGGAGGCCAGAGCGTACAATGGCCGGAATGTTGTAATAAATATGGCGACAAAGATGAGGACAATAGTCCGAATAATGTAAATAGTGTCTACCAAGTAGTTTGAGGAGTGTGACTTTGTATGGAGTTTCAAATGCATTGCAACTCCCCTTCAGAGGATTAGTTAAGGAATTTGAAGTTGCAAAGGACAAGGGAGACAATTCTGTATTGGGATTAAAATGATCCTAAAGTGGTAGAAACAGGAATTGAGATTCGGACAGGGAGAAATTGGAAGGCAGCTAAGTACAGCAGAGCAAAAGTTAAGAAACTGCTCTTGTAGGAACAATGGCAGTAGGCTGATCAGGCCTAGGCTACTGTCCTAATCACTGCAAAAAAATTAAAAAGGACAAACTAGAAACACTGTCTCCAATATGAACTGAGTGCAAGGAAATTTAAACCAGTAAAATGGTAGCCTTAAGTCAGCAGGGTGTGTAGACAAAATAGGAAACATAGGAAAAAAAAAAAGGAAGATTACAAGGCTAGATTTTTAGTATGCTAATCTCAGTAACATAAGTTTCCTTGTACAGGCAGTATGCGACATGCTACCTAGTCCAGCAAATCTCCACACATGGGGAAAGATTGAGTCTCCACTTTGTCAATTGTATCTGAAGAGAGGATCCCTCCAACATGTATTGAGTTGTTGCCCCAAGGTTTCGAGTGAGGGGTGTTACCAGTATTGCCATGATAAAGTTTTAAGAGGCATTGCAGAAATAGTGTTGAAGATTCTCCAAACAAACAGATACGAACCTGATAAGAAGCTGATGAATTTTGTCAGAGCAGAGGTCAAAAGGTCAAGACCCTACAAAGGTAGAACACTACTGTCCTTGGTTATGTTGCCAACTGACAAATGAGACAAGACATAGGCAGGCAGTTAAATTTCCCAGAGAAAATAATGCAAACACTGATGCATCCAGACATGATTAATCAAATAAAACAATGCAAGTTATCATTATTTACACTATTTACATTGTTCGGAGTGTTGCCCCCCTATCTTTGCTGTCATATTCACAACATTTCAGCCATTATACACTCCAGCCCTCTTCAGAGGATTGAAATTTTGAATTGATCCTTTTATTTCGTCTTCCAGAGTAGATTGTTCTAGTTCCACATGCCATGCCTCTTCCAGATGTCTCAGTATCAGTTATCTCCCTTTTAGCTCAACACTTCAGGTTTTGTTGACCTCAGCTGAAGCCAGGTATTGAACTCACAACTCTTTGGGTCAAGTCACTGGATTCAATCAATGCTTTTATCCACTGGGCCAGGTTATCATGTTAAAATTAAGTCTCTTGGGAAGAGAATATGGATGAAGCTCATAAGAGGAAGTTTGGGAAATATTTACATATTGTAGAGGAATGCAAAAGTCAGGATTAGTGAACTCGGTGCAAACAGATTGAAATAGAATTCAGAGGCTTTACTGGATAGTCACTTTGCAATAGACTGTCAAAATTAGTAGTGACAGGCATGGAAAACAAAAACAGATCCATTCACTCAATATCTATGGCAGCAGAAGAAGCCTCTTGTTGATTCTAGCTCAAAAGATCAAGTGACTGGTATTTGGCAAGATAGAGTGGGGGGGGGCAATATGGTTGATATTTCAGTTTTGTGCCCATTTTCTTTTTTATAGAAGAGTGTAGAATCTGGTGAACTGGAAGTTTTTATGATTGGACGATAAGATACCAGACAAGTATGAGTCGCAGTGGATTCCATATGCATTAATGAGAACAGTTGTAGCTGACATGGCACACAAGTGGATATTCGAATCAGTATCAGCTGGGGTCACGATGGAGAGGGGTAATATGATGTTGAAAGACCCGAAACTCCAATAATCCTCGGCTAAAAACATCACTGATAATGGTGTGCTAAAGTATCAAACCCATGTATTTCACAAAATGAAGACTAATTATTTAACTGTTTTTTGTTTTTTTTTTGAAGAGCCATTGTTCAAGAAACAAAATACTTTAGGAAAGATGATTTTTATATATGACTATTGCATTAAATTCATTGAAGAAAATTCAATTTATCTCAATAAAATAGGTTTCAAAGGTTTGATGAAGCAGTTTAGCTTGTTTACCCAAGTTTAACCTCCTTGAAAGCTTGTGGGTTGTTCTGTAGAGTAACTATCGCATTGGCAGACTGCAGTTTACCAGTAAAATAATGTTTTAAATGCGATTCTAGATGCTGTACAGTTTGGTTTCATATAAAAAACTGTAACATCTGACAAAATCAATAGATGAACAGCTTTCAAAGTTTAGTTTCCGAACATGGAACATATATTTTACATACTTTTTTCTTCATTACAATGGTTTCTTCCGCCAACCATCTAAATACTTGGCATTGTAAGCTGCTCATGTTTTGTAATAAATCTTAATTCTAACATGATTTATCTTGGAATTTCATTCACCTGACCAACATTATTCATATGAAACTTGAAGTATTTTTATTTTTTTTTTAAATTAGAAAAATTATTCACATTAAATTTTTACATATTTGTAAAATATATCCTGGCTGTGATATCAGGTATTACATAAACAATTCATCAATATCTTCCCAACTTCATCACAGTCTTATTGAAATGACAAGTTTCAACACAATTTAAAAAGATCTTAATAGTTGCTCTTGTTTGTTTGTTTGGTTTTAAATCCCAATTAAATTTATACCTGTCAAATGAAAAAAAAAAAAAAAAAAACATAATTGTTTTTATTTTATTTATGAAACCATTTAATCATTTTCAGATTAAATATTTTTTTAATATTTTTTCCATTTTAAGATCACACAAACTTAAATTCAATTCATGAGCTATTTGCACAAATTAACCTTTGTTTCCCATAAATATACTCTGGTATGATTATTTTGACCTTTGGAATATCTATGGCTTAGGTCATTTCCATGGAAACCAAACAATTTTGTCCTCAAATGCAAAATCTAACAAAATGTTAACAGTATATGCATTTGGTTTACTGACAGTTTTTGTCATCAGAATAAGGTTACTTTACTTTCTCCGCTTCAAACCCCTCATCAAAGTCAAGAATGGCCTGCAATGAATCCTGGCTTGTTACTGAAGAAAAATCATGAAATAGATTGCTAATTATTGACCCCTGCTCTACTGTTACATGGGAGCCAAAATGTTGTTGGGTTTTTTCAGTACCATTTCTCTATGGCCAATTGGGATTATTAGATTTAATTTAACCTGCTCTATCTGAAAAGGGTTTAAAAAAAAAATTCTATATTGATTGATGTTTGTTATTGATTTTTTTTTTTTTTTGTGAATGTTTTTCTAATCTGGAATAAATCAAACTATTATTGCAAAATATAAACTTTTAATTTAATTCTTTAACTAAAAAAGCCGTTTAATTTAAAAACATTTGGCATTTTAAATTAATTTTTTTTAAATCACTTTATAATTGGGTTTATGTTTTAGTGTCCATCATAAAATTAAAAAAGTCTTTTTTTCGCATCTAATTAAATAATTATTAAATTATGCCAAATGAAAATATTTTATCTCTGAGACTGGTCTTGAAATCTCATGATTCCCAGAAGTGGTGGGGGATAAATAATTCTAGAATTCATCCTTTATAAAGTAAATACCTTATTTAAATGAAGATCTGAACTACTTCAACTTCAAAATTTAATAAGAGAGAATCTTATAATCATCATTGTTACTAGTAGAGCATATAGACTAGTAACATTGTTACTACTACTACTACTACTAAAACTATTTTGTATGATTTAAAAAAATGATTCAGTTTAATGTGCTCACAATTCAAAGCATTTACCTTTTAAATAAATAGTTACACTAACAAGGATTATAGCTATTGTCTAAAATACAAAAAAGAATCCCCCCCTCTCTTTGTCATGCCCAATACAATTTGGATAAATATTCTTTCACTACTCATGAACTAGTGTCAGATAGTGGTTAGGGTTAGCAGAGCCCAGAAAAAAAGGCTGAAGCTTCTCACCCCCACCCCGGATCCCATATTATTTACTTTGCTGCCCACTTCTTTTACTTACTCAAACAATGATTAAAATGCTAACAATTCTACTTTCTATTCAATAATTTTTATTTGAAATCTGAATTTCTTCATTAAAATTTTGTTCTGATAAAAAAAAAAAAATGGAAATCCAAGCCAAAGATTTCTTGCCATTTATTTTTGTTTTGCTGCATAATGTGTAAAAAGATTCACAATGTTCTTCAGATATTTGAATTCCTTCTTTATAGTCATCTTGTTGTTGATGACACAGTGTTTCAACTGATCCATTCTTTGGCCTTTGTCATCAGGGAGATATTCTTTGAGAAAAGAAAGGAATTCAATTGTCTGAACAACATTGGAAATGTTAATGATTCTTCAAAGTTGAAGTGAAAACTGAATTCTTTTCTAGAGACGGATGCCCCCACCAATCATCTTTAATATTTACCTCTTTTTTTATTTCTAGAATTAAACTGGTAAGTATCTTAAAGTGAACTTATTTTAATGGCAATAAGCTTTTACAAAGTTGCGTGTGTTTAAAGTACTGAATTTCTGTTTTTTATATATATATATATATATATATAAATAAAGAATGTATAAATAAATACATACATATATATATATATATATATATATATATATATATATATATATATATATATATATATATATATACATACACATATACTACAGTTCAAAAGCTTGAGTCCAGCCCTGGTAATTTTTAAATTGGCCCAGAAAGTAGTTTTGTACTTTAAATAAGAGAAAATTATTATATGATGAAAAAAAAAAAAAAGTGAGACATGATTTTTTTATTAGAAATTTTATTATGACAAAAAGAAAAAAAGCATTTTTTGATTAAAATTTGCTGTCGTCAAAATATCTTCCTTTAGCCTTGATTACTGAAGCATGAATTTTTAGCATTCATTACAAAAGTTTAAGTTTGATAATTGATTCCATTCTTTTTTTTTCTTTTCTCTTTCTTTTCTCTTTTTTTTCATTTCTCTTTTTTTTTTCAGTGACTCTGAGGCATCTTTTTTGTTCCTTTTCACTCTTCTGTCAAGTTCATAGCATGCTAATTCTGGGGGTGGCTTCAAACTTTTGAACTGTACTATATATAATATATATATATATATATATATATATATATATATGAGGAGCTTCCAAAACACACAATGTATATAATGTTTATATATGTAGATTATATATGTTCCAAAGGTTGTCATCGCCAGGTGGGTGGGGATAGTGGGGACAAGCTCCCACAGTCTATAAAGTGCTCCCATGGCATGCATCTCAAATAGCTTCTGACAACTAAGCCGAGCTCCAAGCCAGAGAATGGGTGAAGGCGGGAAACTGGTGCCTCATAAACAGTTGATTCAAGTAGCTGAAGCTCAACAGTCCAGGAAGGCAGTTGATCTTGGGGAAGGAAAACCCTTGCAGTCATATCCAAACAGAAATGGAAAAGACTATGAAAGTAAGTCCAGGCAGGAAAGCTGGAGGCGGGCAATTGGCTGTCAACACTAATAACTTTTTGACAACTTCTGCAGCTAAGCCGTCCCCAAATGTAATGCCCTATATTCCTTTGGATCTTGTCAGTATGGCCAAGAGGCAGGGGAGCACACAGCCTCCATATACCCTTATACAAGTCTGCAGCTTGGAAAGTTCAATCCAGTCTTACTACCAAAGGACTGAATTTTGACAAAACAGGTCGCTACTTTTATCTCATGAAATAAAATGATGCCTACAACATTATATATATATATATATATATATATATATATATATATATATATATATATATATATATATATATAAACACCCAACACACACCTACCCAATTTAAACAATTCACCCTAGCTGTTACCATGGAAATTTTGATTTCAATTATTAAAACACGTAAATTTCTGAAATAAGTTATTCCAAAAAAATTTTCGCTTGAAGATGGAACGAGCTTTCTTTAATTCAATTTAATTCAAATAATTATATTTCTTTTTTTTGGCTCTTGTTTTGAAACATGAGACCTCTTATGTCGCGAGTTGGAATCATATTTTAAATTAATAATTAAATATAAATATATATATATATATATATATATATATATATATACACACACACACACACACACGCTCACACTCATTTTGGGACCTAATGTTCATCTCAAGACTTTAGAAAAGAAAATCCCTATTTTAGATTCTACTTCAAACTCTAATGTGATTTTTGTTTTTTGATAACTTTCTTTGTAATGCTGTCGCATTAATTCATAAAGTTTCAAAAAATGGATATTCTTTGCCAAGATCCACAGGCATCCATCACTCAAAGTCGTTTTTAACCATTGATCTTAAAAAGCAATTGTATACACCTGATAGTTTAGATATTTCTGGATGGCTTAGACATCATTCATATGAAAGTCCATCTTATGATCTTATTTAAGAACAAGACTAAAGACCATCATAAAAACATCTCTTGTTATGACTCTAAAGTCTGATTATAGGAAAATTCAAATATTATTTTTGTTTATATGAAAACTTCAAGAATAAAAAAAAAAAAGAAGAAACTTGTATCTGGTTTAACAAAAAGAATTAATAAATTTTCTTTTGTAGTAATTTGAACCTCTTAAAATATACCCAACTCTTGTTTATAAATGTTTTATTTAAAAAGAAATCAGTATTTTTTTTTTTTTTTTTTGCATGATCAGAAGAATGTTTCAATTTATCTACCACATTTGCATTTGCCAACGTTTTCTAAAAATGTCATAATTATTTTCCATTTATATTTTGACCGATTGTCTTCATCATTAACAATGTTTCATCGAATATGTCAATCCTCCATACAACCTGATATTTTTTTTAAGTTCTTTTTTAAGATATTTTTTGTTTTAGTTCTAACTTTAATCATTTTCATTATCCAATGCTTACATTTCTCATCTTTTTTTTTTTTTTAACTATAACATTCCAGCCATTTTCAATTTTATCTTCTCTCTAATTTTTAGAGTTAGTTAATTATTTCAGATTGGGAACTATTATTTTCATATTTGCTGTTTTGTTAAGAAACAAAAAAACTTCCAGTCAATACATTCTTCAGACTTTTTGTGTTGTTTGAAATTCAGTGATGAAGTTGTTGACCAGTGTTCATTTTGTTGCTGGCTACAAATTCCAGATATTCTCTCCACTCCCCCACCCCCGGAAATGTTCTTCTGCTCTGTGCTTCTTTCGCATTCTGTTCTCAAGGGCAGACTACCTAAGATGTCTTCCGCTTAATCACCGGTACAAGAGCGATAACTCCTTTTAATAGAAATTTTCTTTTTCAAAAGTTTCATTATCAATATGTGTATTTTCCTAGTTTTGAACTCTCAATTCTGTCAATTACTATGGGCTTGGTTAAAAATCGATGAATGATGACAAAATTTTCCTTAAATTGAATCTTTAAACATTGTAATATATCAATAAAGTTACACAATTTTATTACTCTGATTTTATATATATATATATATATAAGCAAATGTAAATGGATATAGATCCGACAGAATGAAGAAAAATTTGGAAAAAACAAACAAAAATCCTTAAATGCAATTATGTTGTTTAAAATGAATGAAATGTCGACGTCTGACGTTTCGGTTTTAAAAATTTTCAGTTATCTGTTTTGGATAAGACTTGTTGTTTATGTCCATCGTCTTTGTCAAATTGAACTGAATTGTATTTTAATGAATATTGTCTTGAAAAAGGTTTATTAAACCGAAACGTCAGACGTCGACATTTCATTCATTTTAAACAACATAATTGCATTTAAGATTTTTTGTTTGTTTTTTTCCAAATTTTTCTTCATATATATATATATATATATATATATATATATATATATATATATATATATATATATAAAATGATTGTTAATCAAAAATGCTTCCCTTCCTTGAGCAAAAAAAAAAAAAAAAAACAAACAAACAATTTTTAAATATATCCTCTGCATCATATCACAAAGGTTTTGGTTTGCTAGCATTTATGGTGATAATGACTGATAACTACATTCTTTGGCCACGTCAGGCCCAAGGTGATCTCAGCATGAAGAGTGCCTTCCACTTTTAGTGTTCAATTCCCATATTTTGGTGTGACTTGTAGTTGAAATTGTTTCTTATTTCTCAATGGCACAGTTGATAAGCATTGAAAGTTCTGCTTTCTTATCTTCAGCCATTGTGAAACTAAAAGCTAAACTTGGTGAATTTCTTGACACCTCGTACTCATGTTGCCTTTAGCTCTTCTTTATTTATAGTTGAATGTATCAATAACTCCAAAATGAATTGGTAACTTTTGTTATTATTGTCAGACACTTCCATATCCCCTAACACTTTTGTTTACTGTGACTTTGTATAAAAAAAATATTAAAAAACTCAAAATTTCAGCAAAATTTTTATATTTTTTGAAAAACTAGTACCATTATTTTAATTAGTACATTTTTTATTTTAATTTGTATCTCTAATTTTTTTTATTGATTTTTACCTAAGTTGTCAGTTTATGGCAGTGCGCAGATAGATTGACCCTTGTAAATTTTCCTTCAGTTCATTTATTAGTTTATCTTTCTTCCTGCATTTCTCTCTTTCTCTTCTCTGCCTGCCTACCTTTTCATATTCTTGCCTTACTAAATCCTTTCTCTTTTTTTTCCCCATTTTTTTTCATTACTGATGGATATTGACTAGGAAATAATTTTATCCATTTTTCTCTTTTTTCTTTTTCTTTCCTAAATTTAATTAAAGAAAAAGTAAAAAATAAATTTAAAAAATTAGACAAAAGAATTTTCTTTTATGAAGTTGCTTGATTTTAATTAAAATTCAAAATGAGTATGTTCAGGATATAGCATCAGCTTTAAAATTACATTTTAAGTAGATTTAGGAAATTTATTAAGGTTGATTTTTGCCTTACAATTCTGTTAAATAAGATTGACATTTAAATACTGCAGATCCAAGTATAAAAGACAGACTGGAAAATGTGGCCTAAAATGCAAATGGAGAATCAGAAAATGTGGCCTAAAATGCAAATGGAGAATCAGAAAATGTGGCCTAAAATGCAAATGGAGAATCAGAAAATGTGGCCTAAAATGCAAATGGAGAATCAGAAAATGTGGCCTAAAATGCAAATGGAGAATCAGAAAATGTGGCCTAAAATGCAAATGGAGAATCAGAAAATGTGGCCTAAAATGCAAATGGAGAATCAGAAAATGTGGCCTAAAATGCAAATGGAGAATCAGAAAATGTAGCCTAAAATGCAAACAGAGAATCAAATAGAAAATAATAAAAAGATGTTATTCTTTTGAAAACAAAAAAATCTTTTAGAAAAACGAAATTTTGGTGGAAGAGTCAAATAGAACATTTTAAAACCAGTTGAAAACATCACAGAAATGTTAAAATGCAGATTCCATTGAAAACTGAAATATTTCTATCTTTTTTTTGCATTTTTATCTGTAATAGGGATTTTTTTTATCTTTTATTATCTTTATTGTTCTGACTTATCCATGCTTATGTGATTATTTAGCCTAAATTCAGCATTTATTTTATTTTTTCTTTATCTCTCTCTCCTCTTAAGCTTACCTTGAGGCTAACATTACAAACAAGCGTTTTCTTCTAAAGTGTCTTGTAAGATCTTTCAAAGAAATAGTAATAGACTTGAAAAGAATAACAGCAATCCTTCTTTCTTTTTACTGAAAAACTGAAATGGTAATTGTTTATATCATTGTGCACAAACAATAAATTACATAAAACAAAACCAACCATAGAAAAATGGCTGTGCAATACTCTGTCCAGAAAAAGAAGAGGCTCCATATAGGGCACATTTCTATCCTGCACTCATACCTACTAAAGGGGAAGGAAGACCCAATGTCCATGACATGCCAAGTACACAGTGGCAAATAAAATATTTACCCACATATATTATTGTATATAATTTGTATATTTAATACTTTTCATAGATTACACAAATATTACACTTTAATCTTGGACAAAGGACTGGGGAATGACTCTACCTTTTAGAAAGGACTCCAACCTTTTTTTTTGTTTTTTGTTTTTGTGGGTACTGTGCTATTTTAATGTGCTCTTCTTTTTAATTGTAATTAGTGAAAGTTTTTTTTTTAATATTTGAATGTAAGTTATTGTTCACTTCTTCCCATTTATGCATAGATTTCAATCAAACCAAACTCTGATCAATGGATCTGCCCTGCAGATATTTTCACCTAATATTCATATTTAGCATTTCATTTCTTTTTTTTCTTTCTGTTTATCTTTGTTTTCTTTCTTTCTTTTTATAGATATGTTATTCCAGTTAAAGGTAAGTTTATTCTTTTCTTTTTTTTTTTTTTTTTTTCTTAACTGCATGACACTTTCCTGTTGAGGCATCAAGAAACAGTGTAATGTTTAGGTGTGAGGTGCTTAGGTATTTTTGTTAAATCCCACCAGGAGGTATAGTCATTAGAAGAAACATAAAATCTACAAAGTGACTGTACATTTGAACACATTTTTTTTTTTGTTTTTATTTTTATTTAATTTAAAAGCTTTAAAATAAGCTTCCTAGGTGATTTTCTCTCTCTCTTTTATGACAAGAGCAGGTTATTAGTACATTTTCAAACATCTCTGCATGATAGGACAACATATATATAAGACAAAAAAACAATTACCTTCAGTTGCTTTGTGGATATTTTGAGTCATTAAAAAAAAAAAAAATTATTTCAAAAGGGCAAAAACTACAATACCAAGACAAAATGTGGTCAATTTTAAAAGTGTCAATGTTTGATTTTTACTTATATTGTTATATTTTAATTAGATTTTAATTAATTTGAACTTTTTTTTTTTTTTTTTGATAATTTACTCAAAGATGCATTAAAGTTCCATTGAGGGGCCCCCTACAATTAATGACTCAGCTATTTCAATATATCCTGTTTTTTTATATAAAATTTGTGGTGAAACAAAGTTGAATAATTAAATCATAAAAAACAAGAGTTGAAATTTCAATAACAATACAGTTAAAGTAAAAATTCAACATACAGATTCTAAATATTTTTTCTTTTTAATCATTTCACCCCAAGCAAAGTAATAAAACCACTAAGACACAAGGAGGTTACTGAGTGTAAGAGAATATGAGGAAAAAACATTAAGGAGTGAGAACAATAAAAGAACATGAATTAAGAAGACAGAAGATAACAATTGACATTGCATTTACATTTTGAAGATCAAACTTGACCGGAAAACCAGTAACTGGAAAAGTGAGAAATGTGAGAGAAGAAACTGTTAGCATAGAACTTATGGTTCCATCTAGCAGCCATTACAAGTGTAAAATGACGAGACCTTGCTCAATCTAATACTGTGCATAAATTCATAAAATCTGGATTATTTTTTGTATTTTATCAAGAATCTCCAAATACATAGCAGAAAGCACCAGCAGACCAGGTATGACAGCAATATTTACTGCATCGTTAAATGGTAGACTTATAAATATGTAAGATATATTCTGGCAAGAAAAATCGCTTTGTACAACACAGTGACCCAAATTTCCTGGCAGCAGATCTAGTAACTGATTCAATATAATTTTTTGATTTCATGTTTGCAGAAAGTGTTAGCTCAAGAAGGTGCAGTGATTCACTCTCCTGGAGGTTAGCATCAGCCATGCTGAAGGAAGGCAAAAAAAAAAAGGTTCTCTCTTTTTTGGAGGCATTAAAATTAACAAGCCATTCCTTGTACCATTTAACAACAGCAGCAACAACTATCTGTTACCAATTTGACCTTATTGAACCGATTACTTACTACTAAGATAAGAATTAATATTGTCATCAGCATAGATACCGAGTTGAGAACTGATGGCATCAGGAAGGTCATTGATGAAAATTAGGAACAGCGTAGGTCCATGGTTAGAGCCTGGGGAGCACCCACATTAATGCAAAAAAGTTCTAGAAGCGTGGCTGTTCAAGATAACTTTCATTTCATTATAAGAAAAATTGAATCAGTTCAAAAATTTGTCCAGGCATATAACATTTCAACTTGTGATGAAGATCAGCATGCCAAACCCTGTTAAACATCTTCATGATATCCCAAGCAACAGACTGAGCTTCGTCATTCTTATCTAAAGCTTTTTAGACTCTTTCAGCAACAACCATTAGTATATCATCAGTGGACCTAGAGAAGTGAAAGACATATTGCTTGTCTGAAAAAAAAAGCCCCTGTGAGGTGAGATGCATAACCAATTCCAAATTGATTAGAGCCTCTTGTACTTTTACCAAAAAGAAGTAGCAGGCTAAGAGGCTGATAATTAGAACGATCAGACGTTTTGCCTCATTTCTTAAAGACTGGAACTACAGGAGACGATTTCCAACAAATAGGAAAACAAGAAGAAGCAAAGCATTTATTGTAAAGTTTAGAGAGAAAAGAGAGAGTTCATATTTCTTAAGGACAGGTGCAGGAATACAATGAAGTTCACTTGCTTTGAGAAGATCTGCATATCACTGAATAGAGACTCAGTTCTAAGTGGAAAGTTAGGCAAAGGATACTCTAGATGAGACAAGAATTGAATTTAAAGAGAATTTATGAGCAAAGCATTCTGTTTCATCACAAGAAGATGTTAACACCTCAAATTGAGGAAAGAGATTCAACACACTGTTACAGAGTTTCCAGTAGCCACAAGAACCAAACATTTTATCAGCAAAACCTTATCCTCTTTGAGGACACGTTACAATGGTTACAAGCAGACACAAAGAAATGTCTGTTTTGATCAGAATTATCATGCTGGCATAGCCAGAGAAAGTGATTCTTGTGGGCTCTAGCAGCTGAACAGACTGGTGTGAATTAAGGAGAGGATTGTGGTTTCACGTGATATTTCCAAGAAAGTACAAAAGCATTGGTGCCAACTTTAACCCAAGAAGAAAGCTCTGTAGCACAATTCTCAACAGGAAGCTTAAAACCTTTACCCCATTGAATTCTTTCTAGAATTATCCCCACCCCTGCTACTGCATTTTTTTTTTAATGCAAAAAACATGAGCACCTACTGTTTTAAAATTGTAATAAGTTTCTTCGAATTGTGTGTATGGATTTTATTTTTTGTATATTAATAAAAGCAATATTTTGATGTAATGCATTACAATGCATTTTATTTTGTATGCATGTTTTGACATTGAAATCAAAATTGAAACACAAAATAAAAAAAAACAAAAAATAAAAGACAAATACATTAACAAATTAACATACTTTAACTTTTATTACCCCTCGTGGAGGTGGGGGTTCAATAAGAAGCAAAATGTCTAAGAAGGCTTTCATTTTGTCAAAAAAAGTGACATGCTTCTTTGTGTTTACATATGAGAAGTCACTAACATTTGTTTGGTCTGTTTTTCACCTGACGAGCATATTTATTTATTTCGACAAATAGTTATATTTTTGTTATTATTTTGTTGTTTATAAATAGACAGAATAATTCACCTTCAGAAAGGCTATCAGTATGTCGATGGGGCCAATAGTTTCCATAAATTAGTCAACCATGGGATGATAGTAGCTGCTCAGCACCTAGTGATCATCATTCTTTTCCTTCACGTCACAAGCATTGGTTATCATCTCCCAACCACTTCACTGTAAATATCCACTTGAGTAAAGCCTTCAAAATCATCATCAGAGTCAGAATCAAAGAAAAACTCCTGAATAAAGGCTTTCTTGGATGTTGATGTGGCCATTTTTGTTTACAAAATATTGTGAAAAATTTAATGTGGGTTTAATTGATGGTACACCTCATGTAGAGTGTAGAAGAATTCAAAAGAGTGTTGGAAAATGGAAGTTCAGCCATGCATTGCCAGTCTTCCATGGTTCAATTAGCGATGTTATAACCACAGGTATGTTCAGTGTAATGGTGTTAACAAGTGTACTCTGGGGAGGAAGGGCTCTTGTTCCCTTTATTTAATCCAGGCCAATATACACTATTTACATTGTTCAGACTATTGTCCACATCTTTGTTGTCATATTTATCACAATGTTTCGGCCATTGTATGCTCTGGCCTTCTTCAGGTGGTTGGAATGTCAAACTGAACTGTTTATTTTGCTTGCTGGGGTAGACTGTTCTAGTTCCACGTGCCATGTCTAATGGATGTCAGTTATCAGTTAATTACCCTCTCTAAGTTCTCCACCGCCTTAACCAGGTATTGAACTCACACTCTTTGGGTCCTGTCACTGGATCTAACTAATGCCTTTATCCACTGTGTCATGTATCTTTTATAATACAACAGCCCTGTTTAGACTCGCATCTCACATTGTATCATATTGGTCTTACATTATTTATATTCTGACTATTGTCTTCATCTTTGTTGTTGTTATCACAATGTTTTTTGCCATTATGCCCTTCAGCCTTCATCAGAGATATTCCTAGATAGATAGTTGAATGGGAACAATTTACCCTTTTCATTTCCTGAAGGTTACTTGGAACAACAAGCACATGATAAAAGTCAGATGACACAACAACCAAAACATTGTAACAACAAAATTGAGGATAATAGTCAGAATGTAAATAATGATAACTTCACATTCCAGAAATTCAGACAGAAAATATCAATGTCTGTTATTATATTGATTATAAGTATCTGTTAATGAGAACGTATTTTTGTTAGTTTTTGCAAAATTGCTTACTTTTAGTGATCTTTTGTGTTTCATTTTTCTTTTTCTTTTTTTAGTTTACCAACAAGCAACTGGAACGACTTGCTCGAAAAGCTGAAAAAGAACAACATGCTCAACAGAACAGAGTCAAAAAAGTAAGAATTTTGTTCATTTGTTTTTTGTTTCCCCCTTTTTTCCCACTAAAAGAGAATCTCCAACTAAAATATTCACTCTTTGTGCCATTTTCTTGATCTGTGAAAACATTTGCCAAATTCTGTAGATAATCATTTGAAACTGATTCAGTTTTCAGGCCGGTGTTTAGGTCACATCTATTAGACTTTCCTAATAATTTATGATGAAATCCAAGAAAGAAGCAATAAAATATTTAAGTTTGATCCATGCAGAAAACCGCAAAGTGCAGGGGTGGTCAATAAGGATTGAAATTCATACAATCATAATGGTCCATGCGAACAAGGTGCCCTGCATAAAGCCACAAGTAGGGTGTACCTAGAAAGAATCAAACTCTCTACAGTACTAATGGTGTCCCAAGATTTGTGTGTTAATCACATCTCCATGGTGTGGTGACCAAGAAAAATAAATATAAAATGTTGGTAAACGGTTCTGCTAAGATGGAACAAGATTATGATGGCTGTTTGTATTAGTGATCAACTGAACTGATCTTTTATTTTTGACAGCCAAAATCCTCCATTGCCAAGACAACAAAGACTACATAAGGAGGAAAATTTTCTCTCTCCTCCCACTCCAATTGTAACTTTTTTGCTCCATCTCACATCCCTGATTACTTTCAAAATAATGAAGCACAAAAAATGAGCTTGTTAAAAACATTTTGATAAATTTCTGTGTAATTTCTTCACTCATCTTCTAAAGCAAGATTTTTATTTTTGCTCATCTCCTGAGAAAAACAAACATTTGCCAACAAATTCATTTTTCCTTTTTTTTTTTTTAGTTCAGTTTTATAAGGTTCAGTTTTAAATCAGAAGATTTAACATTTCCTTATAAAACCAAACTAAAAGTATCTCTTAGGATTTAGTTTGTTAGCAACAAATATATGTTCTTTCTGTGATATGTATGTGTTATGGTAATTTACTCATGCATGCATGGAATCTCCCAGCTATAAATAGGAGCAGGTACTGCCTTTTAGAGGAGTGTAGTTTCCAGCAGTCAGCTCTGATAGTCAAACCGAATATTCTTGCTGTAACACTCTCATTTGCATTACTGTTTTCCTGTTAATATATTTGTTTAACTCAATTCCTCCCTTGTGTCTTTATTTCTGGCCCAAACAACGTCCCAACTGTATTATAAAAATACTTATTATCATTTCTCATATCAATTTTATTTTGAAAAAATGTTTAAAAATTAATTTGTTTTGTCATTAATCTATAGACATTTATATTTCAAGACTAAAACAGCAGAAAAAGATTTTTGAATACAAAACCTTTGTGATTAGCATCTAATTAATCAACTCAAATAGTATATTTAAGTTTTTGCTAAGCCAACCTTTGACTCTAATTAAAAAAAAAATGAACCCTGAAATCTTTATGAAGCACTTTTTGATTGTTTTTTTTTTTTTTTTTTTTTTTCAGGCAATCCAGCAGAAGAATCTTGATGTCGCCAGAGTTTATGCAGAGAATGCCATCCGGAAGAAAAATGAATCTTTGAATTATTTGCGCATGGCAGCTAGAGTTGATGCTGTGTCCAGTAAGGTCCAAACTGCTCTTACTATGAAACAGGTAGGATGTGCTTGAAAGGAGCAAATCATGGAAAGAAAATCATTTGCATCTCAAATGACTTTTGGTCAACCAAGGAAATGATATCTTAAAATAGGTGTAGATTTTAAGATATTTATATGAAAGCAAAAAGCTTTACATTTTGGATTTTGCTGAAACAGAAAATCTAATATTAAACAACTGTGGAACACTGTTTGTCTAGTTCAGAAATTAACAAATTATGCCTTCCCCCTCCCAAGATCATACAAAACAGATTATTATTTTGAGAGAATGCTTTTGATTTTTTTAACCTTTTACCAAAAATAAAAATCTTTTATATCATTGAGGATCTCCCCTCAGATTCAAATCTATAATTAGATCTACACTGATCGATTTGCAGTTCAATTTTTGCTGACAAAGAGAGAAAGGCTATGTCTACTTTAAAATATTTTGCCTGACAATATCAGCATTTGGCATATCACACAAGAAGGCATTTTCAAATACAAGGCACATTAAATCTGCATATAAAATCATAACATTGGCTGACCGCTTCTTTCCCAGTATGTCTGTTTGCTAGTTAGAGTGGATAGCTAATCCCTCTTGCAGGTGTCTGCTCAGACACATTTGTGTTTCTTCAATACACTCAAAGCCAACCTGTGGTTTATACTATGCTGAGCAGACCATAATTGTTCTTTCTAGGAGAGAAAGAATGTATAATCTGATGTGATTAGTGGTTGAACAACAGTCGTACAATCTACACGGGCTATTTAAAATCCAACAATGTTAACGGCTTTCTAGTTGTCAGATCTGATAAGGTAAATTTATTTTCTCCTTTCCTCAAAAATCCTGATGTATTTTTCTTTACAGTCAGGTTTTTCTTTCGTTCTGGCCTAGAGACACTTGCCTAGCACACGTCATTATAATAATTGTTATTATAAAAAGCTTTTCCACTTTGTCTCATAATCTGCACTTTTGTTCAGATACTATTCTACATCCTACTAACACACACATACACACACACACACACATTTTTATATCTTTCATTAAATATGATGGACAAGGAAAATTTTATTAATTTTTTATTTAGTTTTTTCCAGTGTTCTTACATTTTTCTGTTTTGTGGGAATGCGGGTTATACAAAAATTGTTCACATTGTCCATCATCCCAAGTGCTTTTGGCCACTTCCTTAGCCATTTTCAAGGGGTTTTTGCTTTGATGTCGTTAATTTCTCTTCATGCTTTGATTGTTTAAGATGTATTTTATTCTTGTGTTGTTTTGAATACGTGTAGGAGAGTTTCTTAAAAATAGAAAGATGCTCCACTCGAATTCAAGCCGTGATCAACATGTGTAGACTTGGAATAAACATTCCTACCAGTATTCAAAACCCACACAAATAAATGAAAAGAAACTAACACCAAAACAAAACGCCTTTGAAAATGGCTAATGAAGTGACTAGAAGCACTTAGGATAATGGACGATATGGACAGTTTTTGTACTCCTTCACCCCCCACCCCCCAAACAAAACAAAAAGAGGTAGTGAAGAAAACAGCAAATTACCTTTTGTCAAACCAAGTGACAACATGTCACATGTATTCTATGATGGATAATGTGGCAAAAAAGAAAGTTACTTACCATGAAAAAGGGGGCATATTCTGTATGATATGACAAAGACAATGCTCAAATTAGAAACAAGTCAATTGCAGGTGTAGCCATAAAAGTATTTCTTATATGCTAATGTTGTGTGTCCTCTTTCTATTGTTGATGAATAAATAAAATGCTCTGTCGATAAAAGCAGTTAATGTTCTCAAATTGGGAGAAATTTGCATATTTGGCTACCATGTTCATTGGCGATTGTGTTATTTTTCTGACTGGTTACGTACATTGTGATTTGTGACATTTGACCAGCAAATTAAAATTTTGACATTTCTTTCTCCTTTCATATTCAAGTTTGAAATAGTGATTTGTTTTCTTCGTTGTGGTAGTAATCTGTGACATCAATTTCTGAACTGGAATTTTACTTCAAGCACAACAAAACTGACTACAGAATGCTGGAAAAACTAAATAAAAAAAAAAATAAAAAAAATTAATAAAATTTTCTTTATCTATCATATTTAACAAACGATGTTTAAAAGAAAAGTTGCTGCCCAAATATACATTAATTATATTGATAGAAAATAAAAAGTGTTTGCAGATTATTGAGAAAAATTTCAACCAGTAATTCTCTTCTCAATTTTGTCAACAATATTGTATTGAAAACTCAAGTCTGGGTAATTGTTCAATTGAATAAAATAACAAAACTACTTCTCAAAATAAATATAAATTTCTTTTTAATCCCAGGTAACAAAGAACATTGAAGGAGTAACAAAATCATTAGAAAAGGCAATGTCATCTTTGGATTTACCAAAAGTAAGTTTTGTTTTTGGTTATTTAAAAATCCTATTTTTCTTATTTTTCAATGAAATTTTTTTATCAAAATCATCTTCAGTCATCAACAGTTATCAAGTTTTTTGTTTTTTTTGTTTTTTTTTTTTGTTAATTTCACTTTTTGGTTAAAATCTAACTTTGTACCAGCCATGAAGCTTTCAGATCTCAGTTTGGTAAGACAGGATTCTTGAAGCAAACAAAACACAAGTTCTTGCCAAGAAATTATTTCTGATCTGTATATCAACTGTTTACTGATAGCTGTAGATTGACATTTGGATTAGTTGTGATAAAAAGAATCTGAAATTACAATGAAAGAAATAGGAGTCAAAAATTAATCATAGTTGATCGCAATTTCTTGAATAATCTGACTCCTTTTTATTTTTCATTAAATTTCTATCAATTTTGCTTTATTAATTGGATATTTTTTGTTATTGATTATTTATTTAGTTCTTGTACATAAGTTAATCTACAGCTTTTCTCGAGCATATAGAAGTATTGCCCTGCATTTTGTTTTGCATTGCATTCTTGAAGAATATAACTCTGAATCTATATTCATCTTCTACATGAAATTTTCATTGTGATTTGTCTTTCTGCAAATCTTTGTATGTATCATCCAAACATGCAGTAGAGGTTGGATTAAGCATGAAAATCTTAAAAACAAAGTGCATGACAATTGCTAAAAACAATTCCAATTTACAATCAGCAAATCACTGAAGTTACGGAGTTTGTCTATCTTGGTCACAAACTATCATCAAACAATAATGGAATGGTTGCTGTGTAGCATTTAATCACTTTCAGTTGGACAGTTTTCTACAGGAACAAAGAATTACTAACATCAAAATGATTCTCTCAGCATTTGAAGGCTAAGAGCTTTGGTACTTACTTCCAACCTGTTGTGTTATATGGTCTCGATTGTGGTAACTGGACGATAAAGTCACTTCAAAAGCTTGCTACATTCCAGAAGCACATCCTGAGACTTATGACTAATAAGCGACTCCGCAACAATATCTCTATTAATGAGCTACTCAATATTACCAAGCTTAAGCCAATCACATCAATTATCAAGAGTATTTATTTTAAACTGTATGGTCATATCAAAAAATCAACTCATGGTGTGAATAAATTATGCCTAGAAGGAAAGTTGGCCAGTAAGAGAAGCAGAGGTTGACAGCCAAAACGCTGTCTACTTATGAACTGGATTTGACCTTTACTCTTTGAACTTTGTTGTTTGTGATCAAACTCTCAAGAGTTTCATGTTAATGTGCAGTCTGCAACATGCAGAGTAAGTTACTACTACTACTACTAATAATAATAATAGTAGTAGTAGTAGTAATAATAATAGTAGGTGTGATAGTAGTAGTAGTAATAATAATAATAGTAGGTGTGATAGTAGTAGTAATAATAGTAGTAGTAATAATAGTAGTAGTAGTAGTAATAATAATAATAGTAGTAGTAATAATGTCTTTTGGCAAATGCCAAGAGAATAAATCAGCCAAAATATATAATTGCTTGAATAATGGAATAATAAGATTTCATCTCAGAATGTCAGACAATATAAAGAAGGGTGAAGAATAAATCAGATATTTTATTACAAACAACAAAAATAAAGACAATATTATTTGATCCTTTTTTGATGAAGCTTTGTCAGCCATTCTTTCATTTTCATTTTTTTTGTTTTTGTTCAACTCCTTGATCATTACCATGTGATCATTATTAATCAGTGTCAATCAGAAATATCAGTGCTTGAACTTGAATCCTTTATACTTGTCCTACCATGACACCCCTACCTTACTCCTTACCAGTTAGAATACAATGGAAACCAATTGCAGTTATTCTAATCTAACCATGTAGCTATAAACTTTAGTTGAATACCTGAAACACTACAGTCTTTGTTTACATTCAGTGGTACTATTGTAATATTTTGGTGATATCTTTTTATTTTTTGTTGTTGTTTTTCCTTTATCCCAATTTTCTACTTTTTTTTAATTATTAAACAACTTGAATCTGAACTTTATTCATAATTTCTGATTCATACCTACTTTAATATTTCTTATTTTTTTCTGACCCCTCCCCCACTCTTGTTCTTTATGGCACTGTTTTATCTATTTGCTCAGAATTATCAAATAGGTCATTGGTCACTTCCTCTATTTTTCTTCAGTGTCATGTGAGTGTTAATTTCCCCAAGTCTTCTTTTTTCATTACGAGTCCCCAAATTTTAATTTTCCTCTCGGCAACAATTTCTTTCTAGTTCCTATTTTCCTTAAAATGTACTCATTTGTCTTCATTGGTTCAAGAAAATGACTGATGCCATTCAAATGTACTCATTTGTCTTCATTGGTTCAAGAAAATGACTGATGCCATTCAAATGTACTCATTTGTCTTCATTGGTTCAAGAAAATGACTGATGCCATTCAAATGTACTCATTTGTCTTCATTGGTTCAAGAAAATGACTGATACCATTCAAATGTACTCATTTGTCTTCATTGGTTCAAGAAAATGACTGATGCCATTCAAATGTACTCATTTGTCTTCATTGGTTCAAAAAAATGACTGATGCCATACAAATGTTTGGCAGCTGAACTTCTCTATTTGTCTAGAACTAAAACTTCTATCAAAGACAGCATTACATGTTTTATGCTATATGGATTTTTCCTAAAAACAGATATTTCAAATATACTTGATTTTTTATTCTTTCTCTAAGGTTGAACAAATTATGGAGAAATTTGAGAAACAGTTTGAAGATCTTGATGTACGAACCTCAGTAAGTAAAACCTTGAATTGCTTTGTTTTTTTTTTTTCAGTCTTTTTCAAGATTACCCACAGTGAAAATAAATATGGTTGACTCTCTGCTATTTTGAATTGACATGGCTGCCAGGTTAAGTGGCTTCTGCTTCAGAAAAGGCAAATCTAGTGGATGATTGAATTTACTTTTCAGTGGACACTTTTTACATGTCACCTTTTCTGAAATTTTGAGATTAGTGAAATGTCTCATTGACTGACTCAAGAACCAGCTTGTCTTAAAGGTTGTGAATGAGGATAGAGAGGGTTAATGTGACCAATGTCCAGTCAGAGAAATAGTAGCAGACAAGACACCTGTGGCCACTTTATTTGTACTTCTCCAATAGTTCTCTTATTTTTTTCATAATGTTACCAATTTTCTCCTCAGACCCTGGAATCTTCCATGAGTTCAGCCACCACATTAACCACTCCACAAGATCAAGTTGAAGTACTGATCCAACAAATTGCTGAAGAAAATGGTCTGGAGATGATCGACCAACTACAAGACCTCAATCCAGCCACTGGTTCAATTTCATCCACAACTGCTGCTGCAGATTCCACAAGAGAAGACGAACTTGCTCGGAGGTCAGTAAACTTTTCAAATAGTATTTTTCTCTCTTCAGATAATCTGTTATATGTTTATTTTATTTTATTTTTTTTTTTTTTTTTGTAAAGTAAAATTAGAATAATTTTGTTGTCAATTCTAGGAATTCAATTAATTAATTTTTTAAAGTGATTTCTGTTATTGAAAAAGTGAAATTCAGTGTCTGTCTATATTTCTGAGATGAGGTATTATGTACACTATTTACATTGTTCAGACTATCATCCTCATATTTATCACGACAATCTGGCTGTTGTATGCTCTGGCCTTCTTCAGATGATTGGAATGTCGAACTGGACCCTTTATTTCACTCACTGGGTTAGCCTGCTTTAGTTCCACGTGCCATGTCTAATAGATGTCAGTTATCTCCTGTTAATTCCCCTCTCCACCGCATTAACCAAGTATTGAACCCACACTCCTTGAGTCCTGTCACTGGTTCTAACTAATGACTTTATCCACTGTGCCATGTGTCCTTGAGGACATCTGTGTATGAATTTCTGGGACTTATAAAGTTAATGTCTTCAGCAATAATTTTTTACCAGTGCTCATATTGCAACAAAGATGAGGATGATAGTCCGAACAGTATAAATAAAAGTGAAATTATTTCCATTTGTTACTATCATTTTTGTTACAATTGTGTGATCATAACAACAAAAATGAGAACATTAGTTGAACGGTAAATAATAATTCGTCTTAGAAATTCAGAGTGAGGAATTTAACAATCAGCTGATCTGGGATTTGAACTTGAACTTTGAAAACTCTCCGATTGTTGGACATTAGCAGACCAATATCTTTACTAAACTTCATGTATTTTGATGTTTGCTGATTTATTTTCTGCTCTCCTGAGGAATCAGTCTTCCTTGATTGGTTTTCCAAAACTGTTTGGCCTTAACACAGTCTTGTAAAAATTGAAGGGCTTCATTAACCTACACCAAATGCCAGCCACCCAGCATTATCTATTGCTATAAGAGGTGTTGCTAAAAAGTTCTCAGCCAGACCAAAATCTGACCAACTATCAGAATTTCTTTCTAATCTCTCCTTTTCAGCACCCCCTTTTGAAGGTGGTCTCTATCATTTCTTACAATAACTTATTGGACATACAAATTAATGCCCAAATGTGTCAATTAAGTCAGTGACCGTTGGCCATCCAGGATGTCTTTCAATAAAAACTGATAGTGTACAATACAGATGTCTCTCCATCATGTCTGTAGGTACAAATAAAGGTGTTTCAACTATCAAGATGCTTATAGTATGGAAGGTTGGTCTCGGATAGATGATGCAGAAGCTGAAAAAAACTCCATTGAAATCAACTTTCAAATGAACTGGCATTTGTTCATGCTACTGAACCTCAGTCCATTAAGCTTCTACAAATTTTGTAGGCGATTTTCTGTGTCTTTACTAAGACATTGGCATCTGAAGGCATGTGAAAATTCCCAGAGCAAACATCTTTGGATTATTAGCTTTAATTTGACACAAGACACAAAAGCTTTGACTAAATTTACTTATATTTATGAACTGATGGCATAGAAATGTTCACAAAATGTTGATTTGATATTTACTAATGTTCTTATATTATTTCAAGTTGTTGTTCTCATCTTGGTTAATATAGATGTTATTAAAGATACAACGTTTTGACCAAGTACCCTCTGATCATCATCAGATGTTCACTGAATTGATTAATAGCGGATATCTATTGATTTATTGTGGTATTTTGTCCCCTGTGATGTCATGGAAATAGTGCTTCACTAACTGATCCAAGGATTGAACTGGTGACCACTAAATGACAGTTAAACATGTCCTCCATGGGGGTGGGTAAGGAAGTTGGAGAGAAAGAGATTTTTATATCCACCAATAGGAAGCAATTGTTTCAGTTGTTCTCTCCATCCCCTCAGTAAAGGATTAAATTTTTATTTCCTGAAGTGACAGTTATAGAGATGCTTATTATGAAACTACCTGTAAATTCCCCAGTGTATGACTGCAGAAAAAAAAAACTCTACAATTTTATTATATTCATGATAGTCTCTTGTAAAAGTGGGAATAACAAATATTTCTCTGTTATTGATAATTGTGAAGTCGGTCTGTGACACTTAAATGTTAATTGGATTAAACTTGGGGAATATCAATTGTGATAGGCTTACATTGTATTTATATTGGAACAGAAGCCTAATTGTTAACACTTAATTCTGTTTAAGTTCTAACGATAATCTAACCCCCTTTTGTCTTTTTGGTTTTATTTTCAGGTTACAAGCTTTGAGGAACTGAATCTTGGATTTTGCCTGCCATGCTTGTTCCTTCCAGATATTGCCGATTGTTGGGGAGTCAGGTTGGTGGGGTGGAGTAGGAACCAATATGGCAGAAAGATGTACAATTTCATCTCAGAAAAGAAAAAAATCTATATTATTTGCTGTCCGCCCATTGTGGAATTGTTCCTTTTTTTTTTTTTTTTCTTCCACATAAACAATATTTCCGTTTATGTTTTATATGGAAATACTTTTAAAAGTTATTAAACCCTCCCCTCACCAAATAATTGTTAATATTAATTTACTAAAAAGAATTTTTTTTTAAAAATGGTTGATCCATTGACTTTGACTAAAACAACTTGGAAATGCCTGCAAATATGAAACCTTCCACAAATGATTTTTTTTTCATCTTTTGAAAGTGTCTTAAGGCCGATTTTTGTGTGCATGCGCACCTCTCCCCCTTCCCCCTACCTCTCTCCCTTCCTCCACTACCCACCTCTCTCTTCCTCCACTACCCACCTCTCTCTTCCTCCACTACCCACCTCTCTCTTCCTCCACTACCCACTTCTCTCTTCCTCTACTACCCACCTCTCTCCCTCCCCCCACTACCCACGTCTCTTCTTCCTCCCACTACCCACGTCTCTCCTTTCCCTTCTCTTTCAATAGACAGCCATCTATTTTCCTTTTCTAAAACTAATAAAAAGAAAAGGAAATTCCTAAAGTTTGATTTCAGATTTGTTAAAAAAAATAATTAATTACATTAATTTTGAATTTCATCAAAATAGTTTTTTTGCTCAAAAAAAGTAACAAAAAAGTTTAAACATAATTTATATTTTCTTTTTAAAATAATTTTTCTCAAGGCATAAGCTCTATTTAAAACCAAAAAAATCAGAATTCTGTTTTAAATTGTTATTTTTATTTAATTTTTTCTTTTTTTAAGAACTAAGAATTGTTTTTTTTTTTTTTTTTCTAAGATTCATCACTAAATTATAAAACTCATTTAAATTTCTTAGAATTTTTTATTCAAATTTATTTAGCAATTATTTTTTAAATTCTTTTTCAACTATTCTCATTTTAATATTTTATTCTAAATGGTACTTTGCCAGACTTTCTTTCCTAATAGAAAATATTTTCTGAACACACTGTTAAAGTAAGTTAAAATGATATCATCTGTAATTTTGAGGAGTCATCATCATAGGCATGGTTCGGGTAATTCATTCTTTGCTTTTTTTTTTTTTAATTTTTAGCTGTTAACATTTCAGCAGATTCATTCTCTAGCCTTCTTCAAGTGTTGAATCCATAAGGAAAGAGAAGGGCAATATGTTATTTTTCTGCCTGCCATCACTTTCTCTCTTCCAGATGGTATGTGTAAAGAAGGCTGTAGAATAAATCCGTCAAAATAGTGGTAACAACAAAAGCAACGTAAAGTGCATGTCTGAATGTCTAACACTTGAAAAGTTAAAACTGTTTTTATAATTTAATTTAGTACTTTTACATTTGTTCATTCATTAAAATACCGTTCTTCACCTATTACTATTTCCCTCAAGACCTGGATGTGGTCAGGGCATATCAATAAATGAACAAAGACTGTTATAGATAACTATGTTTGCCCTGCTGAAGAAATAAGAAAATTTGATGTATGAATGAAAACACCCAAATCAAGTGACTAAACACTTAAGCTGTTTTTTTTTTTAACATAAAAAACCTGTTAGAAACTGCTTATCTCAAGTTGACTTCTGCTTTCCAATATTTTCACCCCTTGTTTTATTTCATTCTAAGTTTTTATTGCATTTTATCAATTTATCATTTACAATTGATATTTTATATCATTAAAATCTTTGTCCAAAACTTTTTTTTTTTCTTTTAATCCAAACTAAAAACAAGGTTTACAGGTTCATCTCTGCTAATCAGGGAAAACTGAGGGATCAGTTTTAAACTAGATGAAAAAAAATATGGTTGAAAATATACTAAGCAGACTGAATTGTTGTGAAAACTCTTTTTTTCCTCTGTAATATTATTTTCATCGTAATTTGCAATTAAAAGCTTTCTTGAAATTTTGCTTTTGCCTTTCATGTTGAGGCCAGAGTTGGTATGTTCCACATCAATTTGGCATCTTTTCACGTTATTTGAAGAGGTTGGGGGGGGTGTAATAAAAAAAAAAAGAAAAAGAAGTCATTTCTCTGTAATAGAATAATTCAAATATTGTTGATTGTGTTATTCACACAAGTGTTCTTATTTTTGCAAATGTGGTCATCTACATTACATATAATGTTGGTTATTGTTTATTTCTCTACAAGATTTTAGAGTATCACTCACACTGTGGAGCCAATTAAGCCTCAGCAAATTTTGAGGAGGTTTCGTATCAAAGACTCATCACTGCTGGAAAACAAAACCACAGAGCAGCACAGGCAGCGATTAAGGCAACAGACTTTCAGTGCCTGCACCATTCCAGACCCTGCGCCACCTGAGGAGAGCTATTGCAGAGCTATTTGTGAATTTGGAAATAAGTGTTTGATAAAAGCCGCCTTTGGGGTCACAGAACAACTCAAGCCAGTTAACTCCCTGCCCAAATATTGATACGTGACGTACTCACTATTCTGGATTTGTTACATGTAATGATTAAGTAGTGTTAGTTTATTACATTTTTTTGTTTTTAGTTTTTTTTAATCGTTTCACTCCCAGGCAAGGCAACAATGTCAGTGGAAACAGAGTTGGAGTGAATGAGAAGATTGAAAATGGGGAATATTGAGGAAAGAACAAAAAAAAAAAAATGAACAGAAGATGGCAATTGACGTTACATTTAAATTTTTGAAGGGAAGGAATCAAATTGGAAGTGAGTTCTGCAGGCAGGAAGTGCAAAAAAAAATGGTAGAAATGACGTTAGAAGGAAATAAACTGAATCTATTTGATGACTTCAGTTACCTTCTTGTTTTGATTCAGTTAAGTGAGAATGACACGGAAATTAGAATTGAGAAATCCTAGGCCACATTAAACAAAATGGAAAATAGTATGGTAGTTGAATTTTCAAGATATCTGAAAATAAAATTCTTTCAAGCCACAATTGCTGAAAGCTGGACTTTCTCAAAGAAGATGAGTTATTATCTTGATGGAATATGCATGAGCAATGGTCAGGGTTATATTTGATGTATTATCAAAAGGATGCAAAATAAACCCGGAACTCTATGGAAAACTACAAAGTGTGACAGAATCACTATGGATTAAAAGACTACCAATTCATTGGATACAGAAAAACTGTTAAGTAAAGTATTTGTGAGAGTCTAAGCATGGAAAAGACGTGGACCAACAAAAACTTGTGGAATAGATAAGAAATGCAACTGGTTTTTAAGGAGTGAAGAAATAATGAAAATCATGAAGACAAAGAAGAATGAAAGAAATTTGTCAATTGTGTTTCAGTTTACTCAAAATAGATTTTGGGATCAAGGGCAGAAAAGGGTTAAAAAAAAATTTATATATTTTAACCAATTTTAATTTGACTGTTACACTATTTATAATGGAGATGTTTTACCAAAATGCGTATTGGACAAATCAAGCTGCACTTAATGTGAGAAATTTCAAACAACTTTTCCAAAAGAGAAATTGGTTGACTGAAAGCTACTCTGTGTATGTGCACATGTGTTTGTCTATCTCTTCTTGTACACACAAAAATTGAGAAAAGGACTTTTTTTTTTCTTTTCTTTTTTTTTCTATTTTTCTTTTTTTTATTGTTACTCTTTGTCAGAAAATCTTAAGGGCTTTCATTTTACATCAGTATGATAAATAAATAATTATCCAGAGAAAATTTCTGGAAATCTTATACACAATTGCCATTCCATAGCTGGATCATAGAAAATAGACTTTCTGCTTTCAGTACAGGCATGAAACTAACAATCCCTTCCCACCTTTTTTTTTCTCTCTTATGAGCATAACATTGTATTTTGGTTTTATTTAAATAGCTTTCTAAACGCAGCTTAGTGACTCCTTTCTCCAAATCATAAAATCTATTCATGTTTATCTATCCAAGTTGGCATGGCAACTTCAGTCAAGTCCTATTTCTGCAACATTCTTTTCATTAGTTCTTTCATTTGATATCATGCAGACATAACTTTATTGTTTTCATTATATCAACAAAAAAAAAAAAAATTCAGTCTTTTGCATTTCAACAACTTCAGAAGTCAATTCTCACTTTGTTAGGAATATTCATCTTCTTGCCAATTCTCTAACATTTTGCAAAGGACAAGTTATACAAAGTGCAACATAGTTGTATGTGGCTAAATACTGGTTCTGGTAAATACATTCCAATCTTGGTGATAGGCTTCATTTATTGTCAAAACAATAGATATTGTTTATCTGTCAAATACTTAATCAGCCTACAACTTCAATCTACTTTGGAGGATTGATGCTTATGTAAAGAACTACTTGACTATTTTTTGTGTTCCACCATGTTGTACCAGTGACTACTAATAGAATATAGGTAAAGACATATTTATTGATAAGTTACAAGATGACAATAACAACAGGCATGAACAATTTGTTTTTTTTTCCTTTTAACAAATCATGAAATATATTTAATTTTTAGGCATTAAGTATTTACAAGATAATTTGTTTAAGTTTAGAGAAATGAAATCCGTTATTCCTTGATGAGAAAAGCTTAAAAAGATACAATTTATATTTCATAAGTGCCAGGACCGCGCAATAAAAATAATTGGATTCGGAGAATTTCTGTTCTCTTTCTGCATCCTCTTGACTCTATTACAGGAAATGAATATACAGAGGTCTCTGCAGTTGGTGTTATATGATTGTTCCCCTTACTCGTTAGCCGAGAAATTTGAGGCAAATTCATGTGATTTTCAAAAATGTTTATATTTGATGAGAATTGCAGGTAATTCCAATGTTAGGTACATTATTTACATTATTTGGACTATTGTCCTCATCTTTGTTGCCATATTTATTACAACGTTTTGGCTGTTGTACGCTCCAGCCTTCTTCAGGTGATTGGAATGTCAAACTGAACCCTTTATTTCGCTCACTGGGGTAGACTGTTCTAGTTCCACATGCTATGTCTAATGGATGTCAGTTATCTCCTGTTAATTTCCCTCTGAAAGTTCTCCACCGCCTTAACTGGGTATTGAACTTGCACTCTTTGGGTCCTGTCACTGGATCTAACTAATAACTTTATCCACTGTGCCATGTGTCCTTGAGTCCAATAACTCACTTTCTTAAGAAGCTCGTAGTATGGGGTCTGAAAATTTCCTCGATAAGTAAAAGTAGTAATGCTACTTCTTTTATATTGCAATTTACTAAGCATTGCTGAGATGTGGCACAAGGCTGAAAGTATGGAGCACCCAGTGAGGATCACACTCACTACTCATTCATAATATAATTTGACAAGACAAGCTTGCTAATCATTATGCCATGGCGATATATCCTCCATCACTGCATATACGTAAAATGATATTAATTTAACGTATATTAATATGAACAGAATTTATAACCAAATAAAGTGCTCGATATTTGACGAGCAGTGGTTCCCAAATGTTTTTGGAGGCTTTGCCGCCCCCTTGCATTACCAAAACAGCCCCCACCTCCAAATGTATAGTCAACTTTTGATTGAATTTTCTTGGTGTTAGTGTTGCATGTCAAATGAATATCTTAGTATTTCCCATAAGAATCATTATATAAATGGGAGACACTGTAAAGTGGGGACAAGATGCACTTCAGATACAATTAGTGTGTGTGTGTGTGTGTGTGTGTGTGTGTGTGTGTGTGTGTGTGTGTGTTATGGTTCAGAGATTCCACTGCTAACTTCTGGCTACCCACTTTTTTCACCCCTACACCCTGGCTCTTTCTACTGACTCCATGGGAGCGTTACCATCCACTTTGGGATTCACTGATCTAAACTCAACTCGCTTCATGACAAGTAGGAATATTATGTTTTGCAACAAGTCTAATACCATGAAAACTTTGGAAAATTCCTGTCAATATTTACTGCACTTGTCTTAATACCTCCTGTTTTTGGCCTTATGTTACCAGACATGACCACACTGACAATGCTTCCCCCACCCCACTGCTTGCTAGCCACTCTTCTATCAATGGTGCCTGTGATAGAGAGGTAAATAAGGTAGTGATGTATGTGAATAGTGAAGTATCCACTGAGGATCACTCATTTGCAATTGTTAAGAAAACTGGCTTAGTCTTTGACAAGTCTCAGTTCTACTTTGATTTCATGATTACTCTGTAATGATCCAACTGAAATAGAAATATATAAAGAAGTAGTTGCTGTAGAAAGATCTTTTGCTTATTGATAAGACAAAAAACAGTCGTAGAATTTGGTTTTAATTAAGATTTAATTTAAGATAAGTACTTTAGAAGAGAGAATTTACATTAAAATCGAGACCCATTGTCTTAAATATATCACTCATGATGTGGTCTCCAAGTGCTAGCTAGGTGGAATTGGAAAAGTCAAAGTACTGTTCATATTAGTGCACATGCAGGATATGAAGAGGTAAGACTGCAGTAGAAGTTCACAATTGGCATTATTTGATTTTTGTTTGTCAATTGGAGGAAGGTTAATTCCACATGTTTTGGGGAAGAAAAATTAATTTTGGCAGAATTGAGTTTGGGGTGACAAAATTCTTGGTTGATTGCGAAAAGTTGCAGTAGGGGGTTATGCTCATTGTACTATAAACAGGAAATTTTGGATGTACTTCACAATTTGAAATAACTTCATAAATATCTGTCTATACCTCTGAGATGAGGTATTGTGATTACTTGCATTATTTACGTTATTCAGACTGTTATTCTCATCTTCATTGCCATATTCATGTTACGGCCATTTTATGCTCCAGCCTTTTTTAGGTAATTGAATAGCTGAAACATGAATATAGCAATGAAGATTAACAGTCTAAATAATGTAAGTAACTTTATAAATGTATTATTTTTTCTATAGAAATGTTATACAGTCTTCTTTTCACCACAACATAAATTGCCAGAGATGTCCAGTAAGATTTAAACCCAGAGAAGCCAGTTCAAACCTACTGAGTTCAATTATGATCCAGTGTTTATCAAGTACTGAGGTGAACCCCACTTCACCATTATTTATATCACCACATTTAGTTACTGTTGACAAGGATAATTTTATCCAAATGGTAAGCTAACAAAAGCACATCGCTTTGTTATATTTGTTGCCTTGTACCTAGAAAGAAAAGGTCACATGAGTTCACATCCTCATACAATACAATTTATATTGTTACAAATAGTTTATCAGTAGTGTTGAAAAGAAATTGGGAAGGCTTTTCCAAATAGAAACTCTTTCTCTTCAAGCTGATAAATCAGTGCATTTTATGCAAAAAGAGTAAAACGGAAGTTTCCATTAGCAGGTGACATGTAATGAAATCAAACCTCCATTTCTTATATAAGGGTTTACAGAAAATGATGAAATATTCTTTTATTTTCTCTTTATCTAAACAAGTCTATATTTGAGAATAGTCATTTATATTTCAATTTGTTAAGAGATGTAACCTGGTACTTTGAGTTATTATCACATTATTCAAACTGCTTCATTCTAAAAATCTTTTTTTGTGAGGTGATGGTATCAACATAACATCACGGAAGTGGTGAGTATGGTCACTAATTATAATATGCTTCTTATCTGAAACAAACAACTTATAGTTTTTTTTTAAATTTCTTTAAGTATATGAAATGCATCAAAAATGTTCAAATTTGATAAGTTTTCTTAAAATATTGAAAGTCAACACTTCTTCAGATACAACATATGCATTTTATTTTCAGCATGATTTAATTGGGAAAGATGTTAAAATAAACTATAACTTAGTCTGTGTTGCAGGAAAGCTGCGATTCTGTAGCACAGACACTGGAAATACCCTCGCAATGAATTCTGGTTTAATACATGCTGACATGAACTATGCTGAATGCACAAAATTACTTCTGTTGACTCAACAAGAATTCCCCTTTTTTATATGTTCTTGCCGAGCTGGAGAATTTGCATATTGGTCACGCTGCCAGCCTCGATCTAACTCGCTGACGTATGCGCCTTGTTATTCCAGCGCTGGTGTTCGGAGAGTCTGCATCACTAGCAATTTGCTTGCACATATCGGCTAGGCTACTTTAGTCCTCTTGAACCTTCGAGGTAATTCCCCACAGGCTGGGAGCAAAGTATCTGCACATGGATAGAAAATGAATCCATTAAATGCATAAAGATATAAATCAGTGAAAGACATGGATGTCTCTTCTCACCAGAACTTTTTTTGCAATTCTGATAGAATTAGAAGTCCTATTGGGATTCATTAATGATAGACACAGTCTTTAATATAAGATAGGCAGATGGCATGGTGGTGATAACAGACACAGAAAGGAAACTACAAGAACTCCTACAGAAGGTAGTAAAGGAAGGTGTGAAGAAAGGACTAAGCATTAATTGTAAGAAGACAGAATGCATGGTTGTCAGCAAAAGGAACTGACCAACATCCAAAATTGGAGAAAACCAAAATCAAACCTGTACAACAACAAAGATATCTGGGAAGTGTTTTAACAGGTGGCGGAAAATGTGACTGTGAAATCTGAAACGCATTTAATTTAGCAAAAGATGCCTTCCAAATGCTAAGCAAACTATTAAGAAAAAGGAAAATTTTATTTGAAACAAAGAAAAGAGTGCTGAACTATTATGTAATATTGATCCTCCTCTATGACAGCGAATACTGGACAATCTCCACATGGATGAAGAGACTTGAGGACAAAGAAATGTGGTTCTACAGAAAGATGCTGAAAATACCATAGGCTGAATGACAAGTTTTAAGGAAAACAGAAACAAAAAAGACATACTTAGAATCAGAGACAACTGAAATTTCTGGGGCACACAATGAAAAAAGAGAGCTTGGAGAATTTGATACTCACAGCGACATGCAAAAGACAAGAGGGGCCGAGGAAAGCAATGAATGACCTACCTAACAAGCTTGTGTAAATGGTTGACAGAACAGGGATAGCAAAAAGACCAGCCTTACTAAGAGCTACAGAGGACAGGAAGTTGTGGAGAGCTATGATTGACTATGTCCAGAAAGGATATGTCATGTAAGTTATCACATTTTAATTTTTTTTTAATTGCAATACAAGGTGTATAATTCAAAATGAGACTAACTGCATATAGGAAATTTGTAGATAATGAAGGCAATGAAAATTTACAAACTCCAATATTTACTAATCTTAGCCTAGTGTGACACAAGGACTTAATAGTGGAGTACCTTGAATAAAGTAATTTACTCTACTGACAATGGTCTGCAAAACTACTAATTACCACTCTATAAGCCAAATGGAAAGGGACATCCTGCCTTGAAAATTGGCTTTTGAAATCTTGGGATTGAATATGAACATGGTGGGGAAATATGCAACTCTTTCAGCTACCAAGTAAATCTAGCAGTTTTGATTTCATTATCTGATACAATAGAAAAGTTTCTTTAATAATTTTGAATTCATTATGAAAATATTTTATCTTCTTTATATACGTATATTTCCCAACAATACCAAAGGTCATTGAGTAAGCAGCCAAGATTTCAAAAACTGATTTTTCAAGGCAGGCAAGCAGATATGCCCTTCATAGAAGATGGGATATAATCAAGATTAAAAAGGTTTAGTTTAGTCTGACAAAAGGCCAAATAAGAGTGGAAGCTGTAATTAAGATTAAGATGATCCAATCTTCCAAGTAGGAATTTCTTACTTGCCTTAAAAATCAGCATTTCAAATCCTGGTTTTAATTTGGGCTTGAACACCAACACAAAAAAATGAAGGGTAGGGAGTAACTCATGATGCATATTGCTCAAACATAGGCATTTATTCTTAGATCTTCATCTGGTCTCATGCTATGTAGTGTAGGAAGATTTTATAGCACCAATCTTCCAAATTTTGAGGACCTGTCTTTTTATATCAGCTTCAATATAGAGATATTGGTGGTGGATGGGCAACTGTCTCAGCGCCCAGGCAGGTAAAAATTAAACACTTAGGTTATTGGGATTATAAACATGTCTGAAAAGACAAGATGAGGCCGAGTAATGATGATGATGATCATCATCATCATTCAAGCTGACTGGGCCAAATGAAAGATGACATGGGGGTAGAGAATTTACTGTTGTCCGAGATTATTTTATTACCATTTTTTATTTTATCCTATTTTTTCTCTCATAAGGATAAAGGAGAGGTTTATTCACTTGGCTCTGCCACCCCAAACTAAATTTTGTTTGTACAAGCATGTTGGTTTAAATCTTACAAAAATATATGTGACAATTTCTGTTTAAAGGTCGTCAATCAAGCCAATTTAATATGGTCTTCCTCGATTCAGATTTCTCCCCAAAAGGATTTTTTTTAACAAAGGAACTATTATATTTTTAAAATAGTTTTCTTTCATATAAATAAATTTTACTAGAATGAATCAGCGTAAAATTTTGTAAATTCTCTTCATTCTTTTTCTTAGTCTTCTTCAGTTTATCCTTTTTTTTTTGTTTTCTTTTGTTCTTCCTCTATCCAAATCTCCTCACTCTCTTCTTTTCCCTCTTGAACATGCCAAACAGTTGAAATTTCTAGGGCACATAAAGGGCTTGGCAAATTTGATACTCACAGCAGATTGAAGGTAAAATGGACAAGAAAACAGCACATAACCTACCTAGCGTGCTTGTGATGACAGAATAATGTTTAGGAAAGATAGCATCTGATTAGCAAGGTCAAATTACTGTTTTTAAACTACAAATTTCACATGATTTCTCTCAAACGTTCATATCTGCTTGAAGCATATCTT
The DNA here is from genome assembly GCA_903632075.3 of Acanthosepion pharaonis. Taxonomy (NCBI): domain Eukaryota; kingdom Metazoa; phylum Mollusca; class Cephalopoda; order Sepiida; family Sepiidae; genus Acanthosepion; species Acanthosepion pharaonis. Next base: position 53,840 of record CAHIKZ030002154.1, read on the forward strand.
AATGCAAACCAGAAACTTCCTCAGTAACTAAATAGTATAGCATGTCAGTCTATATGCCAGTTCCATGTAGGATACAGCTTCGATTCCTGTTGGAGGACACATATTTTCTATGAAATTTCTTGGACATTTAGGCCAGTAAATGTTGTTAATTCTGTTTATTATAAACAGAGCATTTACTTAAATATTTGTAAAAAGTATAGGCTCCCTAAGTAATGAGTTTGTGAACCTGTTTTGATCAATGCATTTGCTATATAAGAAGGAAAATCTTAACTGTAAAGGCAAAAAAAGAATAGACCAGAAAGGTGTAGGCCACATGTAAGTGTAAAAGTGGGTGCTGCCGCTTCTGTTAAGAAGGGATTATCCCACTCAGGCAAAAGGCTGTCATCAGGTAGAAAGGTTTGATCATTATGGCATGTAAAGTCTATTGCTGCTGTTGAGAAAAGAAATAGAGCACATAGTGACCTGGGATGATAAAAAATCTACCACAATTGTTCCTGCTGGCAAAGAAGATATAAGAAAAAGAAAAATTCTTTTAAATTCTCATAATACGAATGATTTTTATAAATCCGTGGGAGTTTATCTCAAACTTGAGGACACTTATTCCAAAAATCAGAACATTCATTTAAAGGATCCTGGAAAGCAGTTTTGCCAATGTAGGTTAACTTTTTCTCATCCTCTTTTCAAACTTCAACTTTCAATCTGTGAACTAGTGACATCTTGAATTGTGAATTTTTTGAAGTAAATTTCTTTTTTTGCTAAGAAATTGATTTGTATGACCTGTTACTCTAAAAGAAAGTTGTTAAAATCCCCTTATTGTTCTTAAGGAAAATGCTTGCTTTACACAAACTGTAGTTTTCTAAGAGAAAACTGATTTGTATTTGAAAGAACTGTTAACCTGCCTTGATAATTTGAAACACACAAGGGAAACTTTGTGCAAGGTGTATATTGTAATTTGTACAATTTGTATGTTGTGAAAAATAATTTTGTCATTGTAATAAATATTTCTCTGCAAATTTCAAACCAGAGTTTTATGTTTTTTCATATAACAGTCTCTTTTCTTCTTCCTCTTAAATCCTTTTAAATGAAGAAACATATGTTTAAAATATGTTGCAATATTCTCAGCATTCATTTTACACATACCTAAGTTTAAAAGCTGTCCTTCAAGTGCTTTTTCCAAGAACTAATATGCCTAAACTGTTACCCTGAGGGTAACAGTTCAAACAAGTAATAAATGGGATGTGTATTGCTTTGTTTTGGAACTTTGGAAATAAAATGAACTGACTCAAAGGTATAAACAAATAGTATATATTTATTTATTTGATTTGGATTATAGTGAGTCCTTTTTAATTTTGGATAGCAAAAGTTTATAATTCAGACCTCAGTAGCAGTTGGGGGGAAAGTCTGTTTTGGCTTGGTAGTTGAGAGTTTAGAAGTCAGACCTTGGTAGTAGTTGTCATCTTAGAAATAGGTCAGCATCAATCTACTGTGTTTTTCTCAGCCCTAAGAAGGGCAGAAATATCTTAAGCAGATGACCACTTAATTTCTTCTTGTGACAAGCTTGGCTGGTTTCTCTGGAAATTAATTTAAGAAAAATATGTTGAAAACAGATCGATATTTTATTCTTAATTTGTTTCTTTTTAAAAATGTCAATAAATGTTCTTTTTCTGTAAAAACAATTTATTGGTAGTAACGGTTATTTGCCACTACTATCTGGTCATGTCATCCTCTAATTGGTTGGAAAGTTACTGGTTTCTTTTTTGACTGCACAGGCACCTTGTGTGTGAGGGGGAAAATACATGTCTTTTTAGACAAAGGATTGGGACCACATGGTAGTTGGGTGATCAAGAAAATTCTCCATCATTGAATGACATATTTTTTATGTTGAATATTTTGAAATGAAAAAAAACTTTGAAAACTAAGAACTTGAGACAAGTTTGGAGTTAAAAACTATTTCATTATTTAGACCATCGAGTGGTAATAAGAAGGAATTTTTATATTCCGAATTTATTTCGTCTGAGACTAGATAAAAATGTTGTTATGTATTTTATATCTTCTCCAGAGGAGAAAGTGACATATTTTATGAGAAGTTAATTTGAAGAACTTATTTTATTTTCTGGCATTCCTTTCTTTTTCATTTATTTATTTTTTTTTTGATATAGCAAAGGTTATGCATGGAGCCTCTCTTATTTTGATAGATTTCTAGTTATAAATGGCTAGACTCTGGTCCATCAAATTTCTATCGTTTTTGCGACAGGTTCAGGCTTTTCTTCTTTCTAGATTTTATTGAAAGATTGTCTTCTCATTAGTTCAGAGAGAAGTATGTATATATATATATATATATATATATATATATATATGAGAGAGGAGGGTTTTAAGGGAAAGTAAATGACTTATTTTAATTCTTTTTATTTTTGTTTAGATATATTACTTTTATATTTTATCGGGGCTCAAATGCAGTGAGAAGATTGTCCTTTTGACAGGGAGAGCCTGTCCGTTGTGAAAATCTACATTTGACAGACAGCCTTAGGCTTGAATGCTGCAGGACCATCAAACTCAGCTCAGCTGATAAATAGATATGAAATATTTATTGAGTTTTAGCCGGGTTATCTCCCCTTTTTGTCTAACTCTCCTGACTTTAACTAAGAATTCAAAAATAAAAATAACTATTCACAACTTGTTGCAGTTGTCATGGTCTTTATTTAAAAAAAAAAAAAATCTTCTGTCACTGTTCATGTTCCGTTTTGCCCCCCAACCTGGACTGTTATTTTCTTCCCCACCCCCCAAATACGTTTGTCTTCTCTTTTCGACTTCTTCTTCGTGAACCGTCCATTTAACAACTTTTTTTGCTAAGTTTCACGCCAAAAAATGCAGAGGTGAAATCAAGAACTATATTTTTTTTTCTCTCTCTCTCTCTTGACACAAAAAAGAAGAAAAAAAAAAAAAAAAAAAAAGCTTCTTTAACTTCACTTTTTACAATTAATCAAGAAATAAGAAATTTCGACATCAGAACAAGAGGGGGAAAAGTTTTCGTCTTACATGATGAGTGACATCATTAAATTGCAATGTATTGTAATTAATAATACCGAAAAGATCGCGCCACCCTCGGTTGTCGGTTGTTTTTTAAGTACCTAAAGAAAGATAAAAACAAAATAATTTATAAGTAGTAAGTAAAAAAAAAAAAAAAATCTTTTCACCGTTAGTACAAATTACAAGCATACTAAAAAAGAAAAAAAAAGTTATTCAAATTTAGAAAGTGGCGGCTCCAAATAACAACTGCGGTATTTCAGATAAAAAAAAAAAACCTTGTTGACTTGATTGCATTTGTTTTTACACTTTTTTTTTTCCTTGTGTTTTCCTTTGTTGAAGAAACACAAATTCTGCAATATTGGATGGACACCTGGTTATTTACACACCCAAAAAAGTTTTTATTTACTTATATTGGAAACTTTCACTAAAAAAGAAAAAAAAATCCACCTGATGTCAGGAAGAAGAAATGATTCAAGTTGATCTTTTTTTTTGTCTTTGTTTCTTTACAATTAATCAGGTATGTTGAAAAAAAAATCTATGAAAGTTTTTTGTTTGTTACTCATTTAAACACCCCCCTTTTATTTTTAAGAAAAAATGACATCACCAAATTTAAGAACAGGTGAAAAATATCCTTCGACAATAACTAGTTTCATCAAATCATAAACTTTCATAAATTAATTGATGTCTATGTTTTAAGACTCAAACTCAAACAAAATTTATTTTCAAACTTAGAATTCTTTCAAAAAATTGTTTAACTTTTTCCCATGAAACTAAAAAAAGAATGCATTTCGTATTTATTTCTTCTGTATTCTCTAAGAAAATGGCAAAAAAAAATGCTGTCAAGAGAATTTAAAAAGAAAGGTAAGTGTAAGGGATAAAAAAAAACATGATCGATGTGTGAGGAAAAAATGTGTCTAAATTATTTCAGGAAGTAAACTTTTTTGTTAAATTTACCTTCAGCGACGTTTGTAATTAGTCAGGTGCGCAATTAAAGTAAAATAATTGGTAAAAAATTGAAAACTGCAATTTACATTTTTACAAAGTTTACATTTACAATTACATGTAAGCTGATTTTTGTGAATGTATTTTTTCCTAATAATTTTTTAGTTTTAATTATTTGAAATATTTGTATTGTAATGTATTATTGTAAATAATGTCGCTAAGTAAAAAAGAAAAGTAAATAGCTTCTTAACTTATTTTTAAGGTTGACATGTAGTTTCAGTTGTTAGTGAGTCATTTGATATCTAATCCTTTCATTTTAGAGTGTTAAAACTAGGTAATTGCTTGGATCAGATTGTGTAGACGAATTGGCATTTTTGAGTCGACTGACTATGACCTGTTGCAAAGTCATGTATTTATCTTGTTTTTGTTTTTGTTTTTGTTTTTGAAAGTTCTATTTTTACTTTACATTTCATAATCCGTGATTCACTACATTTAATTTACAACTCCGGCACACTTGCAATCGAAATCATGATTTCACAAACCAATTCACTAGGGAATTTGTTCTTTAACTGAATGCCCTGTTCTTATGATCTTGTGCCAGTCTATTATTAATGCTTAATGCATGGTTAGCAAATTAAACTACTATTTCGATCCTCACTAAGTACACAATTTTTATTGCTCTGTACTAGAGTCAGACTACTTTAAAAATCTGTTTTTTTTATGTTTATAAATTGTCATTACATTTTTATTTAAAGTTTGAATATATGTTGTTGTTATAAAAATTTCTATATAAGAAAACAAAATGTGTTTGTTCCCCTGAGCTAAAATGTGTTTTGACTTCCCTCCTCAATCACTCCAGATAAAATTGTCTAGGGAAGTCATTTAAAATAAATCTTTAACTTTTATGAATAATTTTTAACTGCACTTTTTTAATCAGAAATTTTCTATTATACATTAAAATCACTTTTTAAACAAAATTATTTAGTTATTTTATTACTTTCTTTTTAAACTCTTGCATTAAAAATATATTAATGATGTTTTTAAAAAAATTACAAACAATAGGTAAAAATAGAATTTATTATTAAACAACTTTGAAATTTATAAAATAATCTTTTTAATTTTCCTTATCTTACAATTATCAAAATTGGCACCAACATAGATTGAAAAAAAAAAAAAAGTTTTTAAAAAAAAAGAAACGTTTAAATTGCAAATATTGTAAAGTGAATTTATTTTAAACACATGTTGCCAAATGCCATTTTGGTCTGTTTTAGATTCTTTTTTTTTTTCACCTTTTCCTTTGTTCATAAATAAGTTTAACTTTCTACAGCATATTCATTTAATTATCCTGTGTGAACTTGATTTTTTTTTTTTTTTTTTTTTAATCATTTCACCCCAAGCAAGGCAATTAAGCCACTAGGACGCAAGGAGTTACTGAATGTTAGAGAATATGAGAAAAAGTACTATTAAGGAGAGAGGACAATAAAAGAACAAGAATTAAGAAGACAAGATAATGATTGATGCTGAATTTAAATTTTTGTAGATCAAAGTTGACTGGAAAGCAAAATGCCAGAAGAGTTCCACAAGTGAGAATTGCGATAGAAGAAACTGTTAGTATAGAACTTATAATTACATCTTGCCATTTTGACTATAAAATGATGAGACCTTGCGGTCAATCAAGTACTGCGCTTAAATTCATACAGTCTAGGTACCATAGAGGAAAATAATATTTATAATACAAAAATGTGGCACAAGGCCGGGGGCGGGGTAGGGGAAGGCTGGTCTTCAGTCTGTCTTAAACTTAGCCACAATTTCTGACCAAAATATACCACAGTATTCCTTACACCAAAATAGCACATTCTTTCTTACCATTCTTACTACAGTCACCATAATACTTCAGTCTCTATGAAGTTCTAACTAGTTCTCATATGTACAATTTGTTTGTGGTTGGTGGGGAATAAAAAATAGCAATTTAGAGGAAAGTTCATCAGAACAATTACCATAAAAAAAGAAAAGGCAGAGAGAAGCTACATTATGGTGGTGGGAAAGTGACTGAAGCTGAAATGCCAGGTCAAGATCAATGATGTTAGGAGATTTTTGTTGGAATTTTATCAAGAATCTCTAAATATATAGCAATTTACATTATTCTTTTCGTTAATGCAGAAATGTCTGAAAATTAATTGCTTTCATTTTTATTTTATTGTGATGAAGACACAAATAAGATCTTTGAAATGAGGTGAGACATGGTTGAATGTGTATTCTCGGAGAAATCACTTTACATTGTAAATAAAATGACTGCTGTGATTGAAAGGGACTGATATATAGATTCATGTTTATATTGTCAAATACGAAAAGTTAGAAAGTATTCTGACATCTGACTTGTGAAATGTCATAAGGATTGTGTAAACATTTACTACTTGATATCTTTCCATTTCCCCTACTTAAGATAAAAAAATATTAAAGGAAAATGATTTTCATTCTTCAGTTTTTCGTCTTCTATAAGAATCCCCCTCCCTTTCTCCACTTTTACAACTTTGTAACTTGAATTTGCTTACACTTCTTATCAGGTTATATAGTAATTATCAATAACCTATATAGTGAGGCTATCCTGAGAGAATTGGAAGTCTTACCAGAGTTCATTATTGGCAGCCATAATCTTAACAACATTAGATATGTAGATGGACACAAGGTTGATAGCAGACAGAGAAAGAACTAAACACCAATTGCAAGAAGATAAAATGCATGGTTGTCAGTAAAAGTATGAGCCCTCAGTGTGAATTACAAGTTGGGGATATCAAACTCAAGCAAGTACAACAATTTAAATATCTATGAAATGCTTTAACCAAGGATATATTTACCAACCTCCCCACAAGGTAAGATGTGGCACAAGGCCGAGTTTTAAAGTGGGTGAATCCAAGCCCGTAGGCTCGGTCAAAAATTCCCCGTGTAAAGCAGAGTTGGATAGCTATTTCCTGAGACGAGACTCTGCCCTTCGACAGAGCCCTGTCTGGGAATCCTCTCTGCCCGGAGATAGCAAGTTTGACCAGCACAGCTGGAAAAGATTCCAGCTGGATTCCAGAATCCAACCTCGGAAACCTGAGTTCAACGGAAGGATGGAAAGTGCAACACTGAAGTCCAAATGTACATTGGGATAGCAAAAAATACCTTCCAAAAGCTAAGCAAAGTACTAGGAAACAGGAAAATTTCATGGGAAACAAAGAAAAGACGGCTGAATTTTTATGTCATATCGGCTCTCCTATATGGCAGTGAATGCTGGACAATCTCCTTACAGATGGAGAAGAAGAGACTTGAGACAACAGAAATGTGGTTCTACAGAAGGATGCTGAGAATCCCAATCGACTGAACACGTGAGCAATGACAAAGTTTTAGAGAAAATGGAAACAGAAAGGACACTTATACATAGCATCAGAAAGGGACAGTTGAAATTTCTAGGGCACATCATGAGGAAAGAGGGCTTGGAAATTTTGATACTCACAGCAAAAGTAAGAGTGACAGTGGAAAATAGTAAATAACCTCTGTATCAAATGAGAGCTTGTTTAAATGGTTGGCCTAACAAGGATTAGGAGGAGAGATAGCAAAAAGATAAATTTCACTGAGACTACAAAGACAGGAAATTGTGCAGAACCATGTAAAGAATTTGCATACATGTGTCACCAGGGAAGACTTGTAGGTTGTAAAGGACCTACAAAAATAGGCTGTAAGAGTTGAAAGGAGTAAAGACCATGTTGAAATAAAAAAAATATATATTCTAGAAATAGGATAACATTGAACTTTTAGACATAATGATAAAATCTCACTTAATAAAAAAGAAGAATCTGGTATACCTTGTTTAGTGTGCTATAAGTTTGAAAAAAGATTGAAAATTATTGTAACAAATGAATTGTATTTTAATTATTTATTGAGCAAAGTGTAAAAAAATTGTTTGAATACCATGTTCATGAAAGCTGACATAATGATCAAGTCAATTGTATAAAAACTGTAAACTTGAGTTGATTTTGTAGAAGAGTTGAATGTTAATTAAAAAGTAGACAAGAAAAACATTGTCTTGTTTGTTTAGCAATTGTTTGTCAGTCAATCTTTATACTTTGTGTAAATTAACTTGTTCATCCCTCCCTCCCCACTCCCTGGTCAGATGTTGATTGATAATGTTTATAACAAACCATTCCCTGTCAGTTTCACCTCAATGTGTTCCTTTTAATTTTTGTCCATTCTTGAATATTTTATAAAAACACCTTTTAAAAATGAGTGCAGCAATATTAAAGTGTTGGAGACTATTTTGCATAGGAAAATACTGATTACTTTATCTTTTAGTTTCAATTGCATACTCAATTGATTTTCTGAAAAGGTCATGTTGATGTCAATGTCGTGACAATTTCATAATAATCTTACTTAAACACTGGGTACTTGAAAAATAAAATGGTTTTCACACCATCAAAAAATAGGTTTGGACTAATGTCTTCATCTTTGTTCATCTATTGTGTCACTGAAATGATAAAAGCGATGAAGAGGATTCGACTGAATAATTAATTGAAATATTCATTTGCTTTGTACATTTATAGGTCACCTTTGTGCAGTTTCTTTTTAGGATTGCCAATGTGCTACAACAATTCAAAATGTGGGGTATTTGGAAAGCTATTTGGTATGGGAATGAAAATAACGTGAATTTTCAAGGAGGTGCTAGAAAATTCTCAACCCAGCCTACTTCTCAAAATCTGACCAGACATCAAAATTTTTTTTCAAAATTTTCCAGCACATCTTAATATTGCTGCTTGTCCTTCTCCTCAGTGCCATTAGACTCCCCTGTGAAGTATAATGTCACAGCACTACTACAGTAGGTGTTGCTACTATGGTGTTTTTTTTTTTTTTTAGAAAGAATGTATTTATGAGGTGGATTTGCTAACCTCACACACAACTATTTTTGAATTATCCTTCTAGCCTGGTTGCCAAGTAGGCTAAAGAGCCTAGTCTGTATTGCTATTTTAACCTATGGCTTAGTGGAGAAGGATTTCATACCTTTCCCAAAGGTATTTGTGTGAAAGTGAATGCAATAATCTTGGCCAGAATTTGAACATGAAAACCAATTAGATTTTTAGTGATAATAACTGCTACATGCATCTATACAAACATTCATTTCCTTCTAATGTCATCATCATCATCAGTCCTTGGATGGCTTCAGTTGTTGCTGGGTGGGGGACCTAAGGGTAGAAGAAAGTGACAACCTCCTCTGGGATGATCTGTTGGTAGTGGGTCACAGGAATTCTGCTATAGCCATTTCCATCTACTCTTTGATGATGTCTGAACATCTTTTCTGTTGCCGTCCTTGCTTGCAGACGCTTTTAAATGGTCAAAACATGCCATCTTCTGATGCTTAATAATAGCTAGGAGAGAATTCTCTTGGCCCAAGAGACTTTTGAACTTGCTTTGTATATAGTCATTGGTTTTGTACTTCCAGTAGGAGATGCGGAAGACTTTTCTCAAGCATTTATTCTTGAATACCTGGTTCATTTATTTTCCTGTCTCAACCAGGAGTGTCCAAATCTCTCATACGTCAAAAAGTATGGATATGACTATTGATTTGTAGAGCTTGAACTTGCTCTTCCATATCTTTTACAATCTGGCCATAGCTGCTGTGGTGATCTATGTGCAGGTTTCTATATTGCAGGTGCCATCTTTTGACAGGGTTGCTCCAAGTACTGCAAGCTGAACATTTCCTCTTGTGCTTTGCTGTCCATGGTGATGCTAGCACTGGTGTTGCTTGTGATATTTACCATTACTTTGGATTTCTTTGTGCTGAATTCCATTCCATGTGCACCGGCTTTGTTTTTTGGTCAAGTCTTCCTGCTTTATGTTACTGTCTGCCATAAGGTGAATATCATTTGTGAAACGTGGGTTGCAGACAGGTTTACCACCTTCTTCTCATATAGTATTATTCTAATGGTATGTACAATGTTGCATTCTTCTCCCTCGGGTCAGAATGTCGTATTTTAGAAACCTGTACAGTAATATTAAATGGGTCAACAAGGGACAGAAAAATATAAGATAGCTAGTGGAAAACAAAAAAGAAAACCTGGCTGAAGGGGGGGGGGCAAAAACAGATCTGCTCAAAGGAGGTGCTAAATTTCCGCTCCAGCAGATATTATTGGTTTCAGGACAAATAAAAAAAAAAACCTAACTTTTTGGTTACAATGTTTGATAAGGATCAAACTATGGGTATATGGTCAAGTGGTTAGAACATTCATTTTTCTCATTTTTATCAAGAAGGTAATTTTTTGATGTTATCATCCTGGGAAGTGCCTGAAAAGCATATCATAGTTTGACCCAAGCCTTGTGAGTGAAATTGAATAGATGAAACTATTTGGGAACTGTTAATGTTTGTGTTAGCTTTAGGAGTTGTTGATGTTTATGCTAGCACATAATCACATGTCATCGTGACTGAGGATTTGAGCATACTGGACTTGTTCAGAACTGTTCGATCATGCCAGGTAATGTGCTCTCTCCCAGAAACTGTAACAAAGATCTGCTCAGCATAATTGCAGTTTAAACTACAGGTGGACTCTGTGGGTGTTAAACAAGCACAAATGTGCTGGAGCAGGTGTCTGCAACAGGGATTGGCTAGCTGCCTTATACAGACAAGCATGCTGTGAAGACACCAACAAGGGGTGAAATGTTTCGCAGAATAGTTTTTCTACTTATCATTTCTCTTTTTGTTTGCATATTATTTTACATTCTACTATCATCCATTTGAACCAGCTTCTTCCTCCTCCTCCTCCTATAAGCGCTTCATGTCCATTATTGTCAATGAAATATGTAATTTCTTATTACTTAAACGTTATATTTAATGGATTCACAGACAAAGCTGCCAAGCAAGGTTCGTTTACCCTACTTAAGAAATGCACACCTCATTGGGATCTCCCTCAAAGCCCATATCTACTCACTTTATTTGGTATTCAAAGTAATTTTTAAGTATTTCTTATAAATGTCATATTTAGTGAATACACATGTTTCAGTAGACATCTGTTTTTTTAAAGAACATAAATTTACATCTCCCAGCCTATGCATTGAAGTGTCTTAATAAAGTAAGCATTGCACCTTCTGGTGGCAGTGTTCAAATCTGCATCCCTCTCAGAAATGCCAACTACCATCAAGCCTGGTGTACTTTAGACAGCTCAACCATGACAAATATATATATATATATATAAATCAATTTGCACCAAGCAACGTGATAATGCCATTAAGACACAAGGGGCTACTGGGCGTGAAAGAGAATGTAAAAACTTTAGAAGGAACTGGAATCCTGATCTTAAACATCAAACGAGAAATAAATCTCTATACCTGTTCAAAAGAAGTGTGTGAACTCTGGCTGTTACGTGAACTGTGTGCATGTGTGTTGATATCTACTGTTATTTTTATTTTTTATTTTTTTTTAAGCGTTTCACCCCAAGCAAGGCGGGAAGCCACTAGCACGCAAGGGGTTACAGAGAGTTGGAGCTAGAGCAAATAGGAATGATAAAGGAAAGGAAGAAGAGAAGGATAGGGGATAGATCAAGGCATCTGGAGACGTCAATTGATATTACATTTGAATAGTTGGAGAATATAGCTATCAGGGAAACAGGAAAACGGAAGGGAGTTCCACAGGCGAGAGGTGCAAGACATGAAGCTATTGGAGTAGAAGAGACGGCTCCATTTAACAGTTTCGATAGTGAAAGGGTGTGAGCAAGATGCCAACCTAGTTGAACGCTTAAATTCATGAAGTCTGGGAACCAGTGAAAGCAGCTCATCGGAGCAGTTACTGTGAAAGTATTTGTAAAAAAGGCATAGGGAGGCGACGACACGTCTGTGAGAGAGTGACTGCAGACAAGATGTGGATCAGGGCCAATTACATTGCATATCCATCTCTGGATCTTATCAAGAAACTTGAGACAAACAGAAGGGGCACCAGACCATATATGGCAGCAATACTCCATGCAAGGGCAAATGGTTGATTTGTAGATTTTCTATTTCTTTGTATTTACTCAGCTCATCTTCAGTACAAAAGTACAACTGCAAGGTACCTTGTGAGGTCTGAACTCATAATCAATGACATCAAAGGTTAACTTTTTGACTTTTTACTTTTTACCAGCAGACAATGTAAAGTGAGACTTTGATTGTCTCTTTAATATGTTCATTGTGACTTTGGAAATTTGAACCCTTACATAATACCAGCTAGATTTCTGGTTTTTTTAAAAAATTTTTTTTCAAGTGAAATGTTCCTTTAGGGGGTAAGCGATCATAGTTCTCCACAATTTCTTTTTCATCTATAAATTGGAAATATCTTCTTGAGAAAATGGAGTGGTTTCCTGTTGCCCATGGTTTGAAGTTCAAAGTTTTTCTCTTATATTGGTTGTCATCCAAAGCTTAAAAACCCAGTCTGTACTGCTATTTAAGAGATGGGTTTATACCTTTTCCAAGGGTGTTTGTATGAAAATGAATGCAACAGATTTGGCTGGAATTTAAACCTTGTTCCTTGATTCCATTTCCCTTGCAAATAACCATTATACTATCCACACATCCTTTCTTCTTATTTGCTATAGAAGATGACTTATGCTTTATTTTGGTAAATAAAAATAAATTTATTTAACTATAAAGAATAAGACTAATGTGTGCCCTCAACATTGGTTTTGTACTTTTCCTCTTCAGTGCCAGGAGAGTGATATCATGCTAAAATACCAGTTCTCATCCATTCACTGAAGTTAAGCAATGTCAAGCATGTACAGTACCTAGATGGGTGACTAGTTGGGAATACCATATGCTGTCAGCTTGGATTTGTGGGAGGTGTAATGGCTTGGAATTTGAGTTTGTTACATTCACTTTGGGAAAGGTAGAAATCCATCTCTTCTCCCCCACTATGGGTTAAATATTAAATAGCAGGACAGACTGGGTCCTTTAGCTTTGGCTGGCAATCAGACTACTGAAAAGGTAATGACAGCATGCTGTGGAAATTCTACTGCCAAGTTAATCATTAATCGAAACGTGACAGGATCGCCAAAGCATGCATCATGCCTGACACATAAGCAAGGAATGCCATGAAATGTTTTTCTGTATCATGGTCTTTTTTTTATTTAATCATTTCACCCCAAGCAAGGCAATAAATCCACTAAGATGCATGTGAAAGACTATGAGAAGAAAGAAGAAAACATTATTAAGGAGAGAGAACAATAAAAGAACAGGAATTAATAAGACAGAAGATAACAATTGACATTGCATTTAAATTTTTGAAGATCAAACTTGACTGGAAAGTGAAAAGCCACAAGTGAGAAGTGCAAGAGAAGAAACTGAAAATAGAATCATTTTAAATAGCCAGATCCATTCCATGATTCTGTCAGAGACAATAAGCCATAAGATGCACACATATAGTAATGAATAAATCTGTTCCTAATATATTTTAAGACCTACATTATAATTGATTTAAGACGAGATATAAATAACTAATATTTGTATTCGTAAATGTATTAACCTAATTCCATTTGTGTCCATCTGTCAACCGCTTAGGATTAACTGATAAAATATATTTCAAGAGATTTCATTGTTTGAAGTCTGTTTAATGTAGCAATGAATCAAACAGTGATTCAAGACAATTCCTAAAGCAATATTGGAGATAATGTGTGAAAATTTGGTTGCCAAGTGGAACTAATAATGGTTGGAAGTGATACCAAAGAATAGAGACTAAAGAAGACAGATTTATTATTGTTCTGTAGATGAACATTGTGTTTTTGAAAGTGTGTGGGTGTGTTCACACATTGATCAGCACATAATATTAGTAGGAGTGGTGCCGTTGTAGGTCAGGACAGCGAGGTATAGTGAAACTTGAATGAAAGGAATTTCACTCTAGATGCTTTATAAATATTAGAGCCATCTGTGACATTGTTGCTTTTTTATACTGAGAAAAAGGATTTTGCTACCAATGATTCTAGTACCCTATAATCCAGAGCTATCTACTGCATGGTTAGGTCATTGTCAACTGAACAAGTTCCCCCCACCAAGTTTTTCTGAGGAGGGGGTTCCTAGAAACCTAGCAGGATTAAAAGCAAAATCTGTGAAAGGGTGAATGAACCTTTTTATATGGTCAGTGGTCATCTCTAGAAAAGTAGGGGAGATTGGGTTTCATAGCTGATAGGCAGCCAGTACCATGATGACATTGTATTGCATCTTCCTAGACTGAAGGCAGGAGCCAAGGTGGAGAAATTAACAGCTACATGTTGGCGATCAAGGTGAGCCTTCTAGAAGATATCAGCTGTGTTTTTACCTGGGGAGGGATGGGCTCTGCCAGGTTTACTTACCCAAGACATGCTACACATGAATGAATACCTCTCTGGCTTTCAACCCAGATATGTGGAGGGAACTGCTCAGTGGCCCAATGACCATAGCTGGCTGTGGGAATGATGATGAAAAAAAAAAAAATAAAGGAATAATTAGCCATTTATTAGGTCATAGTAAAGTAATAAACCTCCTTCGGAAGTTTCAGGAGTATATCTATCTGGTGGAAATTTATTTGGACTAATAGTAAACTACAGAAACTCCAACAGAAGTTAGTAAAGGAAAGTGTGAAGAATGGACTAAACATAAAGTGTAAGATGCCTTCCAAAAGTTAAGCAAAGTATTAAGAAACAAGAAAATTTCATAAGAAACAAAGAAAAAAGTATTGAACCGTTGTAGTATCAGTCCTCCTATATGGCAGTGAATGCTGGTCAATCTCCTCACAGATGAAGAAGAGACTTGAAGCAACAGAAATGTAGTTCTACAGAAGGATGCTGAGAATATCATGTACTGAACATAAAAACATAAAGGACACTTATACTTAACATTACAAAGAAAATGTGAAATTTCTGAGTCACATAATGAGGAAAGAAGGCTTAGAAAATTTGATACTCACAAGATATATTGAAGGCAAGTGGAACAGAGGAAAATGGCACATAACCCTGGTTTAACGAGCTTGTGTAAATGGATGACAGAACAAAGTTTAGGAGCGATAACAAAAAGGCAAAATTTACTAAGAGATACAAAAACAGCAAATTGTGGAGAGCCATGATCATCAACGTCCTGAAGGGACACGGTACATAAAATAAGAAAAATATAAATTGGTATTACCGTAATATACAGTTTCTACTATGTAGTCTTGCATTTATTAAATATAATCTTCTTTTTAACCAATAATTGAAATCATAAAAAGGATTTGAACTGAGAAATATACATTGAAAATTCTGTCATATTAACAGAAGAGAGTTTAGATTTGACTCAATCAAACATGTTGAGAAATTGTTTCTTATTAATAAAAAGCATTTAGATGTCGGGCAGTATGTTGTATGAATTAGCTGTAGGTAATAACCATTTCTAGAGGTGGAAAAAAATTATAACATTTATACCAAAGAAAGTAATAAACAGATTGTTTCTTTGGATTTATTTTGTCACACACAAGTTTGGGTTGGTTGACGATGCACTGGTACTCTTGCGTAGATCACATGCTACAGTAGCTCAAGTTTGCATTTTTGGAAACTGCTTCATATAAAAGTTCTTATTTACAAGTGATATTTATTAAACCTAGAGGAATGTTTATTGAGTACCCAATACCTGGAGAAGGGGTCATAAAGTACCAAATGAAGATGACTCTCATTACCTTAGCAATATTTGGTGAAAACTGACTATCAGTTAATGGCAAACACTGAATTTATTTTGTCAGACAGTAGATTTGGACTGTTAAGTTGAAATCTGATTCTCTCCAAACCCATTTCGTTAGAGTTGTTTCAACATATGCTTTAGTTCTAAATACAATGTTGCAACATTAGAGGCTGTTTATATTGTTTCAGTTTTTAGTACAACAGCAACTCACTATCTGCAAAGTCACCAACTATGGTCTCACATATTTGCAATTGGACCAAACAGGAAAATTTTCAAATTCAAAACTTTTATTAAACTAAAACTATTTATGTTTTCTGTTTTCTATGCATATTTAGCTATTATGAATCTGTGTACAGTTAATTATATGAAAAGTATGTTTATTCATTAGTTGGAAATGCAATAAATTAAAAATTTGTATGTGTACGAATATTTGTTTCCCCCTTACTATATATATATATATATATATATATATATATTCTGAGATGAGATATTATGTACACTATTTACATTATTCAGACTATTGTCCTCATCTTTGTCACCATATTTATTACGTTTCGACTGTTGTACGCTACGGCCTTCTTCAGGTGGTTGGAATGTTGAACTGAATCCTTTATTTCACTCACTGGGGTAGACTGTTCTAGTTCCATGTCTAATGGATGTCAGTTATCAGTTATCTCTCGTTAATTCCCCTCTCCAAGTTCTCCACTGCCTTAACTGGGTATTGAACTCACACTCTTCAGGTCCTGTCACTGGATCTAACTAACGCCTTTAACCTTTATTAAATATGAGGACAGTGGATAAAGGTGTTAGTTAGATCCAGTGACAGGACCCAAAGAGTGTGATTTCAATACCTGGTTAAGGCAGTGGAGAACTTTCAGAGGAAATTAACAGGAGATAACTGATAATCGACATCCATAAGACTTTTGGGGAACTAGAACAGTCTATCCCAGTGAGCGAAATAAAGGGTTCAGTTCGACATTCCAACCACCTGAAGAAGGTCGGAGGTACAATGGCCAAAAAACGTTGTAATAAATATAAAGACAAAGATGAGGACAATAGTCCCAATAATGTAAATAATGTATGTATGTATATATATATATATATATATAAAATAATCCTAAAGACCCAGGAACTACCTACCTAGGTTTCATCTAAACAGATCTTCAAGGTAAACTTACTCTGAAGATCTGTTCCTGGCTTTTTTAGGATTTATTTCATTATATTATATATATATATATATATATATATATATATATATATAAATTAATTCTAAAAAGCCAGGAACTACCTACCTAGATTTCACCTAAATAGATCTACAGGGTAAGCTGGCTAAAGAGGAAATGACACAAAACCTATGTATCAATAAAACCAACACTAAAAACTAAAATTAGCATAAACAAAAGACAAAAGAAGAAAGAACCATATAAAAAAAAACAAAAAAAAACTTCTTTTCCAATAACTAATATTTCTTATGACTGCACCTATTTAAGATTTCAGATTTTTGGTTTATTAAATTTTGGGGTTTATTGAAAGTAGCTATTTCTAATTTTTCCTCAATATAAAACAAACAATATTTGTTACCTGCTTTATACTTGTAACATTTTTTATTATTTCCCATTTTAAAATGGGGGTCTGTTCCATTTTCCTGTTTAATATTCCAGTGCTGTGTTTATATTTTTATTTTAATGCTACTTATATGGTTATAGTAACGTTTTTTAGAATTACCTTGGGTGGATCCTATATAAATTTTATTGTACTTATTACCATTCTTACCCTTGTTTCTGCATATTTCAACCTTGTAAATGACACATCCTTATTTCTGCAGTTACATTTTGCTGGGGTTGGGGTGTGGTTTATTGATAATTATTTTCCTGTTATATTTATTAATTAAGTTAGCCATATTTGGCATACAACTATAGCTTAATTTAATATAATTTTTATTGAAAATTTTGTTCAATATGTTGGACAGGGGAAAATTCTTTTTTTAATAATTTAAAAAATATTTTACCTATTTTAGTTGTGACGGCTAAGTTATATGGAGGATTGAACCATAATATCTTTCTAGCCCTGTTTTTCCTTTTACCTTGCATGTTGGGAGAATTATAACTATCTATATATGTCAATTTAGTTTAATGTCCACTATTTCCCCAAGCCCTTTCATAATCTTGTTTATTTTGATTAAAATTATTGGCACTGGATGAATTAGTAGATAATCTAAAACTAATTAAATTGAGTATATGTTTTAAAACGTGCTTTGGGTGGTTTGAACCTATGTCGATGTAATGGGGTTGTTGATTGTTTTTCCTAAATGGAGAAATTGCGTAAGTCAAGTGTAATGTCTAAATAATCAATTACTTTTAGGTTCGTTTGTATCTCTAATTTAAATCTGAATTTATTGAACATCCAATGCAATTTTTACAGGATTACGTCACCTTTTCTGGGGGTACATATATCTGCTATAATTAAACCATTGTCACTATATAGACCATGCTTACTGGGGTAATATACTTATTCAAATTATTTAATAGGAGACATCCTACTAATTTGCACAATTCATCTTTGTCATATGACCCCATAGGATTGTCAAAGTTGCTGCTATCTCCTTTCTTAATCCATAACATATTGTTATGGCATAATAATGACTTGAGACAGTGCATAATAATGTCTGTTTTGTCATCAAATATGGAAATGTACTTCTTAGATAACTTTAATGCTTCCTTGACCAGTTTTTCAGTAATGGGCAGGTAGAGTTCTTTTATATCATATTTTACAAATGAACATTTGTAGTCCTCATTTTAAATTATTATTTTAGTTTTTATATATAAATTATTATTTTAGTTTTTATCAAATATGTTCCGTGTCATTTCCTCTTTAGCCAGCTTAGCCTGAAGATCCTTTTAGGTGAAACCTTGGTAGGTAGTTCCGAGCTCTTTAGGATTATTTTATTCCTTTGCTCTACTTACCATATTGAGCAGTCTATGTTTTATCTTAGTTAATTGCTCGGGTTTTTTTTTCTTTATACTGAAAATTTAAGGCACTGGATGAATTTTTTTTGCCCTGTTTGGATGCTCCTAGTTCTTTCTTTTTTTTTCCTTTCTTTTTTATATACTTGCAAATTGTGCCATCCAAGTTTTTTGCCAACCGAGTATAATTATTAGTATAATATATATATATATATATATATATAACATTAGGCAGCATATAATTTATATACAAAGAAATAATCACGCATAGAATCAATCAGCAATATTAATGCTATTATTGGCGACATCCATCGCTAGTAGTGTATAATGTATGCATTAAAATACTGTTAATCCATAGAAAAAAGAAAAAAGTCACATGGAGCAAGAGCAGGTAAAAAAGGAAGTTGTTGCAGTATGGTGATGTTCTTCTCGGCCAGGAACTGCTGGATGCTCAAGGTGTTGTGAACAGGTGCATTGTCGTGGTAAATCAGCCATGATCTATCCTGCCACAAAAGCATGCAAAAACAGAAATGCTATGATTTCAAAGACCCAAGATTATAGTTATATAGTTCCAAGATATCATGTTAGATGATAACACAATCCTCTTATTCCTCTTTCACCCATAGCTTACACAGTACACCCCTGTACTTTTGACACACATACACACACACACACACACACACACACACACACACACACACATACATATATATATATATATATATATATATATATATAAATATATATAAAATGTTAATGGTCAGAGTTGAATCAGACCAGGAAACAGTATTAAAAAAAGTGCTCAATACATGTGAGAAAAAAAAATAAGTAAAATAAAAATAACATGTAGAATTTTTAAGTTTGAAAATCAAGAAGTCAATTAAAATACACGACCACAGTTTCAACCTGGCAGTCTTGTCTTATTGATGGGTGATACTTTTAAAATGACCACATTAACGCTTTATTTAAAAAAAAAAAACCCCAAACATAATTATCTTTAAAAAAATAATTATCTTGCGATGATTGAAAGACAAGAGATTGGGTGTAATGGGAAAGGAAGTAAAAAAAGGAGGTGAATGGAAAGGGACATGAATGTAAGGGTATTGTAAATGTATACAGGGAAAAAGGAAATCAATTATGTAACTTAATTGTTATGGAGGATTGGGTAGGGTGTATCTAAATGGTAACAGTGAGGTTTTTATTTTAGATTTTTTTTAACTGGTTTCATATTCAATTAATAAAAAAAAATTCATATCAGAGGAAGGGCTTAAAATTTCTGATTTTTGCTTTAAATGATTTTTTTTGGTCTGGGAATGTCATAATTGTTAATTTCTCATATTGGCATAGTTTGCAAATGTGGATATAATTGTTATATATTTTTAACTTTTTTAAAAATTGTCCACTTTACGACTGGGTTCCTGTTATTTTTTTTTTTTTTAAATTCCACATGTAGCTGGCAAGTTTGGAGTATCTAAGGTTTGGTAGCTTAAAACTTGATGTTTGATTGTACCATCTGCACTTGAAAGGGCCTTCCGTGCAGACTATATATGTTTTAATTTGACCATTTATATTTGTTACTTCTGCTTTATAAATAATAGATTCCGTTTTGCAAGCTCCATTTAATGGGCATGTAATTTTATTTCTACAGTTGCATAAATTACTAGTATTATTTTGCTGCACGTTGGTTTTGAAGTTTCTGTTATTTTGTATTTTTATTATTGCATCTAAATTACTTGTGCAGCTGTAGCTTAATTTCACTGCATTTTTATTGAATATCTTATGTAGTTCTGAATTTTTTGGGGAAGTGTTTAGAAAATAAATTGAAAAATAATTTACCTATATTATATTTCACTGTTAATTAAAAGGGGCGGTTAGACTGAATAGTAATTTTTCTTTTCCTCAAAATGGCTTTCATATGACGTTTAATGTGTTGAGGTTTAATTTCTAGATTTGTTTTGTGACCCTCTGACTTTGTTTTTCTCATATTCTTTCTTTTTTTCCTCAAAAATTGTCTTTCAAGAAGAGTTTTGAGTTTTGGATAGCCTAGACTCTATTCCATTGGGGATATGTTTAATTATATTTATGGGATGGTTGGATTTAATATTTATGTATCTTAACTTTGTGGTTTATATATATATATGTATATATATATAAATCATATGAGTTGTTGGCCAAATCAACATTTTTTTTCTTAATATAAAAAATAAATCAATTTAAATATTGTTAAAGCCATTAAAGTTATCATTTTTATTTAGTTAGGTTTTTCCCTTGACATAAATTTCTGTGTGGAAGACATGAAGTGAAAACATGTTCCAGTTGAATGCACCATGTAATATTAGAAAGGATTCAAATCTTACTTTTATTTTTAAAAATAAATTTTCTGGAGATGATTCATAGCTATTCAAGTATTTCACCATCCTTGAAGAAACTGTCTCTTACAGATAATGAAAACCTATTTTTTATTTACAAATAAAGAAAGAAATTTTCATTTATTTGGCAGATATTTAGAAATATAAATTTCTTGCTCTGAAATTGGCCTTTTCCTTTAACTGAAAATAGATTTTCTGTGCATGAGTATAGAACACAGAACACGTGTTATTAATTAATTAATTTTTTTGCTAATATCAGACGGCTTTGGAGTGAGATAGCAGAAAAGGAATCCAAGTTTGAAGATTTGATGTACTTTCTTGTTTTGAACACAGTGGTGTCCTTCTACTAGGCTAGTTGCCAATCAAGGCTAAATACTACAATTTACTTCATTTACCTGTATGAAAAGATAGATTCATGCCTTTCTTAAAGATATTAATTTTATTTTCTTTATTCTTAATCATTAGCCCACATTCCTTTCCTCTACCCTACTGGCCAGGGTAAGTTCCCAAAATTAATAAATTCTATATTGTGTGTTGGAATGAGAAATTGAGCCATGAAAATAACCCATTTGAAGTTGTCCATGTCACCCAATTATCAAGAATATTTATTTTACTCAGTGAATAATTAAAACAAAAATGAAATCTGTTTTATGCAGGCAGATATTCTTGATTTTTATATTTCACTTTGTTGTAAAAATGGCAGTTTGGTTTTCCCAGATGCCATGAAGACTGTGGGATAATTTCCTTCATATTTGTTGGCTATAAAATTATTGTACAAATTATTTTCCTCAACTATTGTTTTCAATGCAGTGGCATTAGAATAAGAAACCAATATATGCATTTCAATAAGGTGACTTGGCATTGATCAGTATCATCAACCTTAAATCACCTGGATCACCTGACTCTGTCGTCAGGATCTTATGAATGCTAAAAATAGATTAAAATTTATCAAAATTATTTAAGAATTTTTTCACTATTTACTATTATTTTTCTAACAAACAACGGTTTTTTATCACCAAATTCTTATTTGGTAGACAAATGGCATAAGTTATTGGAACTATTTTCCTGCAAGACTTGAACTCATATCCTGCATTTTGATGTGTGTGGTGATCTATCTTATATGGACTTAACTTTAGCTTCTTCAGTAGTGAAAATCTTACGAAAAGGTTTATGGCAAAATGATTTGTGTTCTGTTTAATCACTGAAGCTTCCATGACTAAAGTGATTAATGGAATGTCCATGAAATACAAGCTCACAAGATGTGGGAATAAAATTCAAACATCACCAGAATTTACTTCTTTATTTCCAATTTTGCATTTTTCTCTGGTGGTTGATGAGCATGTTGACCCAGAATGTTGTTATAAAACCACAGTTGGGATGGGGGGGGGGAGTGAGCAGTTTATTGTAAGATTAACATTATATGGATAATGGTTGATCCAAAATCTTAATGTCATGGGATTGTATGGATGATTTTTCAATGCTGTTAAAATCATTAATGGGTCCATGATAGTAAAGTAACTTTTGAAAGTAATCTGTTTTTTGTGTAACTTGTAGACTTAGATTTTCTAAAGAGAAAATTCTACCTTGAAATAATGGAAGACTACTTTTGGTGAAGATAGACTTTTTGGGAATATCAAATATCTTAAGATATAACTTGACTTTTTAAGTAGAAAATATCACCAAAGTTACATAGGTTTAAAATTCAGTCATCACATATTTTAATGAGTACAGCAACATTCCTCCAAAAATGTTCTCATCCAAACTTGTTTGACAATTTCAACTTTTTCTGGTCAATACTTGTTCCTGTTTATTTTTTTGGGCCATACAGATTTTTAATCCCCAAAGAACAATTCATTATACATTGTACAAACCTTTGCAGTGAATACAAAATAGATAGGGGTTGTGTGGTTATATGAAGATTTTATAATTCTTGGAGTGAGGAGTTATTATTTACTTTCAAACTAATATCCTCATCTTTGTTGACATTATCGCAGAGTTTCAGCCATTGCATCCTCAGCCTTCTTCTGGTGTCTGTTTAATTGTGAATTAGTACACAGTTATGAATGATGTAAGCACAGTTTCAAACTTGACAATTGTAAATAATAACAAATTATAAATAATGCTTTTAAATATCATTGATCGATTTCAAACTGTATTCGTCTTATGAGCATTGACCTTATAAAAAAATCAACATTTTTTGTTTCTCACAAATTTTGTGCATAAAGAAAGGTCTAAGGAATTCTAATCTACAAAAATACTTCCCTGTTTTTATGAGCAAACCAATTAATAAAAGGAGTTCCAAGATATTTTTGACAGAAGACTTGCAAAGAAGATGAAAAAATATGTAACTGTAAAAAAAAATGTTAGTTGTGAATAATGATTAATTTGTGGGTTGGGTTAAATCTTCTATTTCTTGTTCCCCTTGGGGCTATATTCACAAAGGATACCATTCAGAACTTGGCCTTCTTATGAGCTGACCTATTTGCTACTAATCGAGCTTGACTAACAGCTTTTTGCTTAGGTCAGTTGGTATTGCTTACACTTAAAGATAAAAAAAAAATCTTTTTTTATTCAAATGTTTAACAAATTTGAAGGCAGGTTTCTTTTATTTATTTTTTAGTGAATCTTTCTGTTGAATATTATTTTTAAATGATAATTCTTTCTTTTCTTGATGTTGTCAAGCAGCCAAAGTTGAGAAATGTATTTGATTTTTGACTTGTATTTTTTAAATATAGTTCTCTCTCTTTTCATTCTCTGAAGAATGCTTGTCTATCATCATTGGGGATTAATAATAGTTTCTAATAGAATTCTATTATCCAATATTTCTTTGCCATGTGCAGATTTCTCATCTGTGTTTGTACCATAAAAAGCCAAGTTTGGTTCCTTATTTTCAAAACAGCCCTTACCATTTGTAGAATTGGTGCTGCACAGGATTTCTGCTTGCATTTCCATTTATTTGGCCTTGTACCATATAGTCAAATTTAGTAAATATTGTAATGAATTTCCAATGACTTCTAGTTGTTGAAAGTACTGCAGTCATCATGGAATATGCTGCCATTTTTTTTTCTTTTTGGTGAAATGTAATCTGTAGGCTGTGACGTAGTTAAAACCATTGAACGAGTTGAAGAAAAGCCCAATTATCTCAGTTGATAAAAAATAATTTACTTCTTGGTTAAATATCAGTAATTTCTCTTTTTATTTACAAGATAAGCATCTCTGGATTTAATAAAGGTTTCAAAATGAAATGGCAGCAATAAATAAGCAATTTTGAAATGATTCCTTGTTTACTTTATTTGTATTCAGTCTAATGTCACCATCTTTTAATAACAACAAAGATGAGGACATTAGCCTAAATGTAAATAATATAAATCCTTGATATTTTTCATCATAAATTAATATTTTTCAACAGAAATGAAGGGTAACATAACTTAAGAAACAAGGAAAATGAAATCGATGAACAATGAAGTTCAAAGTCTATGTGTATTTAAATGCTCTTATAAAAAGGCACTGTTTGAATATTTCTTTTGCTCTGTTTTATGATCAAGACTGTGTGTACAGATACTACTCTCTGATCCTAGGCTATACAGTTGGAGAGTGACATTTTACCTTTGAACTTTGGTCTTATTAAGCGCTAATCTATATGTAAATAATCACTTAAGACCAACCTATTTGGTGGATTAGCCTCTGATTGGTGATGAAGTGGATCTCCACATTAAAGAGGCATATGGACTTCTTGAAAATGGCTCTCATCTCCTACGATTTCAACTGCCATTAGTAGGAAATAAGCAGGAAACATGAGATCAACAGTGGCAGGCGACGGCCACATTGGATGAACAATGACAAGCAACAAGGGCAGCATGAGATCAACAGTAGCAGGCGACAGGACAAGATGGGATCAATAGTGACAAGCAACAGGAGCAACATGGGATCAGCAGTGGCAGGCAACAGGGCCACATGGGATCAACATTGCTACATGACTAGACAACATGAGCCCAACAGTAGTAAGCAACTACACAACATGGGATCAATAGTGATAGGCAACAAGGCAACATGAGATAAACAAAGTCAGGTGACAAGGTAACACTGGATTAAGTAGAGCAACATGGGATCTATCATGCAACATTCCTTACCTTACAACATAGAGCAAAAAGAAAGCAATTACTTTGTGAGCCCAGTGCCCAAATTCTTTTCCTGTAGAGGGGTGTCACTCACTACCCAAGAGTGACAGATGTTCAAGACCTTCCCAAATTTTTGTTCTCACAGCCAGGCTATAATACTCGTATAAAGCTAGTAGTAGTAATACTACTACTAATAAAATATTTAAATAATAAGAAATAATTTTGTTGAAAATCCTATAAAAGTGGTAGTAAGAAAATGATTTCTTAATAGGAAAGCATCTTTTGTCTATAATCTTTACTTATGTTGTTTGTATTTTGCCTTTTAATCGTTTTCTGTTGTGTCAAATAACAATGTTAGAAGTTTTAAGTAAATTGTCTGATCCTTTCTGCTAATTACCTCCCCTGCCTTGTAATTATCAACAACATCATTGTAAATCCTGGCTGTTTACCATACAAAATGGCCAGCAATTGTTGACTTCCTCTTTTTGTAAATGCTGCTATGTAATTGAAACTTTCTGGATAATTAAATCTTCTGAAGAAAAAAAAAATAAATAAATAAATTAGTTTGTAGAAATTAAAAGAAAATTGTAATAAAAACAGAACTTTTTAAAGTTTTTCTTTTGCTCTTTCCTTACTTTTTCTTAACAAAATTAGAAATAATATTTATAAAATCTTGATGTTATATTCTTACTTTGACACTGAAACAAACTTGAATAATTCCAAAATGAAAGAATCTATTAAATGTTTTGCTTGTATTTGAAATGTAGATTTTAAGCCGGAACTTAAAAACATTCCTTGTTGAATAGTTATGTAAAATTCATGAAAAAAAATCCAGTCCAGCCAGGATCATAAAATATGTCAAACGAATATTTTTCTGTGTGAGATTTTGACTCCTTTTCTGTCCCCACCTGTGAATGATGAACATCTCTGCTGATTCTTGCGATGTGTGTGTGTGTGTGTGTGTGTGTGTGTGCGTGCTTTCTAACTTTTCAGATATGAAGTGGTTTGTTGCCATAGCTAATCATTAGATTGAGGTGAATATCAGAACAATGTGGTGGGCTTCTATAGTTAGATGAACAGAAAGTTTATGCTTACTACATATCTATTAAATCTATACAGGATACCATCAAAGTTTGAGGATAGTGTTTATTAGGCTGAACCCTAATTATCTAAGCTTAGTATTAGGTTGGCTAAAACAAATTTAGTTTAAGTAAAATAAAAAGATTTTTTTTTTCATTTTTTAAATTAACTTTATTGAACAACATATTTACCATTTTCTTCTGTTATCTTCAGACATTTTTCAGGCAACGTCATAGTTCTGTTTTCCCAGAATTTTTTATTTTTCTCATCAAAGAAGTGCATTTGGTGCTATTTGCAGTTTTCCAAAGAAGTTCTTTTTTTTTTTTTCATTTAAAGAATTCTGTAAAGACTAGAAGAAATGGTAATCTGATTGTGCTATATGTGGTGAAAACAGTCTTGCATTATTTTAACTAATTCCAACACTTTTTGCCAGTTGCCTTCTTTGCTTGATCAAATTGAAAGCATTGTTCATTTCATTCTTCAGAAAAGGTTCATAGTCAAGGATCTCTTTTCATTTCATCTATATACATGACTTCAGCTTCTTTTGGACAAAAACTGGTCCTTGGTATGGGTAGTAGTAGTTCATTTTGCTTACCCCATGATGACCTCTTGCATTCCATATTGTTTTAAAGCATTCACTTTTCATCACCTGTTACAATTTCTTTCAGAAACACATTTTTGTAGCAAATCGCACATGAAAATGTAAAAAGATTTTATTTGTTTTTTAACTAATATGGAAGCCACTCATTAAAGTGACTAAAATAACAAAATTGTAGAAAATGATTTTTATCATTTGATTTAGATATTTGGGGTTTGTTAACTCTCTCCTGTGTCCAATAACATTATTCTCATGTAATATTTTGATTTGATTATCAACAATGGGGGAATCAATGATAAACTTTTCAAACCATTTTTGATATCTTCAATCTTTCATCAACAGACTCAACTTGGGATTTTTCATGGGGAATTTGGTTTTATGAAGACAATTTGGGGATACATAGGTTTTGGGGTCAAATACTTACAAAATAATGACAGGAAATATAATTTTTGTTGTTTTGTAAATTTAACCAAATTCTTTCAGTATAATTGTCTATTGGGGAATTGTTTCTCAGAACCCCTGCAAATACCAAAATCCACAGATAAATTCCTTATATGAAAGGGCATACAATTTGCATACAACTTATACACATCTTTTCACATACCTGAAATTATCTTTTGATTAGTTATAAATCCTAATGCTGTGTAAAAGCTATATAAGTCATTGTTGTACTAGAATGAAAAAAACAGGTGGGAAATTGACATCTGAGAAAAAAATAAAAAGAGTCTAAAAATAACAAACTCCTATAAAAATAAATTTTATCATTAAAATGCCATTAGTAATAAGAAGAGAGATTGAAAAATTTTTATATAATTAAAACAAAGAACCAGAAATATGTGTGAAAAATTGTTTACTTGTAAAGAACCAAAAAGTCATAAGTTGTATTAAATAATTTCTGAACAATCTCCTCAAAGATGAAGAAGAGACTTGAAGAAACAGAAATGTGGTTCTAAAGAAGAATGCTCATGATTCCATGGACCGAATATGTGAACAATGATGAGGTTTTAGAGAAAATGGAAATTTATCCTTAACATCAGGAAGAGAGTTGAGATTTCTGAGGCACATAGTGAAGAAGGAGGGCTTGGAAAATCTAATACTCACAAGACAGACTAAGGGCAAGAGGCACAGAGGAAAATAATGCATTACATATTTAATGAGCTTGAGTAAATGGATGTCAGAACAGGGCTTAGGAGAAATAGCAGACAAAATTTATTAAGAGCTATAAAGGACAGAATGTTATGGAATCCTATGATTGCCTACGTCCTGAGGGGACATGACACATAAAGAAGCCAAAATCACCCCAAATCTAAAAAAATCTACCAGAAATCAGTCAATTATTGAATTTTAATAAAATTTGTTGTAATTATTAAATAAATGGTGAAAGATTTTAACAGAAGTTTAATTTCCAAATTTCGTAAAAACCAAAATTACCTGCATTCATAAAGTGCAAGTAGCAAACACACAGCAAATAAAATTCTGATGTCAAACGCCATTTGTATCGATTCAACATTTGGTACAGCAGTTTTCCTTGGTGGAACTTTACTGCAATATTTTTTTTTTCTTTTCTAAATATAGTCCAATCCATGGTTGGTTGAATCCAGGTGTAAAAGCCCGGCATTATTTAGTTGCTTGAATTTTGATAAAAATGTCTTTGATTTAATCAAGCAAAAACACTGTCTGACTTCAAAAGAAGAAATAATCATTCTTTGGATAATTTCCCCTGTAGATATTAACCCCACCCCTTGTAAATTTTATCTGAAATTGATATGCCATATATTATAAGGCATTGTTGTTAATATCCATTACTGTTTAGTGTTTATCTTGTAACCTGTTTTAGCTTATAAAGACATTTTTTTCTAATTCTTCTTTGTAGTCCTATCAGCCAGAGCATCCGATAGGTCAGTGAGTTCATGATGGCATCCATCATAATTTCTGGCCTGTAAAATACATATTCTCTAAAATCTTGGCTTTATCTCCAAAACAATTATCCACTCTTTCCTCCATTAATCATTGTGAGATGCCAGTGATGAGATCTTTTTATCGAATTACTACATGTTGCAGAGTTCAAGGAAGATGAGATTCATTGCTTTCTTGAGAGCATTTTGTCTGAACCTTCTTTTGGAATTTAAACTCAATTTGCCAATTCCATTATTTTTATCCTGCACTTCTAAAATAAAAATATAAGCAGCCATTTCCTGCCATCTTAACATCCCTCAAATGTATGAGTGGCATGATGGTTATCAGTATAGGAAATGGAATTGGCAGACTTGGTTCAAATTTTAACTGAGGGTATTCTTATTTACACTATTTACATTGTTTGGACTGTTGTCCTCATTTTTATTGCCATATTCACGACATTTCAGCCATTGTATGCTCCAACCTTCTTCAGGTAATACTCATTGGAATTTTGAACTGAACCCTTTATTTAGTCTCTGGAGAAAGAGTGTTCTAATTCCATGTGCCATGCCTTTTCTGGATATCTTAGTATCAGTTAATTCTCTTTAAAATCAGTTCTCCAAGTTTTTGTTCCTTCTGTTGTGGCCAGGTATTGAACTCACAACTTTTTGGGCCAAGCCACTTTTTGGGTTACTCAACTTACTGGGTCATATGTCCTTGGCAAAAAAAGATGAGGACAACAGTCTGAATGATGTAAATAGTGACAATAATTCATCTTGTAAATATAGACAGATATTGAGGTTGTTGTGCTTAGTTTTGTACTGAAGGTAAGGCATCTCTTCTGCCCCAGGGAAATAATAGGGCTGACTAAGCTCTTTTTCCTTAGTAGAGGAGGTAGTCTATGAGAAGAGAAATCTGAATTCAAATCCTTTGTCAACACAGCATGGGTCAGTATGTAAAGACAGACCCCCCCCATAAATGACAGACCTTGGAGAAGGCTTGAATCCTAAAAGGGATCAACCAAAAAAATGGCTGAAATAAATCAAATATTTTTATGCTTTTAAGTACCTTAGCTGTCAGGTATTTATTTCATTTATGTTTCATGAATTTTTGTAGATGCTTTATTGGCTAGAATTTTTTCCATAATTCTTTTTTTTTTTATTCAAATGAATTTACAGTACATAAAAAAAGATTACAATCATCTACGTATTTGCTGTTTATTTTTCAGTCAGGATCTTTGCTTTACTTGTGATCTCTGTGTGTATGGTAGCAGAATGAAACAGACAAAACAAAATTACTGCTGGTGTGGTGAAAAGAAAACAAGAATTGTTAAGATAAAATTCTTTCTATTGCCAATACAGAGGATTAAAGCAGAATGTCTCCTTGTGGGATAGAGAAGTAACTTAGAAGAAGGGGAGAGTCAGTAGGGTCTGGAGTTGATGTGCATGTTGGGTCAGTTGATTCGGGTAGGGGCATTCGACAGCTTGACCATTTGCTGCAACTACTTAGTGTTGTGATCAGCGTTCTTAAAAGCAGATGTGGTGGATCATGACATCATTTTTTTTTACATGTTTTTGCTTTGGTAGCAACGTTTGTAATTGGTACCTTTTATAGTGTATTTTATGATTCTTTCTTTTTTTTTGTGTGACAGATGCAATGCATGGAGCCCCTGCACTGAGATCAACTTTTTTATTTTTATTTTTTGCTTCCTTAGCATTCTAGCCAATATGTAGAGTGAATCAGAAAGAGATCTAATTTCAAGTATAACAACTTTGAATTAAATCCATATTATTCTTACAAAGATTGCTGCTGTTTTTTAATTAATTTTTTTGTTTATTTCTTTTTGACTATTTCTTTTAGGATGCAGGAATTATTTGCAGTTGTGCTCACTGAGAAAGATCTTTCGAAGGCGGGTGAGCTTTTTTCACTGGATGACAGAGAGATTGAACCAGATCTGACAGAAGTATTAGAGCGGATTGGACAAATAGTGGACAGCAACGATTATGTGACCAGCAGCAATGATCAGAGTGTAGTAGAGATTTCTCTCACCCGGGTACTTTCGGCCATCAGGTCAGCTTTCTTTTCCCCTCAGCTTTTCAAATCTCCAATAAACTATTCTGTAGGGCCATATTAAAAGCTTAAAACAAAGATGATATGTCAAATGAAAATAATATTGGTCTGCATTAAATTATCCTTTTCAACAATTATGAAAAAATTTCACGTTAAATTAAATGTTCTGCAAATTATCTTTAAGTGCTTTGTAGATATTTGTGCAAATACATTATAGTATAAATATGATTAATATATAAAATACAAATCCCCATCCATCACTGTAAAAATGATGGTATATTTTTAGTAATTTTTAAATTTTATGTTCAATACTTTTTGAATATTAAACTTAAAGTAAAACTAAGATAGTAATTGTTGTTTTGGTGTAAATGAAAATAATTATAATAAATGAAAGTGATTTTTTATATATACGTAGATTTAAACTTATCTTAATTTAGTAGTTTTATTTTGATTTTTATAGCCAGTAGCAATTAAAGACATCTTTTAATTCAATATCTTTCACATGGATATGTTGCGTTTCTACAAATCACCAGAAGAGTCCATAATGTCGAGATTGACAATTCACAAAGCTCTAGGTAGTTGTTCTTCTGATGTAATAAAGTCTGAAACACACTGTGTGTGTGTGTATATATATATATATATATATATAACCTAGTGAGTCAGAACCTACCTACCAAGGTTTCACCTAATGGATCTTCACGGTACTACTGCCTAAAGAGGGGAGGTACAAGTGTTTTTACCAATAAAATATCACTAGGTTTTTTAAATTTTGCTCCACTTAATGTATTGAGCTCTTTTACATTTTGACTTAATTTACTCTGTTTGCATTTTTCCTTTTGATTAGGAATTGCAATGCTGATTGATTATTTTCAACCAACATGGATGTCTTTAGTCTTTTCTTTTTTACTGAATTGTTTCATCCCTGATATCAGTTTATTCAAATATATTTTTATCTACAAATTGTATTGTCTGTTTTTTTTTTCACATTGCCAAAGTATAGGTATTAAAATAATACATAATATATATATATATATGTGTATATATATATATATATATATTATCACTCACCAATAGCCTGAATCTAAGTTTCATGCACAACGCAGTCTTCAATACACATGTACAATGCAATCTATATATAATTAATACAAGTAAAACTTTGTCGCTTAGCTGATTAATGTTACCTTCAGCGTCCCAACTCCAGTGTTTTGTAGACTCATCCTCGGGGAATTACTCTGTCCACTCATCAGGGGTGTCAGGAATTGCCTGCTTATACTTCTCAATTTTTCTTTTTTATATGCACTTTTTATTGGTGCAAGTTTTTTTTTTTTTCATAGTCTCCATGTGTGCATTTGCGCGCATGTGTAGAATCTTGTGATTATTTGGTCCTTTTTTTCACTTTATATTCAGTCCTTAAACTTTTCTCATTTTCCTCTTTCAGTTGTTGCTTTTTTGACTTCAGGTTTTCTAGACATATACTGTAATTACCATATTTGACGGCATATAAGACACACGGGTGTATGACGTATCCCAATTTCATCAGAGCAAATCAAGAAAAATTTAGTAATTAGTAAAATTAGTAAAATTATTAGTAAATGGTACAGCCTAGGCTATATTTATGAGGTATTATTTTGGTTAAACAAGCCATGATTACAATTAAACAAAAAATAATAGGAAAAAAGAACTTGAGCCTATAAAAACTTTATTATATTCTTTATATGATTTGTACAACCTGCGTCTTGTAAACATCTCAGTGGAATAATTCGGATATAAAAATTCTGATTGTATATATACCGATGCAACTTCCAGTTGCATTGGTATGAATATTATTCACAGGAAAAATATTAATGAAACAAATATATTTTGCAAAATTTGAATTTATTGCATATAATTTTAGTGAAACAAAGTACCAATATAAACCTGGTGAAATTAATATGAATATTATCAATGATAACACTTTTAATCTGCATAGTAGCCTTTTAAATAATGACAATAGGTATATGAAAGTTAATAAGCTAATAGGAGTTGCCAAGTAGCTAAATTATTGCAAATTTTAAACCTACATATGGTATCTAAGATGCAGAGGAATTTTAAAAGATATTTTTAGTAAAAAAAGTGCACCTTATATGCTGTCAAATATGGTGTCATTTGTGAATGTTCTCATGTTTTATTGAGTTATGAAAATTGTATTTCATTTTTTTATATATATGAACAAGAGTCAAAAACTATCCACACTCTTGTCTAAAGATATGTTATGGTGAAAGTCTGGATAATTTTTGACTTATACACATACATATATATATATATATATATATAACATAACTGTTACTGGCCATCCAATAACCATCACATTAATACAATAGACCTTGCTACCCATAATGCATCACTGAGCAGTATATATAAATATTTGAGTCAAGACACAACTCACATGGCCTGAAGATTGTGTTGAAGCATGAAACAGACTGTTGCTGCTTAGTGTTGATCTTCATGTCCAATTTTATATTTATATATATATATATATATATATATATATATAGATATAGATATAGATAATATTAGTATAACATTATTATTATATATATATATATATATATATATATATATATATAGGCAGCCTATCTTCATTAAAGCATCTTTGGTTAATAATCTAGACATAAAACTGATTAAAAAAAAATACGCTGTAGCTGTTTTTATAGTGATTTTCCAAGTCTAGCTCAGATGTGGCACAAGGCCAAAAGGGGCACCCTGTGAGGATTGAACTCACTACTCAGTTGTAATTGTTCTAGTGAGACAAGTTTACTGACCATTACACCACCTTGAGGTACCCCTGTAGCTGTTTTTATACATTTTATTTTTTTTGTAAGTAATTTCAGTGACATCCAAGATTATCTTCAGGGGTGAATTGTTCAGACAAAGTATTAATGTAATTTGAAGTTTTTGTTTTTTATTTTCATGGTGGCGTATACTTGTATTGATGATTAATATTTCTCTAAATCATGAATTGTCCTTGATAAATTTGTTGTTGTAAAGCCTAAATATATATATATATATATATATATATATATATATATATATATTTCCATTTTTGTCAGAGATACAATCTCCCAAAGGATACTTAAATTGATATACCATATCAAAGAGAATTATGCTTCATATGTTGAATTCCAGTTTGATCACACAACATTTAAAAGAACATTCCTGCCCACATTTACAATTTAGAGAAATATTAATTGGCAATACACATATACTTCACCATGAAAATAAAAAACAAAAGCTTCAAATTCTGGAAACCATTTATATAAAAAATTACAGTCAACAATAAATAAAATTAATTATGAGTTCTAAAATGTTTATAACAACAAAGTTTTAAAATATCTAAATGATACTTTTTAAAAAACTACAATTGTATCAGCATGTTTTAAAACATGTCATTACAATTTTTACTAAAGATTTTTACAATATAAATTAAGTTACCTCCCTTACATAGTGTTAAATTTTTGAATTAACTCAGCACCTTCATGTGCACACACAACATTCATAGTTGTCAATTACATTCATTTTTTTGTCTTAGCAATTCACCCCTGAAGATGATCTTGGATGAGATTGAAAGTACTTAGGAAAATGAAAAGTATAAGAACAGCTTAAAGTGTCTTAATTAGTTTAATAACAGCACTAAGAAATTGATCTGTGAATTTGAGAGGATTAAAATAAAAATAAATAGGCGTAATATGTCCAGATTATTCAACCAAACATTTTAAATCCCCAAAACCCTCGCATTCATGTGCATCTGTGGTTGCACCGCCATAACAATTTTAAACCAAATATGTCCTAAAGGATAAAATGCAACACAAGAAAACTTTTTCCTCTTTGTCAGACATTTTTCCCCAATATTGTTCTTAATATACAAAAAATATGTATATATATATATATGTCTCTCTGTCTCTCTTGTCTTTTTCTCTCACACATATATATATACATATATATATATATATATATATATATATATATATATATAGATATTTTCTGGAGATTTTTTGAATTTGTAGGTCTGATGAATTGATTGTGATTACGATTTCCAATGTAATAAATTATAACCATGGAATATTAACTTTTTGAGCCGTTTATATTATATTCTTCCTCTGTCCTGGACATTGAGCTCTACTTGGATTCTATACTCTTGGTAATTTTATATATATATATATATATATATATATATATATATATATATATTAGATAGGAAAAGACAATATTTATAAGGCATTTTTAAAAGCAAAAAGCTAAAATAAAATCAACCGGTTTCGTCCCAGGAGTTTATCAATTTAAAAAGCGTGTAAATTAATTTTTAATTAACGAATGTAATCGAATGAGGGGGGGGGGATATGAATTTCAAGAAACTAGAGTCCAATAATATTCAGACCCAGCAAGCATTCCCTCTGTTTACAAAGGGAAGGCTCACAGGATCTGATATACAAGGACTCTAGAACCTTGAGGTGAAATGTGGAGTGGGACCTAGATAAAATTATAAATCAGTCACGACTAAAATTTTCCACACATTTCCTTCTATTTATTAAATGTTCAACAATAGCAGAACCAGAACTGTTGGTCAGTTTTGCCATTCCTGGAGGACGGATTCAAAATCCGGGGGGGTAAATGCTGTTTTATTCTTGAATCCAAACGCTGGGACGTCCTCCCTATGTAGTTGTGTCCACAACTACACTTGTATTGGTAAATCACTGAATTAACATGATGGGGAGGGAGAACCTCCTTACAAATGCAAGAGAAAGCAGGACGGGTAACCAATATTACCCTAACATTCGCCAAAAAATAACAACTATTGATTAAACGTGAAATAGGTTTCGATAAACTCTCACCCTCTGTACCAATATAGGGAAGACGCAAATAAACTGGGCATTTATCAGCTAATTGCGGCTTCACCCTATGGAATTTACTGATGACATCTTGAATAACGGAGTCTAAAACATCCAACAGATATCCGTTTTTTGATAGTGTCATTCTAACAAAGTTAATTTCACCGCAGAGAAGACCCTCAGAACATAACTTAAGTGCCCTGTGAATTAAGGCCTTAATAAAATTAATCTTACATTGTCTGGGACAAAAAGAGTCCCAATGCGTATAAAGTCCTGAAAAAGTGGCCTTCCTAAATACAGAAGTCTCAAACTTGTCAATAATCTTATGGACTCCTTTTCTATGGTGAACTTAAGAGCAGGATGTACAGAGTTTAATTTGGTGAGAAACTTGTCGGCATTCGATTACATTCGTTAAAAAAAAATTAATTTACACGCTTTTTAAATTCCCAGAATAAATAAATTTGATAAGTCCTGGGATGAAACCGTTGTTTTTATTTTAGCTTTTTGCTTTTAAAAATGCCTTATAAATATTGTCTTTTCGATATCTATTATTAAATTCTTCACAGACACGAAAAACAGCATTAAAATATAAATATATATATATATATAATATATATATATATATATATATATATATATATAAATAAAATCTGCATTTAAATAGTCTCAGACTAGGGAACCTACAAGTAAAAATTGGTGTTGCAGATTTTCACGAACTACATAAAACATCACCCAATCAGTAACAGACATTTGCAGACAGAGATAAAAATGCCCACTAGATACACAGACATACACATATACAGACATTATCAATTGAATTGTACATAGACTAACTAGAATTTTGATACACATGCACACATAAATTATACGAATGCTGCTTGACAGGACAGATACATGTAAAGTCTATTTAAACAATGAAAAACAATCAACATAAAAAATACCAGAATTTTTTCTTTTCCTATTTTCATATTTCACAGGGATGAATTTAAATAATTGTGAAAACATGTCAAATTTATAAACATTTCCTATTTGTTTCTTTATCCTATCATTCTGTTGGATTCTAATCCATATTTGATTCAAATTCATACACACACACTATCCATATCTGATGTACATTAAATCTTTTATAACTCATTTATATATATATATATATATATATATATATATAAGCATTAATAATAAAACCGAAAAAGCCAAGACTTAATATTATCAACTATGAAAACAGCCAGAATGTGCTGACTTGTAAAATAAAACGTTCCCATCACTATAGATACACATATATAAAAAATTACATATTTAGTTAAAAAACAAAAAAAAAACCATCCTTCCATAACCATTTAATAGAATATATAGGTGAAAGCACTTGGACAGCAAAAAAGAACATTTTATAGTTTTGACACACATTGTGTCCAGAAAAGCTAAAACACTTATGCATAATGCAATAAAAATTGAATAAAAAATTTTATTTCACAGTACCTTGTCAGTTGTATTTTAAAAAAATTTTATATATCTGTGTGTGTGTGTGTGTGTCACAATGTATATATATATATATATATATATATATATATATATATATATATATATATATATGTATGCTGATTCCTTATTATAAGACAGTATGTATATATGGACACAAAATTTACATATGCAGGCTAACAAGGATAGGAAGACATTTCTCATCAACATGTCTATTATCAGCAGCTCACATACCAGACCTAATGGTTTTATTAGCACTCAAGCAGAAATTCACTTTTTGCCAACAGTTCATCAAAGGAGTTCAAGACTCACTAAAAATACAAAAAACAAACAACAAAAAAATTAAAAGAACATAAGAAAACTTCTTAATTTTTTAAAAATTTATTCCTTTTTATTTCCCTGAAGAAGGTCATGAGAAAACTGTCAAACGTGTGTAGCAGAAATATGAAGAATAAAATATAATATATATACTAAAATAAATCCACATTATAACCAAAGATATTAAAATATACATTTTTCTCTTGTTGGAACAACTATAAACTTTTCCATATATATATATATATATATATATATATATTTGTGTATTTAGGCAGAAATCCTTCTTTCATGCACATTTCATTGAAAATGACAGAAAAGGTGCTTTTATTTAGTGTTTCATACAATTTCTCATGTGATCTAATAATTTTTTTCTTTTCAGATGATGAATTATATAAAAATTGTCCAAATGTTCTTTTTATCCGAGTGCTTTCAGCTATACATTTAGCCATTTTCAAGGATTATATTTTAACTGTTAAAATTAGAAATAGTTTGTTGTATGTATATTTTATAAAATGTTTTCATTTTTTTTTTTGTTTCAAAACACAGTCAAAATATTATGTCCATGTTCATATTATTAAGTGTTGGTTTGTATGTTTTTATTAATAAGGCTTCCATTGTTTTTAGCCTTTTTTTGCATGTAGATGATGCTATTATATTAGTATTGTCGACAACTATGTTTCAAATAGTGTCCAGTAGGTCTCCATGAATATTTAAATTGAGCTGTGGTCAGAAAGGTGTAGAGTTAGTCAGCGTGTCAAACATGTTGTAGTGTGGCCTATATAATTATTTACGAATTTTGAATACACCATTTTATATTTTTAATTTTACACATGCATGTTGTTTGTTTTTGGTCTTGATGACTGCACAGTTCAGTTGTAGTAGGTTCAGTTGGGCAGCATCTGTAAGAAAAAAAGTACTATGATGCAATTCACTCTGCCAGAAATTTGGAAATGGCATGATGTACTGGTTGGCATTCACACTGGAAGCTCTAATGTAAACACTTCAAAGTGTTTGGGTGTCAATCTGAGGACAGTGCACAGGATGCTGTGTCTCCAAAAGATGTACCGAGAGTGATGAAAATCAAATATTCAGTCACTATCATGGTGTTTAGAGTGATCACTAGTGATGGTGACGTTCACCTCCATTCAACTTCCTACAGTTGAGTGAGAAACCAACAAAACTCCTTGGAACACCAAAGATGAACTGAAAGCAAGGATTATGGTAGCATTCACTGACTTAGACAAGGAGACCATCCAGAAGAGTTGCAGGAGATTCTGAAGTATTTCAAGATATTTTTGTGTAATTTTGGTAAATATATCTCTTAAAATGAGATGTCAGTGTTATTTCCATTTTTGTGTAATTTAAGCAACAATTTATCCATCGCCCACTGTATATATAATGTATGTAGTGAAATTATTATGCTTAAATATCAACTTTGGAGGTATGAAAAGATGCTAAACCTTTTATTCTAACTTTATTCATCTTCCTATAAATTTTCCATCATCATCCCAACATCCAAAGGAAATGGTTCAACACTTTGCTATTATTGATCTTGTCTTATTCACATCTTGTATGGTTGATGTTGTATTTGTTAAAACTGCAAAATGTTTGATTTCTTTTTCAGAGAGACAGAATGCATTATGAATCATTTGAACGCACTGATCTCTCTGTTGGAAATATGTCTTCGATATGACTTACAACCAAGTGGCAAAGATGAAGATCCAGCCCATGCCAAAATTGCTTCTGACATACTAAGTAATTTATTCATGGTAAGTTAGCAGATCTATATATAAAATTGTTGAAGCTTAAATAAGCATGGAATAATACAACACAAAATGTACGTTAACAAAATGTATTGAAACAAAGAATAGGTACACAATATTTACAGTTAGTTTGGTATATTCTTGGGAAGACTGTTCCTGCATAATGGGTTGACTAAATCGCAGTCGGGCAGAGTCTCTGGATTCAATTTCTTAATCTCTACTATCTCCCCCGTCTTCCGGTACCAACCCATATTTATATGGTCGGTAGTCCGCTTATGTAAATTAGGTGTATCATACACAACAAAAATGAACTTGTAATGCTGTCTGTCTGTCCATTCTTGATCCTTTTTTTTTCTTTTTTTTTTTTTTTTTTCAAATGAGTAACTTTGGTTAAAACTTTAGTCAAAATATACATACGGCAAACTAAGAAATGTATGTGTTAGTATAATTGATATTGGTGCATAAACCAGAATTGGTGAGCCAAGTTCAAATTCCAGGCTAGTTTGTTGCTTTCACACTAATAGCCTTGGGAAAGGCATGAATCCATTTCTCTATGGATCATTATTGACTTAGAAACAAAGACTAGAAATGTCTAGTCTACCTTGCTGGTTTAAATAGCAGGGTAAACTAGGTTATCTATTCTTAAATTTTCTTCAAACCAGTCAAAGAAAAAAAAACTCTGAATTGAAAACCATGGAGAAAGTAAGAGGAAATCACTATCTTTCCCAAGAAAAAAATAGTTATTCATAGTTAATAGAGAAAATTAAAATACCATGAAAATGATTGCATTCACACTAACGATATAGCATTTGTCTATATTTCTGAGATGAGGTATTATGTACACTATTTACATTATTCGGACTATTGTCCTCATCTTTGTCACCATATTTATTACAACGTTTAGTCCTTTCAGTATTTGTCTATATTTTTGAGATGAGGTGTTATGTACACTATTTACATTATTTGGAAATTGTTCATCATCTTTGTGAAAATGGGGAACAAGGACACATGGCACAGTGGATAAAGGCGTTGGTTAGATCCAGTTGATGGATTTAAAAATTATTGAAAAAGTTACCCTTTTTAAGACAGTGGAGAACTTCAGATGGTAATTAACAAGAAGATTTGATAACTGACATCCATTAAACATGGCATGTGGAACTAGAACAGTCAGTGAGCGAAATAAAGGGTTAAGTTTGACATTCCAACCACCTGAAGAAGGCTGGAGCGTACAACAGCTGAAACGTTGTAATAAATATGGCGACAAAGATGAGGACAATTTTGAGGAATTGAAAAGCCAAGTTTAAATTCCAGTTGAGTTTGTTGCATTCACTTATGCACAAATACCCTTGGGGAAGGTGTGAATCTATCTATTCTCCTCCCAGCTATGGGTTGAAAAGCAGGACAGACTGGATTCTTTAGCCATGGTTTGCAACCAGTCTACTGTAGAAAGAAATGGCAGCCTACTTCAGAAAAATCTTCTGTCTAGTCAGTCATGAATCGAAAGATATATGATCGCCTAAGTATGTATCACGTATGGCAATTAACTGAATGATAAGATTTTTGATGAAAATTAAAATCTTGGTTGTATACTTATTATTTTAAAATAATCTGTGGCCAGACATTGGACTCGTAACTCTTGGGGCCAAGTCACTGGAATATTTCAACCAATGGTTTTATTCACTGGGCCATGACACATACCTGGTCACTGCAGGAGGTGAACAAAGACTTGTAGAGCTGAGTTCCTAAAGGGAAAATAACTGAAACTTAGATATCCAGAAGAGGCATGACATGTGGAACTACAACAATCTATAAATAAAGGGTTTGGTTTGAAATTCCAATCACCTAAAGAATGGCCAAAACGCGAATATAAACAATAAAAATGAGGACAACAGTCCAAACCATATAAATAATGTAAATAGTTACAATGCCTCATCTCAGAAATATAGACAAATCCTGAAGAAGGTCTGAGTATACAACAGCCAAAACAATGTGAATATAAACAATAAAGATGAAGACAACAGTCCAAACAACATAAATAATGTAAATATCGAGTTGGTGCAAAAGTAATGTCTGATTTCAAAGTCTATATTAAAAATGAAAAAGCCTATGATTATGAAAATATTTCCTCATTAACATAACCTGCTTTGCTTTCTAAAACATCATTCCATCTGAACAGACTTTGCTACTGCACTTGCATTGACACTTTTATGAAACTCATACAGTAAGATATGTTGAATCTGATCTTTAGGTGGGATGAACATAGGTGCAAATATTGCAGAAAATCATGAAAAATATTTTTATTAATCGGAAAGAGAAAGCTATAAATTACCTATTGTGACATTCCTTAATTATAACGAGAAGCACAAATTTTATAAATACTATTTAAAACTTTCTTCTCAAAAATTGAACATTACTTTTTCACCAACCTCATAGTTACAATACCTCATCTCAGAAATATAGACAGATACTGAAGAAGGTTGGAGTGTACAATGACTGAAACATTGTGAACATGACAATAAAGATGAGGACTACAGTTTGAACAATAAAAATAATATAAATAGTTACAATACCTCATCTCAGAAATATAGATTGATCCTGAAGATTTAAAAAAAAAGTGTACAATGGTTTGAAACATTGTGAACATGACAATAAAGATGAGGACTACAGTTTGAACAATAAAAATAATATAAATAGTTACAATACCTCATCTCAGAAATATAGATTGATCCTGAAGAAGGCTGAAGTGTACAATGGTTGAAACATTGTGAACATGACAATAAAGATGAGGACTACAGTTTGAACAATATAAATAATATAAATAGTTACAATACCTCATCTCAGAAATATAGATTGATCCTGAAGAAGGCTGAAGTGTACAATGGTTGAAACATTGTGAACATGACAATAAAGATGAGGACTACAGTTTGAACAATATAAATAATATAAATAGTTACAATACCTCATCTCAGAAATATAGATTGATTCTGAAGAATTTGAAGTGTACAATGGTTGAAACATTGTGAACATGACAATAAAGATGAGGACTACAGTTTGAACAATATAAATAATATAAATAGTTACAATACCTTGTTGGGACTTTTGGGTCATTTGATTTATCAGAAGGATTTTTGTTATTATCGGTTTTGCGTGTCTAAGTGTCCCAAACAAATATACAAACTTTTTTGAGATTTCAAACAAGGAAAAAAACAGAGACATATATAGATCAAAACAATAAAGCATTTATATACAATTAAACATTTACAAACTGGAACAATATGTGTATTAATTTGGCGTAAATTGTATGTGTTGTTGGAATGTTTGATGTCTCTGTGTCGTTATGTTTGCTATTTTCTTGTTTGTATCAAATATTGAGTAATAAGATTTAAGAGTTTTTTTAAAAAGTTTGACAAAAAGTAGTCTACCTTTTGAACGTGTTTGTGTTTGTATCGTATTTTTATTTTTGTAATGATTATAAATCAATATGTATAAGAAATTTAGTGGAAAGTTTCGAGAGTCGTTTCGTTGAATGTTCAAAGTGAGTCAGTGAGTGTTCTTTGAAAAGCGCTGCAAGATTGTTTTTCCAAACGTCATTGGAGTATTTAGGCAATTGCTCGGTGAATTTGCTAGACTGACTGAATGGGGCTGGTAATTTTTTTTATCGTCTGGTCAGCGATGACTAAGACGGAGTCGGTGAAATGTTACATCTTGAAGGTTGGTAATTACAGCTACTCTGCTGCTCCGCTTCCACTGAAAGGGGCTGTCTGCCTTTTCTTTTTATATAACACTTGGGTTTTCAAAAGTGGCTCAAGTCGTTTTGGCGCAATTCTTGTTTCAGAAGACGATTGACCAATGGAATTGCTTGGTTCGATTCTTGCCATTTCTATTGGTTGAGGTTTTTCTGTACGTAGGCGTACGATGTGGACTGTGCCTTTTTAAGGTTAGAGAAGGTTAGAATACTAGAAGAGTCCACAACCTCATCTCAGAAATATAGACTGAGATTCTGAAAAATCTTATGGTGAAACAAAGGGTAGAGTTGTACAATAGGCTCTGGGATCAGAAATATTCAATTTTTTTCTAAATTTATTTTCATATTTCTATAGAGTAAGCACTCTAGATCATGAATATCAATTTTTTTTATTAAATTTTATAAAAGTTAATAGGGGGTCCAGTTTGCCCTGTAAATTCATTGTAAATTGATCCCCTTATGACATCAAAAAATATTCATACTAGTCGATTTCTTAAAATGTAGAAAAGAAATTTTTATATTTCAAGTTCGTAATTTGCAGTTTTTTTCATATATAATTAAGTATTCCTGATTATGAATTTCAAAGAAATTTTTATTTTTTTAGATTTAAAGAAATTGTATGGTATATGCATTTTTTGTTTTGGTTTTTATTAGATATTGTAATCGACAATATCGTACTGCAGTCAGAAAGATTGATGGCGGCCATCATTGTTGCTTTTGAGGTTATAAACTCTGAGTGATATCAGCTGATGTCCCAATTGAAAAAAAGAATGTTGTTTTAGGAAAAAGAGAAATTCTACGCAGGATTAACTAAACTTTGAAAAAAAAAAAAACAGATAAATATGCATTAATGGAGATTTTAATGCTGCCTCAGATTTAATGAAAAAGCAAAAATTAATATTCATCATCTGGATTTCTATAGGAAAATATAAAAAAGAATTTTGAAAAAAAATGATTGTTTTTGGTTGCAGAGTCTATTGTTGAAGTCTACCAAACAAAAGAACGTTAGCTAAAAAGTCTTGAATTTCATTCCTAGACTCTTTATTTTGGGATTTCTGTAAATGGAAAATAAATTTCTTGACAGAAAGTCAGATGATATTAGGTTGCTGCAAAAGTAAACAATAAAAATTGATTTTTCAGCATGATCGCCTTACCTATCAATTAATCCATTGCTTCTCCATTAAACTGGAGATCCGAGTTTGAATTTTGTTACATTCACCTGCACAAATACTCTTGGGAAAAATATCCATCTTTTCTCCTAGCTGTGGGTTAAATAGCAGGACTTGTATCTGGAAAAATCAACATTATCTTCAAAAAATTGTTCACAAAAAGAAAAAGAATTCTTCTTACAATCCAAAATATGTTATGGCTTTAAATAACCCACAAAGGGCTGATAATCCATAAAGAAACAAATCAATTATGCAATCATATAGAGATCAAACAGGTCCTGAGATTTGCACAAAGTTTTACTATTCTTAACAGATCTTTTATTGTCATAATGGGGGATATTTTATAACAAAAGTCATGGAAATCAAAAAAAAAAAATATTCATACCTTTCGCAAGAGTATTAGCACATAAGTGAATGTAATGAACTTGACTGGAATTCAAACTCAGCCCTCCCCAATTCCTCAATCTGAGCCACAATCTATTTTACTCTTCCATGTCTCCAGTGTAGACAAATCTATTACTCTTCCATGTCTCCAGTGTAGACAAATCTATTACTCTTCCTTGTCTCCAGTGTAGACAAATTCCAAATAATTGCAGCCACTGTAGGGATGTAAAGGGCATCCAGATGTAAGTAAAGAGTAGAAATCTCAACAATAGATTTAATAGAAAAAAAAATGGCAAATCTCTGCCTTAATCTTAATGATCAATTTTTTCATTTAGGATCTGAGGATGTTGGGGAGGACCGTTATCAGTCAAAAGTTTTTATGGAATTTTTTCTTTCTTTTTAATTCAGAATTATAACAAGAAAAATGTTATGCAGATGACTTTACCAGTAGTGGTGCGGTTTTTGAATTGTGAAAACAAAGAACTAATCCGTAATGTCTCCAGTTATTTATCTTTGGCA
Organism: Acanthosepion pharaonis; assembly: GCA_903632075.3. Taxonomy (NCBI): domain Eukaryota; kingdom Metazoa; phylum Mollusca; class Cephalopoda; order Sepiida; family Sepiidae; genus Acanthosepion; species Acanthosepion pharaonis. Next base: position 98,812 of record CAHIKZ030002154.1, read on the forward strand.
GCCATCAGTTACCCTTCCATGTTGGCAACATTTGCAGAAACCATTATAGCCAGCATATTGAAAGGTCAGTCAAGATTAATGGCTTTCTCTTCTTTTTTTTGGCTTAATTTTCATATTTACTGCAAGAAAAGACAAAAAAAAAGACAAAAAAGAACAACAACCAAATTCTGTCTTTTGTTATTTTATATTGTGATTAAATATATTGTCGTAAATTTCAATTGAAGCAGTTGAAGACTTATGATGATGATGGTTGTAGTAGTAGTTGTTGATGGTGGTGATGATGATGATGATGGTTGTAGTAGTAGTAGTTGTTGATGGTGGTGAGGATGATGATGATGATGGTTGTAGTAGTAGTAGTTGTTGATGGTGGTGATGATTGTAGTAGTAGTAGTAGTAGTAGTTGTTGATGGTGGTGATGATGGTTGTAGTAGTAGTAGTAGTAGTAGTTGTTGATGGTGGTGATGATGATGATGATGTTGTTGTAGTAGTAGTAGTAGTTGTTGATGATGGAGATGATGATGGTTGTAGTAGTGATTGTTGATGGTGGTGATGGTTATAGTAGTAGTAGTTGATGCTGGTGATGATGATGATAGTTGTAGTAGTTGATGATGATGATGGTTGTAGTTGTAGTAGTTGATGATGATACTTGAGGCACAAATAATTGTCTTTCTCCAGTGTGTATTAGAGAAGTGGTGTCTCATGTCTGAGATGTTGCTAGAGACACCAAAGAAAATAAATAAGAATTGGTTGTATTATAAAGATGTTATATCTTAGTACTTTAAAATAAAGTTAGTCATTAGTTAAAGGTGTAGATAAATACATATTATAATTGTCTAGGTTTGTATTTTACACATACGTTTGAGAGAAGTGTATTTTAAAGAAAACCAGACTGTTTCTAAAAGAAAATTGTTACAGTTGTGTAAAAATTTCTATTTCTACAATTGGCAGTTTAAGGTCCACCAAAATTATTTTTTCTTTGTGAATTTTTGCAAATTCATTTTTTATTTAATTTGAAAAAATATATTTTATTGTATTTACTGACCGATCAGAGACACAGTTTCATTGATTTGTAAATCTATGAATTAAGGTCTGGGAGAGCCTTCCATTTTTTTCATAAAAGGAATCTGGGTGATCAGATAAGATCAGAAATTACCCCAAACTTGTAGGTAGAGGGAAGTGTCAAAGCAGAAGGGAGTTATAAATCACTCTAGGGAGAAAGAAAGATGAGCCAACAGCAAAATCTCAACCAGAAGGCAAGTTCAAGTCTCAGGAGTGTAATCCTTTTGAGTTGCCCCCAGAGAAGAATTTCAAAGAAACTACAACTTGAATTCTTCTGTAAAGGAAAAACATAAAAAGTCCTCGTGACACTGACCAGTTCGAACCACAAAACTCCCTTTGTGTTTAGACTTTCCTATTCCATTGTACAAATTTTGGTGCGTGCATTTTTTGTATTTTCTGCCTTGTCTAATTATTTGCTTCCTCAAAGCTTGTAATTTTAATTTTCAAAAAGTGTAATCTTTCTTTGTCACGTATATTATTTGATTTCTTACCCAACCTTAGTTTTTGTATTGGGCACACAAAAGTCTTTTGTATCTTTTAGTAAAGTTTTGTTTTTCTATCTCTGTTTCTGCCAACCATTTACACAAGTTTGTTAGGTATGTAATGTGCTGCTTTCCTCTGTCTGTCTTGCATTCAATCTATTCCTGTGAGTGTCAAATTTTCCAAGCCTTATTTTCTCATTATATTTCCCAGAAACTTCAACTGTTTTTTTTTTTATTCTATGTACAATTGCCCTTTTTGTTGCCATTTTTCCTAAAACTTCATTGTTGATGACATGTTCAGTCTATGGTATTCTCAGCATCCTTCTGTAGAACCACATTTCTGTTATCTCAAGTCTCCTCTTCTCCATCTGTGAGGAGATTGTCCAGCTTTCACGGCCATATTTAATTAATTATTTAATAGAAAATGTAAATGTTTCTTTGGAATCCACATTTTTTTTTTTGCACCTGAAAATTTAATTCCTGGTTCTAATGAACTTGTGTCATTTTACGAATATTATCAGTTCATTTATTTGATTCTGTAAATTGATCCACTGTATCTGAAGAACTCTTGAACACTGACTGATTATAAAACTGATTCCTCTCTCTATTTCTATTGCAGGTAATTCTTCCCTTACGCAACTTTTGCCAAATCTCTACTCTGAAAACAAACAAGCTATCTTGGATCGTGTTCCAGAATTAGTTCACCTTATGGACACAAGAGAACTTCAGGAAAGGCTTAACCTAATTACTTTGTTTGCTACCATTGCTAAAGAGAATCCGCAGGTAAGGAACCATTCTTTTCTTGTTCAGCATTGGAGGCTCAAAGTTCCAAACAGATTCAAGAGGCTTTCTTATTCCATACAAACTGTTGAATATCTGTCTATATTTCTGAGATGTGGTATTATGTACACTATTTACATTATTTGGACTTAAGGACACATGGCACAATGGATAAAGGTGTTAGTTAGATCCAGTGACAGGACCCAAAGAGTGTGAGTTCAATACCCAGGTGGTGGAGAACTTTCAGAGGGAAATTTAACAGGAGATAACTGATAACTGACATCCATTAAGCATGGCACATGGAACTAGAACAGTCTACCCCAGTGAGTGAAATAATTCGACATTCCAACCACCTGAAGAAGGCCGGAGCGTACAACGGCTGAAACATTGTAATAAATGTGTCAACAAAAATGAGGACAATAGTCCGAATAATGTAAATGATGTACATAATACCTCATCTCAGAAATATAGACAGATACTAAACAATAAGTAAAAGTTATAAATGTTGAACAAATTAAAAAAAAAAAATTTTCATATTGCTTTTGTTTAATCCGTTTTAATACTCTTAGAAATTATAAACTGATTTTAAAATTTTTTATCTTTAAACTTTGTCATGCACATTGGGCTTCTTTTTTATTTTTAAAAAAATCATTTCATACCAAGCAAGGCAATAAAGCCACTATGACATAAGGGAGTTAATGAGTGTGAGAGAAGATGAAAAAAAAAAAACACTATTAAGAAGAGAAAACAATAAAAAAAAATGTAATTAAAAAGACAGAAGATAATGATTGATATTGCATTGAAATATTTGAAGATCAAAATTAACTGGAAAGCAAGTTACCAGAAAAGGGTTCCACAAGCAAGAAGTGTGAGAGAAGAAACTGTTAGCTTAAGGCATCATTGAAAAGCATGGCTATAGATTTCCAGACTGGAAACTCACAATTCTTAAATCCATGGTTGAGTTTCATTTAATATCTGACAAATGGGAGAGTGGTTAGATTCATAAAAGCCTCAACATTAAATGGGAAACCAATGCAAGATTTGGTTGTTTCAAATGAAGTTTCATTTCTTATATGATTTTTGTTTTGTCAAAAGAATAAATCATGTCCTAATAAGAACGTCTAAAAAAATATCAAACAATTAGCAATTACTATTTTTTCTCCTTTTATCTAATATATATATATATATATATATATATGCAGCATATCTTCATTGGAACATATTTCATTGACTAATATAGGTATATTATGTCTATTTATTTTCATACTAATCCTTTCCAGTTCTCTAATCAGTTGTCTTGATGTTAAGATGAAATTCATCAAGGAAGGTGCTGTAGTTTTTTCCTACCAAAGTACTTTTGATCTCCTCTAAGATTGTCTTTGGATAAATTACAAAGACAAACGTATTGTAACTGCAATAAAATCTGCATTTCGTTGTGATGAGGATTCTTTTAAAAAAATGCAAGAATGCGCTCTGTTATAATTATTTAAAACTTTTAAGTTTATCCGTTGCAGCTATGGAATTTTTTGCAAAACAAGCATTTAAAGATAAGGGAGATAACCAGAAATTGGTAGAAATACAAAATGGCATTAAATGTATCAATAAATAAATAAAATATTTTATATATATATATATATATATATATATATATATATATATATATATATATATATATAAAATCATTTCTGGGTCATCCTATCAATGTTTAATTCTTCCTTCTTTTCCTTTCTTTTCTTTCCCTCCCTCTCTTACTCTCTCATTCTCCCCCTCTCTCTCTTTCTCTTCCCCCACCAAAAATTTTTTTGAAAGCCTTATATTGAAATTTTTATTTTTCTTTCTTCTTTTAATATAATTTTTTTTTCCTTTTCATTTTTTCTTTCTCGCCTTTTTCATTTTTTCTGAACAAATTGACTACATTTATTAAAAAAACTTTGGTCTGAAGAGATGAATATTTATATACATTCATGAAATAAATTATAACTGAATAGATTTTTAAAGATCATCTGTACTATATATTATTATTATTATATTGCTCTGTTTCTTACATTGAGCTCTCTTTGGATGCATGTCCTCCTTGGAATTATACCTAGCAATTATCAAAGTATATTATCTATCTATCTATATATATATATATATATTTTGATTTAATAAAATGGTAGATTGTATCCCTATCTAACTATAGACTGCATTTTGTAATTAAAAACCTGGTAAGAGGAAGTTAGCAATGGGATGCCAGTTAGCACAGCCGCTGTTGTAATAATAGCAATGTCTGATAAGAACACAAGACTAAATCTTTCATATGTAATTCTTTATGAACTTCTGAACTCTGTTAACTTAACATCAACTGAATCAAAGGCATAATGTTTTGGGTCTTTTTTTAAACATTTGATCTTCTTCTTATAAGAATTCTGCTTTTCCCCTTTGTAGGTCAGGTGTTTATATAATTTCCTGTTATCTATTTGTCTTCTGTGTATAAATCCTAAGTTCAGCTGGGTTCCACTTTCATTGTTTATGTTAGCACAAACCACCAAACATCCTTTGAGACCCAATTCTGTATTTGGTGCCTTTGAGGTCTACTTGGAGGTCAACCCTCAAAGCACCTAGGTCTTTTGACCTTTCCCATATGACACTGAGTACATTAGTATCTCTTAGGGTAAATCCGGCATATATTTGGGTCACCACAGATTAATCCCGCTTAGATAAAAGATTCTTGATGGATATTAAATTCAGTTCAGGTCTATGATATTTCTTGATGTAAATCACATACTACACATTGATGGAACTGAATGGTATCAGGTGCCATGCAATGGGAAATGGTTCATAGACTTGATTATGATCTGAATAAGGCTGCACTTGAGGAATTCACCTGAAGAAGGCCAGGAAATGAAATGCTTGAAATATTATTTCAAGAAAATGCTAAGTGTAGTTTACAAAAAAAAAAACCCAACTAAAATATGAATTTTAAAGCTCTTAAAACTGAATTTTAATTTTCCATAAAGATGTGTTGCAATATCAAATAGAAAAACTATTTTTCAGCATGGAGTTCCTCTTAACATTTGCCTAAGCGGTTTACTCATTGCCAAGTATTTATTATTATTATTATTCAAACTGTTGTATTAAGAAATTTCAAAGAAAGGTAAATAGATAATAATTTTCTTTCTTCTCTTGCAGCTTCTTCAACCACATGTACCTGTATTTTGTGATTACCTGAAGAAATCGGATTCAATGACCCCTTATACACTGAGCATCCTTGTGGCTATTGCGGCAGTGAACCCTCGTTCCCTTGTAGCTTATGTGTCCAATCTACAGACACTGGCAAGTAATTATCCCATTTATACGGAACAGGTGACAATCATCATTAGTAGCATAGGAACAATTAGTGAGGTAAGTCTCTTTCATTTCAAATTGTACTGATAATGGATATGGCAGCATTGTTCATCATCTTCTTCCAAATTTACTTGAATTATTTAAGAGAAATGTACAAACTGAAACAATCGAACATGCAAATATTGAGTTGGAACAAAAGATTGTAGCATTTTTTTAGGTGATGTTGGAACATGTGATTTTATTTCACACGTGACTGAAAAGGGACATTTTAATGCATCTTTCTATGCAATTTATGTATGGATTGTGAATTTTAATAAAAACATTTAAATGTTTTTATATTAGAAGTTAAAATGGAGGAAAATGAAGTGAAATTTATCATTTGATGCACTTTTTATGTCCAGAAAAAAAGGAAAAAAAAAAAACGCTGTGTAAACAGCAAAAACATGTGTGCCATTTTATGGGGATGGTGTGCCATCGCTGAGAGGACTTTTCTTGCTAGGTTCAAAAGTGGAAATTTTGATCTGGAAGGCTAAGACTGCAGCTATTGATGATGACCAAATCAAAATGCTGATTTTTAAAATAATTTAGGTCACATGACACGGAATATTGCTGAGATTCTTCACATATCTCATGAGTGTTGGAAGGCATTTGAAAAAACTTGGATACATGAATGGCTACAATGAAAACTAAAATTAATTGGCCACATTTTCTATCTACAGTTCTCAGCTCAAGTGCAACAAAAAACAATGCATTTTTTAAAAGAAGGATCACAAGCTATGAAAAATGGATTGCTTACAACAATGTGGAGCCAAAAAATGTCCTGGAGAAAAACAAAACGAACCACTATTAATGACTCGAAAAGCTGGTCTTCATCCAAAAAGGGGATACTGCCTATCTGGTGGGACTAGATGTGTATTGTGTGTATTCCAAGCTTCTTCTGTAAAATGAAATGAATTCCGACAAGTACCATTCACAGTTGGGTCGATTAAAAGACAGCAATTGATGAATAGCCAGTTGGGAGAGTGTCATCTTCCATCACAACAAAACCAGATCTCACATCTCTTTACAGACCCAGCAGAAATTGGTACAGCTGTGCCAGCATGTCCAGCTATACCTGATGTATTCACCTGAACTTGCAACTTCTGATTACCACTTGCCTCAATCTCTATAAAATTCTCTTAATGAAAAGAAATACAATTTTCTGGAAGCTTGTCAAAAATACTTAGACCAATTCGTCACCTACAAAGATGCCAACTCCTGAGAAGATATCAAAAAGTAGTGGAACAAAATGACATTTATATAGTTGAATAAATTTGCATACCAGTATCTAAATATTGTTTTTGAAATTCACCTAAAAATGCTATGAATGTTTGTTCTGACCCAATACATCTTTTACGGTTTGTCTTAAAATCATTGATACTCAATATGGAAGACAAGTTCTATGATTGTAGCCAAATTTCATTTAGTAGCAATACAAATTTTGAACACAGATAGAAAACAGGTTCAAACCCAACTGAAGATTATTTTTAAATTATTTTTGTATTATTAAAACTATGTATAATGTATAAATATATTATAATAATATTATTGAATTACTGTTTATGGATGACTGTCTTCATAACACAGCAAAAATAACATGTTTTAACAAGAATTTTTTATGGCAATACTATTAAATTACTTTAATTTGAAGAATAAATTAACTTCCAGTCCATTTTGTCACTCATTACTCTGACAATAATAATTTGATTTTTATATATTTGTACATTTTTTACAAAATCTGAAAATAAAATCCTATCAACACTGAAAGAGAAAAAGAAATGAAAAAATGAATAATTATTGCATAAAATAATGATGCCCAAGAAACTGTTTGGTTTGTAAAATAAAAATGTAATTTTTACATATTTTTATCTTACTATATGATAAATAAAGCTTACTTGTAAAATTGTGTTTGTAGTGTCTTAAAATGTTCTTGTTGCTAGTGCAAAGAATATAAGTTATTTCCCTTGCACTGACGCTGCCGTGTGGCATTGTCTTTATGACAATGACAGACTGGTCAAATGAATAATGTAAAGAAAAGATCATCTCCGTGAAATTTGAAAAAATAAAAAGTAATTGAGGACTAACAGATTGATCCACAAATTGATAATCGATAACAATAGTAAAAATTTATTTCAAGAGTTGCATGTAAAAGCCTAATTGTAGTCAGAGCTTAAGGAAATATGCTGTCACTTTTGACAGCATGGGCAAACTTATAAAAAAATAAAATTTAACTGCTAATTACTGTTGTGTCGGAAACCTACCACCCCTCTTGAAGATGAACTTGTCTGCGTCTGTGAACAGAGACTTTAAATAATAAGAAGAGAGATAGACAGAGAAGTTCTTAGCTGAGCTAGTTATTGACTCACTCAGGCGATTTCTGTACCTTTTTACCAACCTATTAAAACCCTTTTTATTGTTACATGTTATTTGGCGTTTGTCTCTACCAACCCCAAATCAACATCATAACAATTACAGAGTAGTTTGTCTTCTTTAATGCAAATAATTCTAAATTTGATAAGAAAAAAATGACTTTTGATAGTTTAAATTTATATGAAATTATGAAGACATTTTGTGGTAATTCTATAAGTTCTGATTTTATATCATTTTTGGTGCATACTTGATGGTGAGTTTGTACAATTACTAAAATTGGGGAAACACTTGAGAAAACAGAAATGTTTTGATGATTCAACTCAGTACAGATATATTAACAGCTTCTCTCTCTAGAAATTTTCCTCCTTAACCATTCACTGATCTCTCTCTCTCTCATATATATATATATATATATATATATATATAATTGTGTATTTTTATTTGCTTTTTTAAAAAAATATATTATTTACCTTATAAAAGATATTTCAAATATTTCTGCTGGCCCCACACAAATTGTATTTAATGAGAAAATTCTAAGTAGGTCATTTTGTGATTTGACAATTCAGTAATTAATTAATGTTATTTTTATGTTGGAAATTTTTTTTTTGTTAAATCTGGAATGACATTTTTTTGTTTTTGCTGTTCTTTGCAGAATGATGCCAAGCGTAGCATCGAGTATTTGGTTTCTCAATTGGCAAATGCTGATAAAAACACGTTTCAGTTTGTGTTGTGCGGTCTCCGTAAAGTAACCACATCTTTTCCACATTTGTTGAACCAATATTTGCCAGAAATCAACAAACACTGTCAAAACAAACCAAATGTTTCTGATCTGCTGCAGAAATTGTGTGAAGACCTGAAAAGACGTAGTGCTACATTTCCAGAGACAGAAGATTTACGAAAAAAATATGTTTCTTTTGAAGGCGAGGAGCTCCGTAAGAAGTTTGTCACTTTCTCTGAGGGAGACATTCATCTCAGTGGTAGCACGTAAGGGTCACTCTAGTTTGGACTTCTTGTTGCCATTCCAGTTTTGTTAGGGTGACACAAATGAATTTTCTCTCTTATATACAAATTCAAATTTTGCTATCTTTTATGCTCTTTCCTCTCTCTATTCTTCTCATGCTTTCTCTCTTTCTCGTTCCTTCTCTTGCTCTTTCCCTCTCTATTCTTCTCTTGATCTTTCCCCTTTCTCTCTCTTTCTATTCTTCTCTTGGCCTTTCTCTCTCTCTCTCTCTCTTCTTCTCTTGCCTTTTCCCTACTTCTCTCTCTTTAGTCTTTTCTTATTCTTTCTTTCTTCTCTCTCTTTATTCTCCTCTTGCTCTTTCCCTCCCTTTTTCTATTCTTCTCTTGCTCTTTCCCTCTCTTTTTCTATTCTTTTCTTGTCCTCTTTCTCTACCCTTCTCTTGTTCTCTAGCCTTTTCTTGCTCTCTCTCTCTCTCACTCTAATCATCTTTCTTTTACTCTCTCTCTCATTTTCTCTCAAAATAAATTCAGCAAGATTTATGTCTCCTAGTTTCTTCAGCCCTGAAATGTCTCTTGTCTAACAAATTTGCAATAACAACACAAAAGTCAGGTTAGCAACAACAGCACAAAAGTCAGGTTAGCAACCACAATACAAAAGTCAGATCAGCAACCACAACACAAAAGTCAGATTAAAACCACAACACAAAAGTCAGGTTAGCAACCACAACACAAAAGTCAGATTAGCAACCACAACACAAAAGTCAGATTAAAACCACAACACAAAAGTCAGGTTAGCAACCACAACACAAAAGTCAGATTAACAACAACAATACAAAAGTCAGATTAGCAACGAGTTCTATTAACCAATAAAATGCAATTGTTTTCCTTAATTCTACTTTGAAAACATTTCTATGTCATTAATCAGTTTATAATCAACAACATAAAATTTTGTGCATGAAATTTAATTGTCTCTGACATCATTTGAATGTGTGCAGTACCATGTGACCTTGCTGTTTGCTGATAATTCAATGTCTGACTGTTTTACAATTTTTTCTTCCTACCCCTATCCCCATCCACCTGCAGTCCTGAGAAGGAAGTCCGTTCAGTGTCAAGTCAAACAGAAGGAACAGTAACTGTGATCACAGTCGGCAATCCTCCAAATGCCACCTGCCCAAGTGATACTGTATCTGTCAAACACACTGTCATAGCTCCACTTACATCAAGTCAACTTAGTCTAGGCAAAGGGAGTCGGTAAGTACTTTCATTGTCTATTCTTGTCTCATGTTCACTTTAATCTAGGAATTTTTTGAGATAATAATAATTTACTGATACAAGTCCTACTAATTAACCCATAACTGAGGGAGAAGAGGTGGATTCATGCCTTTCACGAGAGTATTTGAGCATAAGTGAGTATGAGTGGAATTAGAACTTGACTCACTGATTAACAATTACAATCTTTTCCCTCTCTCTCTCTGTTATTCATTACACAACCCACACATCCAAGCTTATGGCATCGGGTATCCCCAAGTGGTCACCCATCTTGGTACTGACCCAGCTCCACTTTACTTAACTACAGTGTTTGTAGAAGAACTGCTGTTTAAATGTGATATAGCTGTAAACTTCATGAGGATAAAAAGTCTTTTCACTCTGAGTAACATCTTAAAACCTGAGTTAAAATGTTTTGCATGTTTCTTTTTTTTATTTTTATATATCTGTTTCTATATAATGTAAGTGATTTAACTTTATTTTTTGTAAAAAAAAAAAAATGTTGAAATATTAAGTACTACTTCCCACCCATAAATATAACAAATTTATATATATATATATATATATATATATATATATATATTTATAGAGAGAGAGAGAGAGATAGATAAAGTTGTATTTGATAATACATATGGATAATACCAGGGAGGATATAATCCAAAGAGCTCAATTTAAAAACAGAGCAAATATTAATTATATTAAGAAACAAACAACTTTAATGGTTCATGGTGATTATCATTTATTTCCTTAGAATCAAAATTAAATAATAATTCCACAGATCAACATTTTCATACAATTTGTAAGAAACTGTTCATCTGAGGAATTAGAATCGAATTTCAATTCTAAGGAAATAAATTATAATCATCATGAACAATAAAGTTTGTTTGTTTCTTGATATTAAATTTATTTTTATGTGTATATATATATATATATATATATATATAAATAAATTTAATATCAAAAACATATATATATATATATATATATATATATATATAGAGTCATTAATTTAATTTACACATATATATATATATATATATATATATATATATATACCAGAGTCATTAAATTAATTTTGTCCATTCTCCAATATTGCAGTCATTGTTACATGCCACACGATGGAATACAATATTTGTATGACTAGCTGGAGTCCTTTTAGATGACCAAAACATCCTTGCTACATTGAAAACAAACATACCTTCTTTCATTGTCAAATGACAGCTACTACATTTGAATACATACATACATACATACATACATACAACTTCTTCCCAGAGTCTTTCTCTCATTCATATGTGCCAGGGCTTTTACACTTGAACCCTTGAAAGTTCAACTTTCACCTTTTTCTTTTGTATTATTTTGTATTTTTCAACATTGGGCATTTTCTTCTAATTATTACACAAGACCAATAGACACCTAAATTAATAATGTCAATATATGGTGGGAATGAATGATGTCTTAAGCAAAACAATTTGTCTATAACTGATAACCATCATAGGAACTCTTCCTTTCTATTTCCACAGATGATCAGCCAAACTTTATTTTAATGTTTCTCTATTGAAAGAAAAACGATGGCAAACAATTTATGTGTAAAGCACATAAATTGTTTGCATTTTTATTTATGACCAGGTTTTAGCAGAACATTGAACAGTTTTCATTTTAAGAGCTTAAATTTTTATTTTTGTTTTAATTTAAAAAAAAGTGGAATATCTTTTTAATTTTTATTTGGTTTGTCTTTTTTTTTTTTTTTTATTGAAAACAGCCGGAGCTCCTCATCAAATAGTCAATTGCCTCATGGCAGACCAACCAGTCCTTGCTCGTTAATCACAACATCAGACATTCCTAAAAGCACTAGCCTTACATCCACAGGAACGACTCCATCATGTCCATCCCCTGTTTCTTCCATGGTAAGACCCACTCTGCTAATTTACGATTCTAAGGATGTCACAATTTTGGTAAAGAAAATTTCTTCTTCATGTAGATTCCAATCTTTTAAATGAATTGATATTTTTGTTAAATATTGAAATAATGTGATGCAGATTAACATCACCCTACATTCGTTGGAAGTCCATTTCTTTCCCAAGCTATAAGTAAAATTGTAGAACAGTTGGAGTTCTTTTGCCCTATGCACTCCATCTTAAGTGTCAAGTTATACCTCAGGCCCTGTAAAATTTACTTGTTACTGAAACTACTGTAAATTCTCTTAGTGTGGTTGTTGCTCTCCTTAGCTTATGTAAGAACCTTACAGGAAAATGAAAAATAAATATGCAGTTCAGTTTATGCAGAAACCATCATGGATAAGCAATTCCCTTTCCCAAAGACTGCTACATTATTAGAATCAATTCTCACCCTCAGAGACTGCTACATTATTAGAATCAATTCTCATCCTCAGAGACTGCTACATTATTAGAATCAATTCTCACCCTCAGAGACTGCTACATTATTAGAATCAATTCTCATCCTCAGAGACTGCTACATTATTAGAATCAATTCTCATCCTCAGAGACTGCTACATTATTAGAATCAATTCTCATCCTCAGAGACTGCTACATTATTAGAATCAATTCTCATCCTCAGAGACTGCTACATTATTAGAATCAATTCTCATCCTCAGAGACTGCTACATTATTAGAATCAATTCTCATCCTCAGAGACTGCTACATTATTAGAATCAATTCTCATCCTCAGAGACTGCTACATTATTAGAATCAATTCTCATCCTCAGAGACTGCTACATTATTAGAATCAATTCTCATCCTCAGGGACTGCTACATTATTAAAAGCAGTTCACTTCCACAAAGAATCTTACATTATTTAAAGCAATTCTCATTTCCCACAGACTGCTACATTATTTAAAGCAATTCTCATTCCCCACAGAAGTGAATTTCTTCTCCAAGGACTGTTATATTACTGATTGGTATGTGAGAGAAGAAAAAGTAAAACTGTGATAAAAAAGCAGAGAAACCAATAATTGTAGAAAAGAATAAAATTAAATTAACAAATAGTTAAAGAAAAGTGGCAAAAAAGCAGAAACTACCTCCATGTAATTATCGGATACGTGAACTAGAGTAGAGTGTGCATCAGTGTTCCTCATAAATGTCTCCTCTTTGCTGAATCACTTTCCTCTATCAACAATTCCTGTAAAACTTGAAATGAAAACAAAGATGTTTATTACATCTATGTCAACAATTGTTGGTTATTGATGTGTGCTTTAAGAGTTTTGTTTTGCTTTTTCTCTGCAGAAGGAACTTGATCGTGATACTGTCCAACATTTTTGTGAAAAACATCTTGGCAAGATCAAAGTTTTTGTGAAAAATGTTTCAGCACGTGTACCATTGCCAGCCAAATGCAGTGTTGTCAGTGAGTACAACTCTTAAATTATAGATTTCTTTGCATATTACAGTTATTGGAAATATATCTCAGGCATTGAACATCATCATCAGTAAATGTTGATTTATTAACTTGAAGCTCTCTCTCTCTTTTTTTTTTTCCCTTTTTATGTGCTGGACTCTCCGATCATTTTGGATGTATGAGGATCATGCAGATCAGTTCTTAGAACCAACATCCAGACTACCACCTGCACATTTGATTATTATTGTGGTGAAGTCTTGTGCAGAACCGTCCACATTTTTTTTTTAAGAACCGAATACAGAGAACTGGTGCACAGTAGGCCACATGGTTCTCAAACAACCCTCCACAGCTTTTGAATTTAGAGTTGTCCTTCTATTAGACTGGATGCCAGCCAAGACTATAGGACATAATCTGTCCTGCTATTTACCTGTAACTTTTCCAAAGGGTATTAGCATGTAATGAATTCAACTGGAATTCAAATTCAGCTTTCCGATTCCTCAAACTGAGACGCTGTTCTTTACTCCACCTGTGTGTGTATATATATATATATATATGGATTCAGCATGGAATCAAGCTGCAAACAAACCGTATTCATTACTCCGCCTATATAAGCACTAACAAAAGGCTCTTGAGCGTTTCCATCAATGATGCCTGTGGCAATTAATTTGTATTGGATGACAGTCCCATATCTTAGATACAGAAAGCTAGACTACCAAGCATTGAATCCATGGTTAAGAAAAGTTGTCTTCGATGGTCATGTCATTTGAATGGATGACAGCCATCTGCCAAAGCACCTTTTTTACAGTGAAATGAGAAAAGGCAAAAGAAATGCATCAAAACCTAAGAAAAAATTTAAGGACTTTGTAAAATTTTGCCTGTGGTAGTCCAGCATATAGGTGGATCAATAGAAAACAGTGGCACTGGATAGAAGTCAGTGGCGCAAACTGATTTATGATGGTATAGAATCCTCTGAATACAGCCGTGTTCACTATGCCACTTTCAAACGATCAGTTCGTAAGGGTGAACAAGGTCCAGCACCAGGTCCACAAGGTCACCACCTCAACTGGGACATATGTGGAAAACTCTGTCTCTCACTTGCAGGTCTCAAAAGCCATCTTTTTCTTTATAATAATGTTCACTCTGTACAAAGCCCAAGAGCCACTCAAGGTAGAGGGTTACAGAGTGAGAGGCACAGTTTATGGGAAAATGTGAGGAAGTTAACCTTAGAGTTAATCAGGTTAAATTGTAGTGATTGGAAAGTATCCACTTGGGAGTTGCTTCCACAAAGCAGCAGTTTGTAGGAAGAAGTTGCTCAAGTGGAACTTACATCTCACAAGTGGAATATGAAGGGAATGAGGGTGGTTCGCTACAATGGGCGTGGCATGGCAGGGTTTAGCTGTTATGGTAAGAACTGGTGGAACTAAGGAGTATACTTTGTCTGAACACTTGCAATGGAAATAGCAATAGAGAAGCAAGAGGTTTGCGACATTTCATCTGTGGGAAAGGGGTTATAGGGTGAAAAATGATTCACCACCCACAAGGACATAAAGATGTTTTTGGACTCTATTGAAACCGGAAAGTGAAAACTAGGCATCCCCTGCCCGTATATGGAAACAGTCCTTCATTTTTGGTCTGATTTCTGGCTCTTGAAAAGGTGGAGGACAACAGGAGGATGTCAAGTACAGGGAAATGTAGCTATCATATGTATGGGTTTCACTTCAGGTCTAGATTGAACTAGCAGGTGCTCAAGGCATGAGGCCCCTCTGAAAGAACACACCCATTTATCATGATAGGCAAACATTTTGGGTCAGCTCAGTGCTGATGAAATCTAACTAGTCTCTTTTTTCAGGCATTGAATGTGACTAGCCAATTTTTCCACCACTGAGCTGTTAGAGCTTGGTCAGATGAGAGATCAGCTAGTAGGCTCCGGTCATCTAGACTTTTACTGGCTGAAACATAGTAAAATATTATGAAGGAGTGCAGAAAAGTTCTTAGTCTGACCTACTTCCAAAATCTGACCAAATGACCAAACATGAAAATATTGGGAGGAAGGGATTCTTGGTTAAGCCGAGAATTTTTCAGCATCTCCCTCGTATATAGACAAATACGGTCTGATTGATATGTGTGTGTGTGGGTCCATTGCCTGTTAAAATACATGGTTTATACTGTTGATTTTTAAAACATAAGGATAGTCTTTTCATAAATTGGTGCAACACAATCTTCCTATCCCCTTATGAATATTTTAGCATATATTCTCTGCAACAGTTATTATTGAGACACTAAAAATACTTGTGAAAATTTCACAAATATCGTATTTGCATTTTCTGACAAATCTCAATTCTTCATTTAATGAGTGAATAAACTTGTGGCAATTTCTACGATGATAAAGTATCTGTAGAAATTCCCTTATCACATTGTTAAATATTTCAGCTTAAAAACTTTAACAAAATATTGTAATAACAATCATAAATATGAATGTTGGTCATTATTTTAAGAAGTAAGGGGGTACAAATGAAAAGATTTGAAAAATAACAACTTTTTCCATTTGACTGAAACAGATATTAAACATTTATATTTTCTTTCTTTCATTTTCTCATTGAAATCAAGTAGCACATCTTTGATATGTCATTTCTATGGAATAGTCCATTATAAAGTATGGGTAGGACGTAACAGTTTTTGTGCTAAGAGAAGGACAAGCAGAATTATAATAAAGATAATTGTATTTTTTAACCATGTCAATAACATTTTTGTTTTTCAGATGGATGGCACAAACGATTTGTAAAACTGAACTTTCTTTGTGGCAGTCACCATGGAGATGAATGTCTTTACAGTAGCAACAACTATTTTATGTTGGCCACACGCATTCCAAAGACCTGGATTCACCTGATGTTTTTGGCTCTACAGGTAAATGCTTTTTGGAAATATATTGAGAAAAAAAAATATTATTCACATTAGAATGTGTGTGTGTCTGTGTGTGTGTTTGACTGTGAAGTGATACCACATTTGATGTGGTCAGTTTGTATCGAACCCTTTTGCAGTTTTTAAAAACCATGTATTTTCAAGCCTCTCACATAAGAATACCTATATATATATATACATATATATATATATATATATATTATGTTTTTGGACCTGGCATAATGTTAGGTTCTCTGTAGTTTGATGGCAAAGAATTTTTGAGAGTAGAGTAGAATGATGCTTCACAATTGCGGACTACTTGGAAAAAAAAGGCTTCATTAAACAACTATTACATGGATTTAGATCAGCTGTGAAAGTGTAGCTTACATGTTATTTTTATTACTCCTCAAATAATAGTTTTCCTAAAAGCATTAAGTGTAGCAATAAAAAGAGCTTTGAAACGAGAACAGACATTTAGCATTTTTAATTTTTATTCAATTGTAACCATTTTTTCAACTCCTTGTATTTAAAATATAAAATAAAAAGGCAATAATTTAAAAGCTACTGTTCATGTTGTAACTTGATATTAGATTTTCATTAAGAGTAGATGGATTAGAAATGAAAACTAATTATTCTTGTCAGGATTAACGCAGTTCTTACAAATTTCAATAACCTATAAAAGTCTTCCTCTGCAATGAAGAGAAAAAGGCATGAACCTAACCTTTGTTATTATATTCAGTAAATCGGGGGATCTATTTATTTGAGATGTCTTCATTGTTAAAAAACAAAAGAAACTTTCATTTCCATTCAAGACACTCATAGAAGGTTTGGGAGGGGGAATAACATTAAATTATCTGGAGGTGGATGGCTAAAGATTTTTTTAAAATGGAATAAGGCTTCTGGATTTCTTGGTAAGAAAAACAAAAAAAAGTATCACTGCCTCTTTCTCGTGACATCCTCACATATCTTTTGCAATGACTCTAAATCAACCATGAATGTGCAGGTTACATGAAAGCTTTGGTCTGTCATTAAGTCATATTTCTTAATCATATCTATGTAAAACCTGGACTCATGAAAAATTCTTGCAGACCTCTCCAGTGCCCACAATACAGGATGACCTCTGCTTTTTCAGTTTCTTTCTCTTCTGTCAAGAATTTTGGCAATTCTTCCCTGTAATCATCATCAGTAAACATTTTTGTTCTTTGGGATATTGTTCAAGATCTTCTTTGATCACTGAAGAGAAGCTTTCATCACCAACTCCATTGGCAATTTGCAAAATTTTTATTTCTCCATCAACTCTAGGGAATCCCTTGACTCCCTTCCAGTAGGCATGGAGTGTCTTTTGGGCTTATTGGACAACAGACTCGGCAATAAAATCAAATGTGCATCTGCAATCATGAAGCACTTCTCTAAATCCATGATGCTTTGATCAAAAGTGGCTGTAGCAGAAAACATTGTATTTGGTGGTAGGAACATAACACTTTATCATGTTCATTATCATACTGAGATTTAAGAAGTTGATAAGGACCTTAAATGAGGACCACTTCTTATCAAGGCATTTCTTCAATTCAGATATAAACTAATAGGGAAACCAATTGAAGAACAGAGTGACCAATGATCCAAATCTTATTTAATTGCCAGAACATGGGTAGCATTTTTTTTTTTACTTTATTTCTCAAGGAAAAATGAATTGTTGGCTCAGTACATAAAGACTTCCTTTGGTATATGATCTGCTACATTGTTACATAGCAGCAGAATAAGACAATACCCCTTAAGCTTTAAACCCCAAGCGCCAACTTGGCATTCTTATGATTGTAGTTATAATTTGGCCTTTTCTTCCAGAAAAAAGTTTCTTTCATCAGAGTTGATGACTGTTTTGACATTAGTTTTTTCCTGCAATTATTTTCTTGAACTCAGATGCTACGTCTGTGTCAGATAACACAAATTCAGCTATGACCTTGATGTTCTTTATGGCTGGCCACTTGTATCCGAGGATGCCCATCTACTAGGGCAGCTAGTCAATCCCTGTAGCTGACGCCTGCTCAGGCACATTTGTGTTTATTCAACACCCACAGATCCCACCTGTGGTTTATACTGTAACTATGCTGAGCAGACCTTAGTTACAATTTCTGGAAGAGAACACGTTATCTCGCAAGAACAAGGCCAGCATACTCAAACACTTGCTCATGATGACTTGTGACTTTGTGCTAGTACAATGATCAACAGCTCCCCAAAGAGTTCTGTTTACCCAGTTTTCAGGCACTTTCCGGGGGTGCCGCACATTGGGATCACTTCCCCAGGCCAATAGTGTCAAGAAGTCACCTTTCTGACAAATAGACCATGGTGAGATTCGAACCCGGGTCTAATGGTCAGAAAGCGAACGTTCTAACCACTTGGCTTCTTCAAGTAATAAATCAGTTCTTCATTAGCTTTAAACTTATCACTCTTTAAACCCCCTCCCCATACACACACTCATGGTAATGGTCATATTGGCTAAGCACCTCATCACATAGGATGTTTCCTTCAACAGGAAGATCGTTTTGCCCCATGTTCTCTACTTATATATTTAACACTTTCTCAGCCTTTACAAGCAATTTTTCAGGGACATTAGACTCCATTTTATATCTTTGCAGCCAAAACACCAACACTAATACAAATTTCATTTTTTCTTTGATTTATTATGAAGATACTAAACTCATTTCCCTTATGATTTCCATGATTTCAACTGATTCAATACTTGCCACTTTTCTTGGAGACTTAGCACTTCTCTAACCTTCTTTATCACTTGCCGCCAAGCTTGTTTTGGTGCTATTTCCCCACACAGAAAGGTTAACAAAAACTCACCACAATTAACAAAAGATATAAACATAAAACACATTGCAAGAAAATTCTTTAAGGAAAAAAAAAAAAAAAGACAGTAGAATGGGGTTAGAATTTTCTCTTTTGTGTTCAGTGACATAATTTCATGCAAAACAGGACGCGAGTAGTTTTAAAGCTTTTTGGAATTAAAAAGATATTTTCTGACTACATATATTCAAAACTGCACTGTTTCAAACTGTGTAACATGTACGTCCACTGCGTGTGTCCATACATGTTTCCAATAGCAACCTTCTATAGTGCTTAGTCAACATTAATCATTAACATTAGTCGTCAACTTTTAGTTATTTCACTTGAATAACATTTGCTTTTAAGAATAGTGTCAGATATGAGTTTGAGAATGTAATTTGTACCTAATGTCATTTCATTACATTACATTTCCGATTTATTTTTTATATATATATATATATATATATACACACACATACACTTGTGCAAATTAATTGAGACAAAACAAATAATTCCATTATTATTTACTTTTTTGTATTTTTCCAATGAAACATGACCCAGTGTGCATGTTAGTACTTCATATGTCCACTCCACGAAGTCGTTCCTTGCAGATTTGACCACAGATTCTCGATTGGATTTAAATCAGGAGAGTTTCCAGGCCAGTCTATAGTACTTTGCTCACTGGTAAGGCTTGCCAGTGTGTTTTTGCAGCATTACGATTTTCGTACGCTTCCTTGGAGTAATGTGCATTGCAGGCTATGATTGTTGGACAACTAATTGACAGTTGAGGCAATAGTGTCTGGGCATGATAAAAGTCAGATGCAATCACGATGATGCAGTATTTTTCAAAGCCAAACAAATTTCATCATACACCCCTGAAAATAGATTCATATTACTGCACACCACTGCAAATGACCAAATCTGAGGAGAAAAATAGAAATTGATTACACCCAGTCACTCCAGTGGGTCTAAAACTGACCAAATGGTGAAAGAAAAGAAATTTAAGTAGTTGTTTCAATTAATTTGCACAAAGGTGTGCGTGTGTGTGTATGTATATATATATATATATATATATATATAATATGTTTGTGTATGTAATTTCATTTGTAACTTTTTTTTTAAGGCAAAAGCCAGTTCTGCCTTAAGTCAACAAGATGCTTGTGTAAGTGGCCTTAAAAATTGTTGGGATGCTTTAAAATCTGAGAAAGGTGCCAGCAGTTTCCTCACAGTTGTTACGTCTTCATTTCCTTCCGTCAAGGTTTGTCAATTTTTGTTTTCTTTTGACAAGATTCTAAGCATTATCATCTACAAGCTCATAAATTAATTTAAATTTAGTTTAATTAATTTAATTATCCTCTGCAAACTCATAAATTTCATTCACCTTAAATTATGCAATATTGAAAATTTTTAATGTTAAAATAACTGATACGTAATTATCAATATTAATACACAAATCCTGCCTAATTAATTTTAGATGAACTTTTGATTTTGTTTGAATGATTATTATTATTATTTGATTAATAAAACCTCCCTTTTTGTTTCTAACCTTTGCTGATTGTCATCAATCTCATCAAAATGGTGTTGCAAACCAGAAAATATCCAAGATAAACTCATTCCTGACATATAAAGCGATTTACTTGATCAAATTCACACCCACTGAGTCAGGTTGTGAACCAAAGTTGGTTTTTAATGTGGGTGTTATATACTGTACCTGTGAATACTAATGTTTATATCCCAATCCTCATAAATACGTTGGACACTATTGTAAGTTTGGGGGGGTAATATTGTCTAAGTAGTATTTTGAAAGCAGTGGTTTACCTACTTTACAGCAATGGTGAGTATTGTATTTTGTTGATGCTATAAAGATTACCCTTTCATTTCCAATCATCCGTACAAGTTATTGAATTTCAGTAACCTTTTCTAGGTAACAACAGTGGGGACTGAGTATTTTAACATGTATCTGTGTGTTTTGGTCTAAGCTACATATAACTTGTATCAAAAGCTCATCACTGACACATATGATACCCAAACACTTTTACTAGTCAGTCCAAAAAGTCTTAACAGTTGTGCAAAAGTTTTCAGCTCTGTATTCAGTCTCCAGTTTAAAAAAAAAAAATGCTAGGAACTTTTGCATACAACTGAAAATAATGAAAAATTTTAACTCAAACTGCAGATAATCCACTAAATAATTCAGATTTCTGCTTTGAACATATTTGATATGTGATAAAGATGTTTCAGTGTGTCTGACTTTTTTTTCATCAATTTCCTTCTCTTATGTTGTCTTTTGTTTTTTTATCTTCAATAATCGATTCCCTTGATTTCTCAATTCTTCAATCTTTTCTCCATCATTGTAGGATGATGATAGAAAATCTGATCTTATTTTGCTCCACTGACATCTTTTCTCTTTCATCATCATCATCATCATAAGTTCTATTGTTGGTGTTTATTGAATTTTTAGAACCAAGATTTTCTTCTGATTTTCTTCTATTGACAACTTCCTTTAATATTATTAAGATTGTTCTTTCTGATAGCCTCAAACTTTTCTTTCACTGTTTTCTCATACTATTCTGTAATCATTGGTTCCTGAACGTGGACAGATTTGATGGACTGTGACTCCTTTCACTTTTCTGTCTCTGTGAAGGAATTATAGAACGGCAATCTTCATTCCGGTCAGAATTAATCTTTACTCCATATTGACTTGAGTACTTGAATATGTTCAAGCATTTTGCAACACGTTTTCCTGAAGTGTTTGGCATATAATGTAATCAATTTGATTATAAATTTTTGTGGTTGTGTTGCTTTCCCTGTTTATCCATGTGTGTTTTTATGTTGGTTATGTGTTGTGTATGTTACAAAAATCAAGTAAAATTTGTCCGCTTGTATTTTGGATGTTACTAGAATATGAGCCAAGACATGTTTCACTCTATCTTTTCACAACTTTTGCATAAGAGTCGACTGTGATTATGAGAAGTGATGATTTTTTTTTTATTAGAATCGTTTTTCATCCTGTCTTCATAAAGCTGGTTAGAAAATTTAGCCAAGGGAGGTAACTCCTGAGTTAAAATTGATGTTTTGAAATGTTTCAGGATCAAGATGCTCTTCTTCATGAGCTTCATAACGTTCGTTATTTCGATGTTTTTGAATTCAACGCTGCTGAACAGCATTGGGCTTGTTTCATGTGTAACCACCCGGAAAAGATGTTCACTCTACTACAGGATGGCAACCCAGTCATTTCAGTAAGTAACAATTTGAGTGGCTAGGGCATGGAGACCAATAGAAAGATATCTTTACTTTTAACTACACAGATTTAAATTTGAATAAACTGAATTATTGATAAAATCAATATGTTAAATATACTTCATATGCATGGGCATTATTAGGAACGTTAATGACAAAGTGGAAAAAATATTTAGTGTGAAATGTTTCATCCTTTAGGACTAAACTAAAGTCATTTTTCCTTTAATGTAATTACATATGCACATCTATGGGAGGGTATGAAGAAATTTTAAACTTTAAATTTTATTTATTCTTTTTGATAGATATGTTTGTGTATATAATTTAGCTAACTTTTGTTATTAAGTATTCAATGCTGTGATAAAAGATCAGCCAAGAAAGGTGAAATGTTGTATGCTTTCCTAAAAATGGCCTGAGGATAGCGTAAGGTTGAAACCAAAGTAGTGCATTCAACTGATCTCCTGATTTTTTAAGTTAAAAGCACTACATGTTATTTTTACTTTTGTTTTATTTTTTCACACGTTTATTGAGCACTTATTAATATTACTGTTTCCTGGACTGATTCAACTCTGACCATTAACCCTTGATGTATTTATATATATATATATATATATATATATATATATATATAGCACCTAATGCATGGGGAAGACTTCAAACTCTAGAAGCTATTATTATACAAAATAAACAGCCCACATTAAATAAAATATCATTCACCACAGAAGATGGTATCTTAAAGCGCATATGATAAAATTAATGATCGCATATATTTTGTTACAATAATACAAAAATAATAAATAAAACAATTTTTTTAGAAATATAAATTAAATTAATAAATAAATCACATTCTTTTTATGTGGCTTTGTTCCCAAAAGCCAATTGTGCATGATGTCATGCTAGAGCATTTCAAACATCCAGTGTCCCAAACAATACCAAGATGCAGACAAGGGAATTCTAACAACTACACAGACACAGAAAGTACTTGATAAAAAAAATAACAAAATTCGAAATGTATATTCCCCAAAATTGGAAAAATACAATAAAAAATTAAACAGACAGTTCTTTTTAATCAAACATCTTTGTGTGTGTGTGTGTGTGTGTGTATGTGTGTATATATATATATATATATATATATATATATATACACATTTTGCATAAGGTATATATAGGCAGTGAGTATTCTTCAAACAAATTTCAAATAACCAGCAAGGTCTGTTTAATGTTTTTTTTTGTTTTTTTTATAAAATTAAACAGATCTTGTTGTTTTTTTTAATTAAACTTGTTTGTGTGTGTGTATATATATATATATATATATATAAATTTATTATTAACAAATTGGAGACTTCAGAAAGTCATAGTAATATTTTATATTTCGCAAGACCAATAAAATTCAGTTTTGTTTTGTCAGGCCTTGCGGTTTCAAAAAAACAAAAAAACAATGCAAAATGTAAAATATTACCATGGCTTTCTGAAGTCTCCGATTTGTTAATTAATTATTACTTGCTTTGTTTATTACATTGAGCTCTTGTGATTTATATCCTCACTTGAATTATCCATACAAATTACCAATTAACTTTATCTTATTATATATATATATATATATATAAATAAAAAGAAAGAACAGTAAGATTTATAATCCGGTGTTCTTATAGATATTTTTATTTTTACAAAATAGTGCTCAATGTAAATTTACTGAGCATTAATATTATAGATTAATTATTTTGAAAATAAACTTTTTTCTATATATAGTATATATATTTTTGAAACATGGTTAGAATAAAAAAAGGATTTAAAAAAACATTTTAAATCAATTAATTTATTATATATATATATATATATATATATATATATATATATATAAATGTGTGCGATGGATAAATTGTTATCTAAATTACGAAATATGAAAATAGCACTGAGATTCCATTTTAATAGATATATTTACTAAAATTAAGCAAAAATATCTTGAAATACTAAAGTGTAAATTTATTCAATAAAAATCGCCATTGGCTTCAACCACGGCCTCCAGATGATTTCAGAATCTCTTGCAACTCTTTTGGACAGTCTCCTTGTTTAAGTTGGTGAATGCTGCCATAATCCTTGCTTTCAGTTTGTTCATCTTTGGTGTTACAAGAAGTTTTGTTCATCTCTCACTCAACTGCTCCCCACACATAATAATCAAAGGGGGTTGCAGTCTGGGGAGTTATGTGACCAGATGTAAGGGGTGATGTGGTCACAGAAATTGTCTGACAGCCATGACTGGGTTCTCCTGCTTGTGTGGCATGGTGCAGAGTCCTGTTGCTAGACATAGGGTCTTCCAACAGCTACCCTCTTGACTCATAGTAGCACTATCTCCTAAAGGAACTTGATGTGGGCCTCTGTGTTGAGTCTGAGGCCCTGTGGGAAGATGAATGTAGGCATAACATCACCATCACTTGTGATCACTTCAAACACCATGATGTTGATTTAATATATTATCATGGGGCTCTTTTGCTCACAGACGGTGCCCAACTGACCCTACTAAACTGTGCAAGCAACAGAATTGAAAAAAGACAATATGCATGTGTGAAATTAAAAATATAAAATGGTGACAATTTGTCCATAATATCAAAATATTGTGTATTTGGCTGTTAATTGTGACTTATATGTCCGTATGTATTTATACTATAGTAATGCTGCATGTGAATATTTATTTGCAAAAATCATTCAAACAAGTTTTTGAAGTGGGAGCCGCATGCTTATATGGGACTAATGATGCCTCAGATGCCAGGGATTAACACTAGCTCTGAGGAAAGGTATTTCCCAGGGAACTAGTCACTTGGTCACAAGCATATTATACATTATTTTAAACATGATGGGGTTCTGGCTGAGGTGGGGGGTATAGTAATAAAGTAGATGCATGTCTAAGTGACTATTTCTTTCCAGTGTGGGATATTTTTAAAACTAATTTTTGTATTTGTTCATCAGGGTCAGCTGAAAGAGAAAAAAGGTCGTTGGAAATTTTTGAAGCGATGGAAGACGAGATATTTCAGCCTGTCTGGTGCCAACATTACTTATAGCAAAAGTGATTCTGTAAGTAAAACTTTGAAAATTACCTTTCTTTTATGTAACTTTTAGGATTAAATCTGCTAATTTAGATCTCAGTCTTTGAGAGAGAGTCAGTATAGATTTGGACACTTCACCATTGTGTCATGCAAACTGTGATGAGCTTTATTCTCACTGGCTGCACTGGGGGGGGGGAGGTGCTGTGATAGTTGGGTTTTGTCATTTGTACTCTCTGAATTTCTGAAATAACAAATTATTATTATTATAACAACAACAACAATAATAATAATAATACACTGATATATACAAACTCATGTTTTATTTTGTTTAATATAATCACAATGTTTCAGACACTGCACCTCCAGCCTTCTTCAGGTGTTTGTTGTATTTCAACTCGTTTTTGTTTCCTCCATTATTTGATTGCATTTTTTTCCATCCACATTTGTTTTACCAGAATGGATATAAAAACAATTGGAAGTAAAATTTATCAAAAATGTAATTTCCTTCATTTTCAGCCAAAAAAGGAAGGCAATTCTTTGATTCTATATTTAAAGAAATTGTTTCTTTTCCCCCAGAAAAAGTTTAAAAGATTTTGTTTTCAACTTTTTGTTTGTTTCTGAATGTTCTGTCACTTATGAAATGTTTTAGTTATTGAAACAAATCATAATTGGTCAGCACTAAATCGGAGGAGTATGGAAAATGTGGAAGAACCTCCTCTCTTAATAATCTTATTGTTTTCTTGGGTTCGTTTTGCTGAGTGTGTTGTTGCTTTGTCATACTGCAGAATAACACCTTTTCAATTTACAAAAGCAAAGACACTTTCAACTTTATTCGTTGTTTAACTGATCAAATTTCTGGCAATGAACATCTTGCACTGATGATCCTTCTATGTTCCAATACCTTATCTTGGACATGTTTGATATTCAGCTTGACACAAAACAAGGAATTCTATGAATGGAGTCCTTGTTTTGGTGTTGACACTGGTTTCACATTTTGTGTTAACCACTTTCCTTTACATTTTTTTCTTAACATGCAAAACCCATTTTTCATCATTTGTAACAATGTGATCCAAAAATGAAAGATCAGCATTTCTGGTTAAGCAACTGCTACAGATGGTGGAACATTGTGTTCAGTTCTCAAGTGAAAGCTCATAAGGAACTCAAATTACCTTTTTGCAAATTTCCCCAATTAATCATTGAAATGAATGACAAAATGTTGGATAGGAAAAATTCTAGACGTATTCATTCATGGCTCTACCTTCGTTTATTGACTTATAATTCATAGCAGGGAAATACATAATTACTTTCCGAGTGTCCCCTAATAAATTACGTTTTTGTTTGTTTTTTTTCATGGCATAAAGGTTAATCATCTAGTTTTGCAGACTATTATTAATGAAATGAGTTTGATCCTCACGGAGTTCCTTCTGCTAAACTAAACTCAGTTTAGTAACTAAAACTATTAAGGATAAAAGAATAAGTCTTTGTGCTTATATGGAGGTGCGTGTGACCTTTGTGGAAATTATTTGATCCAAAAATTAATTTTATTTTTTTAATTGTTTCTCTTTTTAAGCGGAAAGAAACGTTACCCGTAAGCAAAATCCAGAGCGTAAAAGCTGTGAGGAAGGGTTTGCGAGACATTCCAAGGGCCTTTGAGATTTTCACTGGGGACCAGACTTATGTTTTGAAAGCCAAAGATCAGCAAAATGTCGAGCAGTGGGTCCAATGCCTGCAAATTGCTGTCGCTCGGTCACAAAAGAAAGAATCTCTTTATCAATCTCCAGACACGGATTTACACCAACGCTAGAAATGACACGAATTATCTCCCTTCACTTAACGCCATTTTCAAACCTTTTTTTTGTTGCTGCTATTCACTTTCTCTCCGATTTTTTTTTTTTTTTTGCTGACTTTATTTCTTCCTTTTCACTTTATATTTTATTTATCTTGCATTCTTCTTGACTTTCTCTCAAAGTAAAAAAAAATAACAACTCTCCCAATCTTTCTTTGTTTTTTTTTTAAATTATTTTTTTGTTTTCTTCCTTATTTCTAGAAGTCCTTAACTTAAATTTCTTGCTTTTCATCATCATCTTTTTAATTTTGCTATCATCTTTTGTGTTTTTTCTTTTTCCTCAAAGATGTCCATCTCTCACATTGTCTGATCAATTTCCACTGGTGAGTTAATCAGGAAACTGAGACATTTATATATAATTATCTATGGTAAAACAACAGCATCAAGAAAATCCAAAATAGATTTTAAACTTTTCCATCCAAATCTTCTTGATTCATATTTTGAACCAAGTCAGATACATTTTTTTAATTTTATTTTATTTAATTTAAAATCATAACTTTAATATCTCATATGAACAGAAGTTTTCTAAATATCTTGACAAAATAAAAAAAATAGAGTCTATATTTTTTTATAGTTTAACAAATTAATGCAGATTTATGGCGACGTGCTGCAAAGTTTTTAGCTCAGCCTGTTGTCCTAAGAACTGATCAAACATTAAGCTTTTTTTATCTTTTCTTTTTAAGAACATCTCAGGCAAGTTCAGGACTTCTCAGCACCATTTCATATCTACGATGAATCTAATAGATTAAATTAATATTATCGATAAGCAGTTTTTACTGAAAGAAAACTTCTTATCAATAAGTTGATAGGACAAGAGTAAAAATAAATGAAAGACGACAAATAATTTCAATTTGTAAATAAAAGTTTATGTTTGGGAAGTATATATATATATATTCATGAGGGAATTGTTACTATCAAAATATTAACATTCTAATTAACATAAATTTTCTTCTGAAATTTAAATTTTTAATTTTTTTTTCATTTATATATTTTTCAAAATGTAGAGCTCAAACTAAAATGAATTCTGGTTGTGAAGTACAAAATAGATTCTTTTTCCTTTTCTCTCTTTTTATTTTTTTTTTTTTTTACATATTTAATTTTTTTTTTTTCAAATAATTACAAATATTTTATCTTATGCTAAACTGATGATTTTATTTTATTAATTTTGTGAAAAGTTGAAATGCTTAAAAACAAGTCTTTTTAAATAATTTCTCTGCTTGTCTGTAATGTTTTGAGAAATCATTGGAGACATATTTAATTTTGTTTTTTTCCTTCCCTCTTTTGAATAAAGAAGGTAGGATTGAAAATGTGGGACAAAATACTTGCCCAAGCTTCTGAATTACATTTTTTTATTTAAATTTGTTTTTATTCTCAATAGATTCTTAACAAAATTTTATTTATTTAAAAATGTAATTTGTTGTAAGGTGGGGGGGGGGAAGAAAATTTTATTAATCAATTAAAGAAACTTTATTAATTCTGAAGTTTTTTTTTTTTTTTGGGGGTTTTTTTTTGTTCCTGCAAATTGAAAAGAGAAATCTGATTAAGAATTTGGAATCAGAAAAGAAAAGAGATTTTTGCAAACAAATATTTTTTTTCTTTTTGTAAATTTTTAATATTCTTCATTTAGTTTTGGCCACTGAAATGTTTTTGGTTTCTGTGATAAAAATTTTTAAAAATTTCAACTCAGGTGAAACAGAATTTTCTTTCTGTTTGAAAATGTGAAACTTTGTTGAAATTTCCTTGTACAAAAAAAGTAATTCTCATGTAGAGATTTAACTTTTGTGAAAATTAAATCTTTTAAAGGCAATTTGCTCATAGAATTTAATTTAAATAAAAGTCATTTATGAATCTTGCAGATATTAATTTGAAACATTACTTATATCTGCTGCTAATTAAAATATGATTGAATGCTTCTTATTAGAGTCTGTTGTTGCGTGTGTGTACATTTATATATATATATATATATATATATATATATATATATATATATAAAGATAAAAGTGGACCTTGAAGTCAATGCCCAGAGGTGACAGTCTGTTTCATGTTTCAAAACAATCATTATGTCCAGACAACTGTGTTTAAGTACAAAACAGACTGCTGCCACTGGATGTTGACCTCAATGTCCACTTTTATATTTACATACGCTCTGTTTTTGATATTGAGCACTTTAACCCATAAATATAGCAAACCTTAAAATTTTATTTTATATATATATATATATATATACATCCAAAGATTTAAAAAATGAGCATATGTGATGAAATTATTTTAAAAATGTTTCTTTTTTTTTTTTTTTTTTTTTTTTTAGAAAATCTTGGTAAAAGTATTTTTTTTACTTCTGTTTTACGCCATTTATTTAATTTTATGAAATTATTTTTGTAGCACTTATTGTTTATATTAGTTATAAGCACAAGTCTTTGGTGAATATAAATCATCAAATCTTTTTTTGTCAAACATGGTTCCCAGTTATAGAAAATCTGAATCATAACATAAAAAAATTCAATAAAACTATGACATTATTTAATTAGAAAAACTTTTATTTGCTTTTATGAATAAAATATATTATGGACACTATTGTCTTACAAAAAAATTTTTTTTTTTAGTGTATAATGAATTTTTGTAAGAATTGTTTGCAGTTTTAAAAATTTTAATTATAATAATTTATAAATTTTTAATTCTTTATTAATTTATAGATATCAAGTGATATTATTAAATAAAAACTGTAAATACTGATCATAAGTAGAAAAGCTTAGTAATATTCAGTGACGCACCCCAACCCTGTATTTTAAAAAGAATTTTGAATTTCTATTGTGTGTGTATACATCTGTGCTGATTTTTGTAATAGAGACGGCCATCCACAACATTATCAGAAAAATAAGAGCAGTAACTATAGTAAATTTAAAATAGTATTTTTCTAACATTTCATCAACAAGCATTTTTGTAAGTAAAGCTGTAAAGCCAAATCCAATAAAATATTAGAATGCTTTAAATATTTAAAATTCTTAAAATTACTGGGTAGTTAAAAAAAATATATAAAAATAGGTTTTATGTTTTATTTCTCATGTGATTTTATTACAGTTATTTGTCCCTTAGATAAATTTACCAAACATCAAAAGCTAAATGTATCAACATCTGATAAAAAACATCCACTTCTGTGTAAAAAAAATGATTTCCTGCAATATTTTAAACAAGTAATATTTATTCAAGTCAACTTAATTATACTATAAATCATCTAATCTTCATCATATAAAATTTCAGAAAAGTACATTTTATTTTTAAAAGAGGTTTTAATAAAGAGAATTATGTTGTGTTGGTAAATTTGTCAATATGGACGATTTTATCCATTCTACTAATAATCAGAAAAAAAAATTTATTCCTCTATAAATTTGGTTTGAAATACAGCAAAGTAGTTTGCTTATTGGAAATATCAAATTTAATCTGTTAGATTCAAATTAGAACTAGAACAAAAGCTTCAAGAAAGAGTTTTCAGTTTTAAAATACATTTTAAACTTAATGTATAATTTATTTTTTGAGGTATATATATATATATATATATATATATATATAAAGAAATATACTATTAAGGTGAGCTATATTTATGGGATAAAGTGCTCAATATCAGATAGCGTGTGTAATATAAAAGCGAATATTGAAGTCAATACTTAGAGGCGACAGGCTGTTTCATGCTAGATGCAATTGTCAGGCCACGACTCGCATGAAACATGAAACAGCCTGTCGCCTCTAAGTGTTGACTTCAATGTTCACTTATATATATATATATATATATAATAAGAAATTAAATTGTCATACAAAATTTAACTTCAAAATATGTGTGTGTGTGTGTCCATATAATGAATAGGAGCTAAAAATTCTCGATGTCAGTTCAACTTTCAGACTAGCAGCATTCATTTTTATTAGCAAGCATTTCTTTTTCTCCTTAACAGAGAAGGGTTTTCTTATTCAAAAACAAATTTGAAAGATTTACGTAATTTACAAATCCGTCAGACATGTTTTGATGCTTCAAGAATCCTTTGAATAAAGCAACTCCCTGATTTTAAAGTTAAAAAACCTCAAATCATTTGTTAAGCCATTTATTCTTGTATTGCAAGTTGAAAGTAGCAAATTCCTGCCAGACTTTGAATTGGTCTGTTGTTAATTGGGATGGAGATAACATTATTTTCTCCAGCCTGCTTGGGCCATGTGAAAAAATATAAATCTGCAAAATATTATTTCAAAACAATAACTGATGTTATATTTTTAAATGAAACATTTAATAAAATTTTGTTAAACTGACAAAATATTTTTGACTTGTTAATAATCATTCCGGATGTGTGTGTGTCGCATAAGATTTATCATCATGAAAAATGTAACTGATGAGCTGAATTCAATTTCCAGAAATGTGTTGTATTCACTTTGTTGTAAATGAAATTAGCTGGGGGGTAAAAAAAAAAGGAAAACACCACCAGTCTACAACAACAACAACAACTCTAAAAACTGTAAATTTAAATAGAAAATAGCTGTACACATACATGTGGATATACAACTTCCAGTAGACTTAATGTATGTATCTTAACTGTAATTTATACACAAATAACATAATGACATCACATAGACATGCATATAATTCACATAATTGTAAATACATACATAAATACATATGCATCCTATAAAAGAAGCAAAAAATATTCATACATACAAAATATTAGTAAAAGAACAAACATACATAGAAGGAATATATTTATATATACTAGTAAATATACAATCATATATCTAAATTTAAACAATGTAAATAAATGAATTTAGATATATATTTAACAAAAACAAGGATATATATGGCTTGAAATCAATCTGGTTCAACATTTTTCAAAACTAATGTCAGTAGAGTCTTTCTCAAACTAATAGATAAACATTTAAAATTTTCAACAACATTAAAGAAAATTTTTAACAAAAAGATCAGCTACAGGAATATAGGAAAATGTATATCCTATCGTAACAATATAGTAATGAATATAACATTTACAAAGAACAATAATAGCTAAGCAAGAGAAGAAAATGTAACTGTCGAAATATGAACTGTCCCTTAAACAGTTAATGTTTGACTAATAATATTGAATATTGTATATAGAGCTACATACAATTGGATAAAAAACAAAGATTTTACATTGGTTCAACTGAAATCAAGTAGAAGCATAGTTTTTACAGCAACAAACTAAGTTTAAATAATAAAAAAATCGGACAATAATACTTCTCTCTCTAAATATTACTGTCAAATGATGGTGGAACCGTACTAGAAATTATGTGGGAAATAATAGCAAGAACTAAATCTTTTAATGGTAAATGTGAAAGATGTAATTGTTGCAAATACCTCTTGAAAAATGTTGAACAAGATTGATTTCAATTCAAACAATATATCCTCATTTAAAAAAAATACATATTTAAATTTATTTACTTTTTCTTTAAGTACAGATTTAGACGTAAATTGTATATTTACTAATATGTATTAGTATATTTTTATTTGTATATATGTTTATGTTGTTTTACTAATATATATTTTGTATGTATGTATATTCTGTCATTTCTTTTATATAGGATAGATATGTATTTATATGTAAGTATTAATGATTATGTGAACTGTGTGTATGTATATATGTGATGCCATGTTACATGTGTTAGTCAAGATATATACATTCAGTTTGACTTGTTTTATTTTGCGGCATATCAACTTCAATAGGTTATTTAATGCTGACAAGATTTTTAGGATATGTTTGTATGAATAGAATATGCATTATTTGTAAGAAATCAATTTATAGATCAGCTTATATTGCTGGTGATTTTTTTTTTAAACTGTATTGCTGGTAATATGTTTTTCTAAAAAATGTCTTGCTGGTATTTTTACTATAAAAATCTATTTTTATACTTTCATAGTGTTTTGATCCCCCAGTTAAAGTGTTAACTGTTTACCCATAGCTGGGGCCCTAACAGGTGCTACCATCTCGAGTTAGGCTGGACAAAAGCAATTAAGAGGCAGTTCCACACACCACAAAACCTCCCGATCAGAGGCCTTGCTACTGGATGTAGTTTATTGTCATACCCAGGACATATACATTTGATGTATTGGAAGTTGTATATTCACACATAAGTACTTATTTGTTTGTGTGTGTGTGTGTGTGTGTGTGTGTGTGTGTGTGTGTGTGTGTGTACTGCAAAATTGTCCAAACTGTGTAAGAGAGCATGGGATAATTGTCCAACCCACAAAATGTATAATATCTAAAAAAGACACTGAGTTTCTGTTTTCGAGGTTTTCAGATAAGACATTTAGCCATCTTGAAAGCATTTGCTGTGAGAATCACTGAAAAACCCTTTAAGTTATTCAACTGGAAATAGAACTGGTTAAAATAGTTTTGTCTCAGATCCACTGTCTTCCCAACTAAGCAATGATGAGAGGGAAAAGATCATTCAGGCCTTCAGTAATGATACCAACATTCATACACTGACTTCCATCTTCAAAGTCCATTCAAGAACCATCAAGAGAACGGTTTAATAAAGAGGGACCAGTAAAGAGGAAAACTGGATCAGGAGGTCACAACAGGAAGACGGATCATCATTTCTATTTACAGCTAAATACATTCTTAGTGTTCAAAGTAGATTCCAATAGTGTTATAAAAACTACAGAGAATTCCAGTAAGATATATTTAATCATTTCTAAGATACAACAGTTCAAAGCTTAATCTAACAAGTGGCCAATTTTGCTGTTACACCCAGCATGTATGGATATCTGTTTGTATTTGGGTGTGTGTGATATGTGTGTGTGTATGAGATAACTGTATATATATATATATATATATATATATATATATATATAATATACATGTGTGTGTATATATGATAACTGTATATATAATATATATGTGTGTGTCACACATTATGAAATGGACAAAGTCCGACAATTATTTTAAAGAATTATTTTATTCTATAAAAAGAATGTATAAACATAAAAATGTCTTAGAATATATGTGTGTGTATATGAGATAACTGTATATAATATATGTATGTGTATATGATATAACTGTATATATAAAATATAAATATATGTGTATATGATATAACTGTATATATATAATATATATATGTGTGTATATGAGATAACTATATATATAATATATATATGTGTATATGATATAACTGTATTTATATAATATATATGTATATGAGATAACTGTATATATATATAATATATTTGTGTATATGAGATAACTATATATATAATATATTTGTGTATATGAGATAACTGTATATATATAATATATATGTGTATATGAGATAACTATATATATATATATATATGAGATAACTGTATATATATATATATATATATGTGTGTATATATGAGATAACTGTATATATAATATATATATGTGTGTATATGAGATAACTGTATATATAATATATATATGTGTGTATATGAGATAACTGTATATATAATATATATATGTGTGTATATGAGATAACTGTATATATAATATATATATGTGTGTATATGAGATAACTGTATATATAATATATATATGTGTGTATATGAGATAACTGTGTATATATATATATATGTATATATATATATATATGTGTATATGAGATATATATATATATATATATGTGTGTATATGAGATAACTGTATAATATATATATGTGTGTATATGAGAACTGTATATATAATATATGTGTTTATATGAGATAACTGTATATATAATATATGTGTTTATATGAGATAACTGTATATATAATATATATATGTGTATATGAGATAACTGTATATATAATATATATGTGTATGAGATAACTATATATAATACATATATATATATGTGTATATGAGATAACTGTATATATAATACATATATATATATTTGTATATGAGATAACTGTATATATATATACATATATATATATATATGTATATGAGATAACTGTATATATAATACATATATATGTGTGTGTGTATATGAGATAACTGTATATATAATATATATATATATATCGTATATGAGATAACTGTATATATATAATATATATGTGTATGTATATGATATAACTATATATATGTGTGTGTATATGAGATAACTATATATATATATATATATATATATATATATATATATATATATATATTACATGAATCATTCATACAAAAAACAGTTTAGTGAAGTTACTGATATAAATTGCGAGAATACATCTTTGCAAACAAATTTATTAAAATTACATTAACCCACGAACATCTAGATGAATGTTGTGATCTCTGTTTTTAAGAAATTCAACTTGTATAAGGTCTTTTTTTGCAAGTACTTTCATCTCTTCATACAGACATCATCAGGCATGGAAATTGATTTGTTTCTTGGTTTTTTTTTTTTAATCCATCCAGGTAAGAACGGGGCACGAAAGGTTAGATGTGAATCGAAATAGGTTATTTTAGAAATGTGTTATTGTTAACTGTAAGAAATTATGGAGCGTGTGGTCGCAACGCTAAGGTTGAATTTTTTGAAAATTTAAAAGAGTGCGTGTTTTTTTTTTTTTTTTTGTTTTTTTTACTAATATGGTATATATATGTGTGTGTGTGTGTGTGTACATGAGATAACTATATATATAAATTTTTATATCAAGAACAATACTGGGGGAAAATCTATGAAAAAGTGAGAAAAGTTTTCATGTGACGCGTTTCGACCTTTAGGACTTCATCAGACTAAATTTGTTATGTTGTTGCGATTACGCATACGCACGAACGAAGGACACTGACAATTTTAAATGTAAATTATTTTCATCACCTAACCTTAATTTGGTTTGATGTCCTGCTAAGTTATCACACCTGATCAGAAACTTACTTTCTTATCATTTCTATGATAATTTAAAAAAAAAGAAACGTCATTAAAATGCCAATTAGTTATGAAATTTATTTTAAATATTTACAAATGCAATATTTTTTCATGTGGGCAAAATTGCTAAAAATATTTAATATCCTACCTATAATAGTTTTTGTCTTTTGTGGAGATTAAAAATTAGCCAAAATAATGGACAACATGAAACATTTTGCTCAAAAGTTCGTGAAAATTATTTCATATGTTAAACAATAAACGACATAAGGAGAATTTATCATAGTCACCACTAAGGATGTCAGTTTTCAGAGAATCGGTTATTTAGTTTTGACATCTGTTTCACATATCAGCTAGGAGGATTGCTCTATCGTGTTGTACACAGTGTGACACATGGTTCACTGGGGACTAAGAAATCGCCCGGTGGGGAAATGAGACACGTCTTGTCCTGATGGCATCCTGTGAGTAAAGTTGATTGATTTTTTTTTTTTACGGCTTAACAAACGTTTGTGGGATATTTAAAGCTGAAGTATATTTCATATTGTAGGAGATCGCTTACAATGTCCCAATTTTCACAAGCGGTCCCTCTAACTACATATGCTGGTCTGAAGAAAAAAGTTCTACGCTTCGTATTTGTTTTATTCTTTATTAACGAATCAACGTAGAATGAAAAAGAAACAAGAAAACTAGAAACAAAGAACAAATATCATCCCCAAAAGTGGAGAATTGGTAAACAAAGCAGATTTCAAAGAAATACACACAAAAAGGAAAACACTTTTCAAACAGAAACGACAACAATTTGGAACAAATTCGGGGAAATTTGCAGTTTAAGCCCCGCACACATTGTAATTAAAATTTCCTGAAAATTTACATTTCGATGTAAATTTACATGCTTATTTCGAAAATAACAGTAAAAATTTGCGGAAATTTACCGTCTAGGAGTGGATCGATAATAAAAGTTCGAACTCATTCGCGTTGCGGCTACAGCATGGCAGCCATTACTGGTGTTGTTTACATACGTTTGCCTCGCTTATTCATGCGCCGAAGTTTCAATTATCTTGATTATTGCGCACGTAATGCGCAAACTTTGCGCGAAATTTAAAAAAGAGAAAATTACTATTTACAAAATAAAAAAAGGCTAGAAAGAAATAATAACAAGAAAAATTTTAAGGTTCAAAATTTTTCTTATCATTCAATGTTGAACGTGTAAACAAAACTTGTAAATTAAAATTTGTTTTTGTATTTAAACAAAAATTCATTATTATTACAGCTTCACTATAAAAAACAAAACTTGTCATTGCTTTTCTAAATAACTTAATTTTTTTTTTTTT
Source organism: Acanthosepion pharaonis (assembly GCA_903632075.3). Lineage (NCBI taxonomy): Eukaryota > Metazoa > Mollusca > Cephalopoda > Sepiida > Sepiidae > Acanthosepion > Acanthosepion pharaonis. The sequence goes on from CAHIKZ030002154.1 coordinate 136,484, forward strand.
TTAAAAGTTCAATAAAAGCTTCACTTTCAAAAGTGTCTAAAGACTTCTTTTCATTTTGCGCAATAATTGAGACGAGTAAGAAGACAGGAAGATGAGTAAAAAGTCTGTTAACTAAGTAAACTTCCTCGCATGACTATTCAAGGAAAACGTATGTAAACAAAGCCAGTAATGGCGAACGGACGGACCTAACGCGAATGAGTCCGAACTTTTATTGTCGATAACTTCCAAACGGTAGATTTCCGTATAGTTTTACAATTATTTTTGAAATAAGCATGTAAATTTACATCGAAATGGAAATTTTAATTAAAATTGCTATTCGGGGCTTAAATTGAAAATTTACCAAACTCGAAATAAAGAAAGACACATGTGGTGTGTTAGAGTGGAAGAAATTCAGCACATAGCACGGAATGGATAAGTACAGAGTGTTATCTCGTATGATCAACAATAGGAAAAAGAAGGTCATTTGTGAGGGAGTGCTAACGAGGTCCATAAAATTTACTGTCTCCATTTCCTTTCAGATTCTCTACCGGGTGTTCAAAGTGAATAAGAAGTGGATTTACATCGGATAAATTAGAAATGAGTTTGTTATCACAAAATACAGGAATAAAGTTAATGTCTGAATACATGTATACTATCAGTTCAGTGACAGTCACCCATCGATATACTGACCGAGCTCGGCGCTGCTTAACTCCGGTGATTGAACGAGAACTAGTGTTTTCAGTGGAAGTTCTCCGAGAGACAAGTGGGTAAAGTAGTTTAAAGATATACAATTTATACCAATTAATCTAAAAATAAAACAAATTTAATTTTAACTTAATAAAAAAATTTCAATATTTTCCATTTAAAATCATGTTAAAGCATTTATAATTTGATTGACTTTATGAATTTAATTTAGGAATTTAAGCGCAGTACTAGATTAGCAGCAAAGTCTCATCAATTTACAGTTTAAATAGTTAGATAAACCGTAAGTTTTATGCTAATAGTTTCTTCTATCGCACTTCTCACTTGTGGAACTCTTTTCCGGCTTCTTGCTTCCCAGTCAATTTTGATCTTCAAAAAATAAATGCAATGTCAATTGTTATCTTCTGTCTTCTTAATTCCTGTTTTTCTTTTTATTGTCTTCTATCTTTAATAATAGTTTTTCTCATATTCTCTGACGCTCAGTAACCTCATTGTGTTCCAGTGGCTATATTGCCTTGCTTGGGGTGAAATGATTTAAACAATACGATAAAAATATCAAATATGTTTTGTTTGAAAAATGATTTATTGGTGAAAATTAACGATTTAACAAAATTTCATTCTAAAGACGAATGAGCTGTGGAAATATATGTCTAATTTTGTCTTGTAGTCATTTTCACACAGATCCCCAAAATTAATCTTGACGAATTTTTCTAGAATCCCCGAGGAAGCCAGAAAACTCATCGGCTGAAACCTCAAAATAAAAAATGAAGATACGACTCTGAATAATTTGTGGTGGAATGAAATGATTTTTTTTATAGAAACTCGTACAGAAACTCGAATAACATTTGCAAAGACCAGAGAGACCCACACAAAGTGGCATACTTTTTTTTTTTTTATATACCCGTGTGGATAATTTTATTTTTATTGACAGTTATTTTCAATAAAATGTTTCTAGTCTTCCATGTTTTGTTTTCTTTCCAATTGTCGACTGATATTTTAAAAACTTTTTAGAAAAATCCATTTTGTATCCAAATTTGGAAAGTAGTTTCTCTTTTCACGTCTTTTCAAGTCAATCAGTTATTCACAAAAATTCCAAATGACATTGCTCCCCTTTTGGTCCCAGATCTCCTTAATTCCCCTCTCTTCTTTGAATTATCTAGGAATTATTTCTCCATTAGACTTATGAATCCTATATATTATGGAAATTCTAACCGAGTTTTTCTCCTGACTAAAATTCTTCCCTTTAGATTTTAAATACTGGGGGGTCAATTGGCTCTGATTTGAGACTCATTGAAAAGCATATTGTATGTTCAAAGACGACGACCTCCTGAACTACATCACGTGACCACTTCTTCTGGATTCAATAGAACTACTGTGTTCTTGTTGAAAAGGAGAGAAACAAAATATATTCTGTACAAAATTTCCAGCAACCTGTTTTTAGAAACTGTTTGTGCATATAAGTATATATGTGTCCGCATATATATATATATATATATATAGTAAAGTAATATATATATATATATATATATATATAGTAAAGTAAAAATTCCGTTGGTATATAATCCAAGTGGACCCTAGTAACATAAAAATATTAAAACTGATCCACAAAAAAAAAAAAAAAAAAAAAGAACTCGATATATTTTGTTTAATTTATACAGAGCAATATAATTAATAATCAAGCAAATCCCTTTATCGCATATGGGGAATAAGCTATTTCGGCAGACGACGAAAGTGGTCGTCTGTCTTTTCAACCCCGGTATGGAATTAAATGAAGTTCATGTCTGTAAGGTTACAGGAAGGGGGATGTAGCAGTTTAACTGTGAGGAATTGATATTGGAAGCTAAAGGGTCGACTTAAACCTTATCTTGCCGAAAACACCTAATACAGAGTTTACACTTTTTACTGTTTCAGTCAGACGCTAGGCATGAGACAGGAGTCAAGGAGGGTGGTAAGTATCTATCTTAAAGGGGAGAAGTTTTATTAAAAAAACAAAAAAAAACAACAGAATATTAACCTTATGATGACAAATTAAAGAAAACACAAATTTTAAATTTAAATTTAAAATTAAAGAAATTAAAAACGAACCCAAAAATAAATTTAAAAAAATGTATGGATAATGAGGCGTAAGAGGTTAACAGAACGAGAATTAGAGATTTTCTAAGTAGAGGAAATTTTATAAATTATAATTAATATAGTACAAAAGGTCTTAGAGGTGGTGGGGGAGTGACTTAGGGTAGCTAAATAAGGCAAAATTCCACTCTGGGAAATAGAATTAATTTTTGGCTTATTATGTCGACATTTGAAGAGTTAGAGGAGATGGGAGTCGGGGAGTGATTTTGGGTAGCTAATTAAGGTAAAACTATCTGAATTTGAGTTTGTTTCTATGTCGACATTTAAACACTAATTCGTTCATCTGATTCAATAGTTGGCTTTCATTATTGTATTTTATTATTTTATTTTAATTTTTTCTTCTAAGCATAAATCACACCTATCTCTAAAACTATTCGGAGTTTTAACAGAACCTATAATTTTCCAAACTATCTGTGGGTTTAAATTTTCGTCCTTAAATTCCCAAAATATTTTTTGAAAAAGCTGTTTGGTGTTTAAGTTTATGGTTAGAGAATGAGTGCTTATGGGTATCAAATCTTTGTTGCCATTTTCCCGCGGAAATCCCAATGTAAACTTTTTTATTTTCCATATTTTCTTGGAGTAAATGGTCGCTTGATATATAACCCTGGTAGCTTTGCATTTACCCTTTACTGGAAAATTTTATTTTGATCTACGACCACAGAAGGGTTCAATACCAGGTCTGCCCCATAGAAATTCCTTAAAATTTGGTGGTTGTGTGAGTTAATAATTTTATAAATGTTGTTGGTACAAGAGTAGCTAATTTTAATCGTTTTCCTATTGAAAATCTTAGGTGATTTTTTGGGAAGTGCTTATTGATTAACTTTAGAAAATAGTGTCAGATGTTAATATTTGACACTTTGCAGAATATAGCTTTTCGCTTTCTGTATCGACAATTAATTTCACTTATCTCGGTTTATTTATAATGGTTAGAATTTATTTTTAAAATTTTTTTTTTTTAGAGAGTATTTTCATAAAAAAATGTATTTTCATTGAAAATATTTACGTTCGATGACAATCGACAAATTACTTTTTGTTAACGGTGGTACACACACACACACACACACACACACACATATATATATATATATATATATATATATGAAACTCTCACTTACGTCGCTTATATATATATATATATATATATATATATATATATATATATATAAGCGACGTACTTATCGAGAGTTTTTGACAGCTGCTACCGCAATGTTCAAGATGACAATTTTTTTGCTTGATTTAAAGAAATAAATTATTATTCACACACACACACACACACACACACACACACACACACACATATATATATATATATATATATATATATATATATTATTATAACTAAAAAATTATCCGAACTTTCACCATTTTTTTAATTTGTACGTCATATATATACACACACACATATATATATATATATATATATATATATATATATATATATATATATATATATATACACAAGTTTTGTTAAATTCAACTGACAATGACTGTTTAATTTTTTATTGTTATGTTGATTAAATTTCGAATAAGATGCAGTACATCTGGATAAAAAAATTAAAAGCAAATCTGTTCGAAATTTATGTTTAGTTCTTTACCGCAGATATTTTCTGTGGATTCTGTCATTATCAAGGGCTGGCTGATGTTAGTGTAGTAGAGATTTATTGGTTATATACTGGCATTTTCGGTGGAGTGCTGGCATTCGAATTAGTCTAAAATGACGTCATGTGAAAAACGGTTAAATGGAGCTATACCACGCAGGAAAAACAAAACATGTATCAAATTTTTTATTATTATTATTTTTTATTTTCTTTTGATTTCTGGTGTTTACACATTTCTTTCCGGGTCCCGCCCAGGGACCTAAGGTTAGAAATGGCGTCATGACACTTTCCACTGACAAAAAAAAAAAAAAAAAAAAAAGAAAAAAGATTACATAGATAAAGCCCTTCGTAAGGTGTGGGCTGTACTTGTTAGAACAATTTTTGTATCTCCTTGAGGCATGGACTTCCAGGAATCCCTTCAATTAGTCTATTGAATCTTTTCCAACCAGTCCTAGGGCTCCAACTACAACAGGGATTGTTGATGTTCCCATATGCCACATTTTCGAGATTTCTATTTCAAGGTCCTTGTACTTTGACAACTTTTTGAATATCTTCAAAGATACATTGCAGTCGGCAGGGACTGCCATATCAATAAGGAGGCACCGTTTTTGTTTATGGTCTTTAATAACAATATCTGGGCGGTTGGCCTTGATTGTTCTGTCAGTGTGTATTGTGTAGTCCCATAGAATTGTAACAGGTCCTATCTCCGTAACCGGGTCTGGGTGGTGTTCATACCAGTTTCTTTTTCAGTTTTTCTTCCCGTAGAAGTTGCAGATTTTCCAGTGCAGATATTGGCCCACTCTGTCATGTCGGGTTTTATATTCAGTGGGTGCCAACACCGTACAACCTGATACAAGATGATCAATCGTTTCTGGATATTTATCACAGAATCTGCATTTTGGACTGACACAATATTTTAGTATATGTGCTTGATAATTCCTAGTTAGCAAGCATTGGTCCTGCGCAGCAAGGATAAAACCTTCAGTTTCCGCTTTCAACCCTGCACTACGTAGCCACTGATGGGTACGGGTTTTGTCTACGTCAGCTTGTTTGGTACGGGCAGAGTATTGGCCATGAAGCGGTTTATCTTGCCATCGCTTCTGTAACTGGTCTGTTGCATTCGTCTTAGCTATCTTTTTTTAGGTATTTCGCAGTTTCAGCCGGTGTATTGTGCTGTAGTTGCATCTCTACGCCCATTTGGAACTCCATTTTGAATTTGTTGGCTTCCTTCATTACGGAGTAGAGACGCTTACTACTTTCATGTTCCTTGACGCACACCATCATCCAGTCTTCTGTAGTTTCCAAATATCTTTGGAGGCCAATTGTTATTATTATTATTATTATTATAATTATTATTATTATTATTATTATTTGTGCGTTATGTTTCCTGCTTTGTATCATGTAGGCCCTATATGAAAATTGTCATTTAATTGATATCACTTTTTTAGTATATGGGATGTTCCTTGTAAGACGATCTTCTGGGCAACGTGTATGTTGGTGTTACCTGGGACACTTAGTAAAATTGTTCATTTCTTTTCTCACGAGGCCCAGAACTCCGATTACTATTGGTACACACTCAGTTTTCATTCCCCACATCATGTTAATCTCGATCTCCAGGCCCTTGTATTTGGACAATTTCTTGATAATTTTCATGGAGGTGTTTCTCTCATATGATACTGCCTTCCTGAATTTCTTGTCTTTTTGACAATTAGTTTCAGGTCTGTTTTGTTCATTTTTTTATCAGTTTTTTTGAGGTGTTTCTCTTTTTGCTATGTCCCAGAGGAAATTTTACATCGTTATTATTATTATCATTATTATTATGTACGCATATTAAATCGTTTTATACAGTAAATAAAATATCTTTCATGACAAGAGACGGTATCTTGAAGTATTTGACTGATAAGCAATTATGCCAAAGATGCAAATAACGTCCATTTACTGAAATGATGCTTTGAATTAAAGCAAACAGATATGATTGACCAACTCATGGCCAGTCTAGATATAAAACCCTTTACATTAACGTCCCAGATAAAAATTGCTTAAATCTCTTAAAAGATCATCTAACACAAACAAAGATAACTCCCTCCTAAACAGCTAAAATAACAAAAATATGAAGTCTCATTCCTAATCAATGCGATTTCATATTTAATAATAATTTTTATAAACAGAATTCTGGATTAACAATGTGTTGTGTATGATACACCTAATTTTAAGCGGACTACCGACCATATAAATATGGGTTGGTACCGGAAGACGGGGAAGATAGTCGAGATCAAGCGTTTGCACCGTTTTTTCTTGACTGGTGCTAGACATTTTGCTGTCTACCAAAGGACTATTTTTTTCAACTTTTCAGACTGCCTTAATTTAGTTAAGTTTTTGATTTAATTATACACCTTTTTTTTTCTAACGTGAATTTTTTTGACTCTTTTGTTAAAACTTGTCATTTTTCGAACTTTCTTATTTTGACCCTTTGTTTTTTCCTTTTCATTTCCTTTTTTTAACCGTTACTTCTTTTTGTTATTTAATTATTCCTGTTCTGAGTTCATTTTTTTCAGTACCCACACCCCGGAGTTTTTCTGTTTATTTTTTTTTCGTTTTTTTTAATTTTTTTATTTCTGTGTTACCGTTTTCTACGTGTTTTATTTTAATTTTGTAATCCTGTCCTCTCCTTTTTTAACGTTAGCGTTGCGTTTTTTTAAAGTAGCCATTTTTTTTTTTTTTTTCGTACGTATTGCGTTTTCTCTTTTCCGTTTATAACTTTAGTTTTATTGTGTAATTTGTTGCTTTCTTGTGTTGTCCTTTAAATTTTTGTTCTTTCTTCATTTTCGTGAACCTTGTTCACATTTTTTCTCGTCTGTATATTTGGTTTTTGTATCTGTTTATATTTGTGGTTATAATTTTTGCACACGTCCTCCTGTAAAATTTTTTTTTTTTTGTCTGTTGATATTTGTTTAATTGTTTGTAGGCCAAACTTTATTTTTACCCTCCCCTTTTATTTTTTTTTTTCTCTCCTCCCTCCGCCTATAAGGCTTTTGTTTTTTCCCCACCCGTATTTACCCCTCCCCTCCCTTCTTATTTTTAAAAATGGAGAAAAAAAAGGATAAAAAACCACCCTCCTTTTTGGCTATTAAAAAAAAGCCCAAAAAGGCTATTCGAAAGCACCTGTTCAACCCAACCAAAAAAGACCCCCCGGACAAAGACAGTTTGGAAGAGTTTCCAGCTCTTATTACCTCTTCCCCTAGCAGTGTGGAAACTGTTGGGGAAAAAGTCAATAAAAATGAAAAATTTACTTCTACGGAAGCTCAGAATGGCAACATCAATGACTCAACTATGGAGGCCAATAATGGCCAAAAATCTGAAAAATCTAAAATGAACCGCAAACTGAGCCTGAGGCCGGGGAATTGCCCCTTTTTTGGTCCTTCCCCTCCTAAGTGCATTATCAATTTAGCGGAGTTCTTGGAGCGTGCCAAAAGTTACGCACACCTTGTTGTAGATGGTGGACTTTTGGAAGACCCCAAGAATTGAAAAAAATTGACAAAAGAATAGTGTCGGTTTTCGTCGTGGACAAGCGTACGCGCAAAATTTGTCGCTCGACGAAAAACACAGTGTTAAAAGCATTGGAATCCTTCGGGTTCAAGCCCCTTAGAATAGTTAAGGGTGCTAAATTTTTCATGTGGGACGTACTGTTGCCCACATCAGAAGATTGCGTCGCCGCGGCTAGCCGCGAGCTAATTAATAAAGAAATAATACTGCGTACAGAGTACGAAGGCCGACGTAAGACCAGGGTAACGGTATACGAGGTCCCTCCTCAGGTTATCGGGGAACATCTCGCGGCGTTTTTCTCTCAGTATGGCGAAATTCTGGGAGCTTCCTGTGATAGCCTGAGCGGGGGTGGAGCTTTGACATCATGTTGGACGAGAAAGCCTTCCGCTCCATCCCCAACTGTCTGGATGTTGGCGTCTTGAAATTACCGGTCATTGTGACGGGTCGAAGACCGGTATGCTGGAGGTGTGGAGTGACTGGTCATCTCTCCTCCTCCTGCCCAGAGAAGAAGGCCTCTGGAAGTCAAGCGCCAGTTACCCAAGATCCCCTCTGACCGCGTCTCTAAATTCCGCCTCGCCTGTAATGGGCGTACCAGCCTCCGGGACCGGGTCGGTTAATCCTCCGGTCGGCGCAACATCGAAACCACATTCCCCAAAGAGCCTTCGCCCGCTGCCGGTGCAGTTGTGGAGAAGGGGAGGGGAATGGCTGGTTGCTGGTAAGGCCAGAGGGAAGCGCCGGACAGCGGGTCCTCAGTCCCCTGAAGCCCCTAGGAAGAAAGGCACATACAGCCCCACTCCCTCTAACAACGTTAAGGGCGATGCCCCGGCCTCTGAAGAATCATTTGAAGAAAAGCAAAAAGAGATTCGACCCCGGTTATGAAAAGACGGAAACTCAAAGAATAAAAAAAGAGGCTAGATTGAAAACGTCCTCAGAAGAAACAAACCCCTTCAAACCATCAAAGGCCAAACCCTCCAGTAGGGATTAAATAGATGAACCTCCTCCTTGTTAAACGAAAAAACCCACCCCCCTTCATACCCCCAAGCAATCACCGGCAAAAAAGAGATGCCTCCTCCTGCTCCCCAAGCGGCAAAGAAGCCCATAAAAGAAGAAAAAAAGACAGAAAAAAAAGATTTATTTTCAACACAGGAGAGGAGGTATGCCGTATTTCCCCTGCCCAGGCCGAGAGAGCCCGGGATTATAGTAACAGGGTGAAAGATTTGAAGTTCCTGCTTTCTATAAAACAATTTGCTGACCTTGACATTGAGGAGCCTAAAAACTTCCCAAATGCCCAGAGGGTCCTGACAGTTATTAGGTCAGGACCTGCAGCCAATCAGACTTGGGCGATGGTGGAGGAAGCTGTAAATGCCTGTAAGATGGCTTTGCCCATCGCCATAGTCGAAAACGACAAATTAAAAAAGTTACAACAGTTCTGTGCAGGGAGGGTCCCCGTTTTAGTTCACCCATCCCTGTATAGAGCTCTTAAATTGACCTTCCCCTGGGATATCGGCGGTATCTCCCAAGACGGCACCATCAAGAATGAGATGGGCCATGGGTCTATGGGAGACGCGGTCGGTATCCTTACCCCGGCCATGTTTAATGCTGGTAAGCAACCCTAATCGGACTTCTCATGTCTCTCTGGTTAGCTACGTTAAATGTGCGGGGCCTGAGGTCCGAGTCTCGCAGGGCGAGGCTCTCTCGTGACCTTCAGCGCCCGGGGTGAATGTTTGTTGTGCAAGAGACCCGTTTTCTTCTCATGACCGTGAGGATATACTGTCTAAGGGGTTCGCCCTTTTTTCAGCATGTTTTGATGGTCGTTCGAGGGGTGTCTCTTGGCTAGTGAGCAAGTCTTTGGAGGCTGCATGTTCCCTTGTCTTCGCAGATCCGGCGGGCAGGCTTTGCGTGCTGGATGTTACTATAAAGGATAAGGCTTTACGTCTCATTGGGGTTTATGCGCCCAATGTTCATGCTGAGCGGCCTGCTTTGTTTCGGCAGATCGAGCCGTTTTTGACGACTTCTCGTCGGGTAGTCTTAGCGGGGGATTGGAATGCCGTCCTTGACCCCGATATAGATCGTATAGGTAAAAAACCGGGTACTAACAATCCTGATGTGAAGGCATTTCGGGACTTTATCGACAGGTTTGATCTTGTCGATAAGTACCGGAATGAGCACCCTCAGGAGGTAGCATGGACTTGGACAACTAGTGGCGACTCGGCTCCTGGCTCGCTTGCGAGCTACCTGGACCGAGTGTTAGTTAGGAGAGTCGACGTAGGGCTCTTAGAGTGTCCAAGTTTCCACTATATAGTTTATACGGATCATAGGCTTGTCCGGGTCCGTGTAAACTTAGATGTTTAAGGTTAGATTGGCTGGTTACTGGAAATTTAACTGTTCACTTTTCGGTGAACAGGATTTCCGGGACCAGCTGCTACTAATGATTCAGAGGGAATTGACGGGGGCGGTTGTGGGAAACGCCTGGTGGGAAAATTAAAATCAAAATTAGAACGTTTGCTGCCGATTTTAGTCGTCGACTCAATCTAGATAGACTAGCGGCGCAAACGGCATTAGAAGATAAAGTTGATCGGGCCGTCAAATCCCGTGTTAGTGGGGACATAGTCTTAGCTAAGGCAGAGTTGGCCTCCTTGCTTATCAAGAAGGATCAAGCTCTGGTAGTTAGGGCTAGGCTAAAGAGAATGTCTTCTGAGGCGACGAATATGGCCGCAGAATTGCGTGCAGAGGAAAATCGGAACGCGGCTAAGCGACATATAGCGTGCGTCACATTGCCGGATAAGCGGACCGTGACTACAAGCGCGGGCATATGCGAGGCCTTTCGGCTTTATTTCCAGGATCTTTTCACCAGGGAGCCCGGTCTGAGCTCTGCTCAGTTCGATGCCTATTTGGCTGACTTTCCCTGCCTTGAGGCAGCTGAAGCGGCTAGGTGCGAGGGTCCCATAACAGAGTCGGAAATCTGGGATGCGCTGAAGCAGGTTGGCCTGGATAAGTCTCCGGGACTAGATGGACTTCCCTACGAAGTGTACTTGAGGCTGTCGCCCGTTTTTGTTCCTTTGCTGCAGCTGATTTACAACCACTGGATGAGGCAGGGTCTTTACCTCGACGCTTCACCAGGGGTGTGATCAAGTTGTTGCGTAAGGACAAGAACGGTGGGGATGGGTTAGGGAACTTTCGCCCTTTGACGATGTTAAATACTGACTTAAAGATTTTGGCGAAGATCTTAGCCAACCGTTTGCAGCTTGTCCTGTCTCGTCTGATTGGCCCTGAACAGACTTGTGCTGTGAAGGGCAGGACGATTCAGGATAACCTTCATATGGTACGCTTGATCTTAGAACAAGTCGACAGTGAAGCCGCGCTGATCAATTTAGATCAGTCCAAGGCCTTCGATAGGGTTGACCATCGGTTTCTGGAGGCTGTCCTGTCGGCGGCCGGTTTCGGAGCCGACTTTCGCTCCTGGATCCGGCTCTTGTATGCGACCCCGGTGCGCTGGTGGAAGTGAATGGGGTAAGGTCGGAGCCTTTCGTATTGTCTCGCTCCATTCGTCAAGGTTGTCCGCTATCGCCCTTTGCTTTACGTTCTTGCGTTGGAACCATTCCTTCGCAAGTTAAAGGCGAATCCGGTCCTGCGCGGAATTACCCTGCCGGGCGCTACCACCTCGGCCAGGTATTCTGCCTATGCTGACGACGTTTCGGCTCTTGTGTCGAGCAGAGCCGAGATTGACGAAGTCAGCAAAGAAATAAGTGGGTATGAGATGGTGACAGGGGCCAGGATCAACCGTGATAAGTCTGTGGGCTTGCGGTTGGGTGCGTGGAAGGGAGTTTCTCTTCCCGGACCTTTCCTCTGGACGGATGGGCCGATCAAGATACTCGGCGTCTGGTTCGGTCCTGATCTCCAGTTGGAAATGAACTGGTCGGAGGTACAAGGAAGGCCGAGATCGCGGTTAATCTGTGGTCTCGGAGGAGACTTTCCTGAAGGGAAGGGCGGAAGTATGTGTTTCACACATCTATCCGATCCTCCTCTACCGACTCTCTGTGCTTCCACTCCTGTATGCCCGACTAATGCAATTAGTCAGGACCTTGTTCTCTTTCTTGTGGAGAGGCAAGGCCCCTATGGTATCCCGCGAGGTCTGTTGCCTCCATCCCTCTGAGGGCGGTCTGGGGATGCCTAGCATTGAGATCCGTCAATATATGCTTCGCATTACCTTTTTAGACCGAATGTGTCGTGGGTCGAATGAGGAGGGTGCCTTTTGGAAAGAAGACGTCCAGAAACATTTTCCATCCCTGAAAAGTGTGCACTCGTGCGAACAAGAGGCCGGCCGTTTACCACGTGCCGAGTGCTCTTTTTATCGTGAATGTCGTCGCGCTCTGAAGCTCCTCTTACGGGTTTCGGATGGTCTCTCCAACGCCCAGGCGTTGTCTCGCAAGGCATTATATCAAGTTTTAGTTAGGGGGTCCGTACAAGATGATCTGATTGGCGAGCTCGGTCTTACGAAGCGGGAGGCTCGCTCGATATGGCCTTGGGCGCCCGGGTTGAAATGTCTCAATAACGATGAGGCATCACTCACCTGGCTGGTGATTCGTAAAGCCCTCTGGGTCAGCAAGAGACTTTGTTCAGCAGGCTTGGAGAATTGTCCAAACTGTCGTCGCTGTGCGGGGGAAGTCGAGACTATTGGTCACGCCTTCTTTCAGTGCAGGGTGATAGTGCCGTTGTGCAAGTTTCTTGAGGGCCTCATGGTTCGCATGCTGCATGGAAAGGTTTTTGTCCTGGATGCCAGAGCTGTTTGTAGCAATGTGGTGCCGCAGATGACGAAGGCTGAACACTATGTGTTCTGTTGCTTACTAGGGGTTATGAGAGTCGTGATTTGGACGACGCGTCAGAAGGGATTCCATGAGGGCGAGAAGTTCACTTCTTCCCAACTGATCTTGTTCTTTAAGCATCAGCTTAAAGTCAAGATCAGGACGGAAAGGCGGCGGCTCACCTCATCGGAATTCAGCAAAAGGTGGGTGATTCTTGCGCGAATGTGCCGAGTAAAAGGGGCTGACCTTGAGTGGCATTTGGATGCCGGTTAGGCATTAAGGATATTGTTTTCCTGGGTTGAACATAGGCAACCCATCCCGGAGTTAGGTTAGATTAGGTTTTTTGTATTTTTTTTTCTTTTAGTTTTTTCTATTCTGGTAAACTTAGCTAAGGTGTATTTGCTCATTGGTCCCCTTTTATTTCTGTTTTTTTTTTTTTTTTTTCTTCCTTTAGTTTAACTCCCCATCCCCTCCCTCGTTTTTTAGGTGGTCAGTAATGTCAGTTCTCTGGTAGATGTGGGGCGCCTTTCGTTTCGTGTGTGTGTTTTTCGTACTTGTTGTTGTGTATAAATGAGTGTGTGCCTGTGTGAGTGCTTGGGATGAATGAGTGTGGCTTTATTTTCATAAGTCCCGCATCGATTTCGTCCAGTTAACTGATATTTCTGCCACATTCAAGAGTTTGTGGGGGGTTTTATTACTAACACTAATTTTATTTGGTTTCTTGTAAATATATTTTGTCATTTTGTATAATTTCATTGGGGTTCATTTTTAAAAGTTGTTGTTTTTTATGCCCCTCCCCCCACGGACAAATATTTTGTACATAAGGGGATTATTTAGGTTTTTTCATGGAGTCAAAGAGGCATTTTGGTGTTTGTAGTAAGAAAGGTATGGATAAATGTGTTGTTTTGGTGAAAGGAATATTGTTCTGTATGATAGGGTCAGTGATTGTGGCTAGCTAAGTTTAATCTAAGACTAGTGATGACCGTCCTTCACCCCAATCCCCTTTTCGGCCTTGTGCCACATTTGTACATATGTGCAATAAATAATAGATAGTACAGATTAAGCGTTTACACCGTTTTTTTCTCCTGACTGGTGCTAGACATATTTGCTGTCTACCAAAGGACTATTTTTTCAACTTTTCAGACTGCCTTAATTTAGTTAAGTTTTTTGATTTAATTATACACCATTTTTCTAACGTATTTTTTTTGACTCTTTTGTTAAAACTTGTCATTTTTCGAACTTTCTTATTTTGACCTTTTGTTTTTTCCTTTTCATTTCCTTTCCTTTTAACCGTTACTTCTTTTTGTTATTAATTATTTCTGTTCTGAGTTCATTTTTTTTTCAGTACCCACACCCCGGAGTTTTTCTGTTTATTTTTCGTTTCTCGTTTGACCTTTTTAATTTTTACGTGTTAATTATTTCTGTGTTACCCGTTTAAAAAAAAAAAAAAAAAAAAAAGTCTACGTGTTTTATTTTAATTTTGTAATCTCTGTGTCCCTTTTTTTTTTAACTTTTTTTTTATTGGGTTGACCGTTTTTTTAGCGGCAGCCATTTTGTAAATTGTAACCTTTTTTTTGTTTCGTACGTATTGCGTTTTCTCTTTTCCGTTTATAACTATTAGTTTTATTGTGTAATTTGTTGCTTTCTTGTCTGTTGTCCTTTAAATTTTTGTTCTTTCTTCATTTTCGTGAACCTTGTTCACATTTTCTCGTCTGTATATTTGGTTTTTGTATCTGTTTATATTTGTGGTTATAATTTTTGCACACGTCCTCCTGTTTGATTTTTTTTTGTCTGTTGATATTTGTTTAATTGTTTGTAGGCCAAACTTTATTTTTACCCTCCCCTTTTATTTTTTTTTCTCTCCCTCCCTCCGCCTATAAGGCGGTTCCCCACCCGTATTTACCCCTCCCCTCCCCTCTTATTATTTTTAAAAATGGAGAAAAAAAAGGATAAAAAACCACCCTCCTTTTTGGCTATTAAAAAAAAGCCCAAAAAGGCTATTCGAAAGCACCTGTTCAACCCAACCAAAAAAGACCCCCCGGACAAAGACAGTTTGGAAGAGTTTCCAGCTCTTAATACCTCTTCCCCTAGCAGTGTGGAAACTGTTGGGGAAAAAGTCAATAAAAATGAAAATATTACTTCTACGGAAGCTAAGAATGGCAACATTAATGACTCAACTATGGAGGCCAATAATGGCCATGATTCTGAAAATTCCGAAAATGAACCGCAAACTGAGCCTGAGGCCGGGAAATCGCCCTCTTGTTGGTCGTCCCCTCCTAAGTGCATTATCAATTTAGCGGAGTTCTTGGAGCGTGCCAAAAGTTACGCACACCTTGTTGTAGATGGTGGACTTTTGGAAGACCCCCAAGAATTGAAAAAAATTGACAAAAGAATAGTGTCGGTTTTCGTCGTGGACAAGCGTACGCGCAAAATTTGTCGCTCGACGAAAAACACAGTGTTAAAAGCATTGGAATCCTTCGGGTTCAAGCCCCTTAGAATAGTTAAGGGTGCTAAATTTTTCATGTGGGACGTACTGTTGCCCACATCAGAAGATTGCGTCGCCGCGGCTAGCCGTGAGCTAATCAACAAAGAGATAATACTGCGTACAGAGTACGAAGGCCGACGTAAGACCAGGGTAACGGTATACGAGGTCCCTCCTCAGGTTATCGGGGAACATCTCGCGGCGTTCTTCTCTCAGTATGGCGAAATTCTGGGAGCTTCCTGTGATAGCCTGAGCGGGGGGTGGAGCTTTGACATCATGTTGGACGAGAAAGCCTTCCGCTCCATCCCCAACTGTCTGGATGTTGGCGTCTTGAAATTACCGGTCATTGTGACGGGTCGAAGACCGGTATGCTGGAGGTGTGGAGGACTGGTCATCTCTCCTCCTCCTGCCC
Organism: Acanthosepion pharaonis; assembly: GCA_903632075.3. NCBI lineage: Eukaryota > Metazoa > Mollusca > Cephalopoda > Sepiida > Sepiidae > Acanthosepion > Acanthosepion pharaonis. The sequence continues at coordinate 152,132 of CAHIKZ030002154.1, forward strand.
AGAGAAGAAGGCCTCTGGAAGTCAAGCGCCAGTTACCCAAGATCCCCCTCTGACCGCGTCTCTAAATTCCGCCTCGCCTGTAATGGGCGTACCAGCCTCCGGGACCGGGTCGGTTAATCCTCCGGTCGGCGCAACATCGAAAGCCACATTCCCCAAAGAGCCTTCGCCCGCTGCCGGTGCAGTTGTGGAGAAGGGGGAGGGGGAATGGCTGGTTGCTGGTAAGGCCAGAGGGAAGCGCCGGACAGCGGGTCCTCAGTCCCCTGAAGCCCCTAGGAAGAAAGGCACATACAGCCCCACTCCCTCTAACAACGTTAAGGGCGATGCCCCGGCCTCGGAAGAGTCATTTGAAGATAAACAAAAGAGATTCGACCCCGGGTATGAAAAATCTGAAAAACTCAAAGAATTAAAAAAGAGGCTGGATTCAGAAAGAAAAGACCCAATCCCTTCTACGTCCTCTAGTAGACCCGCCCCTTCTCCGAAGAAACAACCCCTTTCATCGCCCGCTATTTCACCATCAAAGGCCAAACCCTCCAGTAGGGATCCCAGCCCCTATAGGCATAGATCCTTTTATACCCCCATGAACACTCCCACTCCTTCCCCCGTTAAACAAAAACCCACTCCCCTTCATACCCCCAAGCAATCACCGGCAAAAAATGCCGAGATGCCTCCTCCTGCTCCCAAGCGGCAAAGAAGCCCTACACAAAAAGAAGAAAAAAAAAAGAAAGAAAAGATTTATTTTCAACACAGGAGAGGAGGTATGCCGTATTTCCCCTGCCCAGGCCGAAAGAGCCCGGGACTATAGTAACAGGGTCAAGGACTTGAAGTTCCTGCTTTCAATTAAGCAGTTTGCTGACCTTGACATTGAGGAGCCTAAAAACTTCCCAAATGCCCAGAGGGTCCTGACAGTTATTAGGTCAGGACCTGCAGCAAATCAAACGTGGGCGATGGTGGAGGAAGCTGTAAATGCCTGTAAGATGGCTTTGCCCATCGCCATAGTCGAAAACGACAAATTAAAAAAATTACAACAGTTCTGTGCAGGGAGGGTCCCCGTTTTAGTTCACCCATCCCTGTATAGAGCTCTTAAATTGACCTTCCCCTGGGATATCGGCGGTATCTCCCAAGACGGCACCATCAAGAATGAGATGGGCCATGGGTCTATGGGAGACGCGGTCGGTATCCTTACCCCGGCCATGTTTAATGCTGGTAAGCAACCCTAATCGGACTTCTCATGTCTCTCTGGTTAGCTACGTTAAATGTGCGGGGCCTGAGGTCCGAGTCTCGCAGGGCGAGGCTCTCTCGTGACCTTCAGCGCCTCGGGGTGAATGTTTGTTGTGTGCAAGAGACCCGTTTTTCTTCTCATGACCGTGAGGATATACTGTCTAAGGGTTCGCCCTTTTTTCAGCATGTTTTGATGGTCGTTCGAGGGGTGTCTCTTGGCTAGTGAGCAAGTCTTTGAGGCTGCATGTTCCCTTGTCTTCGCAGATCCGGCGGGCAGGCTTTGCGTGCTGGATGTTACTATAAAGGATAAGGCTTTACGTCTCATTGGGGTTTATGCGCCCAATGTTCATGCTGAGCGGCCTGCTTTGTTTCGGCAGATCGAGCCGTTTTTGACGACTTCTCGTCGGGTAGTCTTAGCGGGGATTGGAATGCCGTCCTTGACCCCGATATAGATCGTATAGGTAAAAAACCGGGTACTAACAATCCTGATGTGAAGGCATTTCGGGACTTTATCGACAGGTTTGATCTTGTCGATAAGTACCGGAATGAGCACCCTCAGGAGGTAGCATGGACTTGGACAACTAGTGGCAACTCGGCCAGTGGCTCGCTTGCGAGCTACCTGGACCGAGTGTTAGTTAGGGAGAGTCGACGTAGGGCTCTTAGAGTGTCCAAGTTTCCATTATATAGTTTACACGGATCATAGGCTTGTCCGGGTCCGTGTAAACTTAGATAAACCTAAGGTTAGATTGGCTGGTTACTGGAAATTTAACTGTTCACTTTCGGTGAACAGGATTTCCGGGACCAGCTGCTACTAATGATTCAGAGGGAATTGACGGGGGCGGTTGTGGGAAACGCCTGGTGGGGAAAAATTAAAATCAAAAATTAGAACGTTTGCTGCCGATTTTAGTCGTCGACTCAATCTAGATAGACTAGCGGCGCAAACGGCATTAGAAGATAAAGTTGATCGGGCCGTCAAATCCCGTGTTAGTGGGGACATAGTCTTAGCTAAGGCAGAGTTGGCCTCCTTGCTTATCAAGAAGGATCAAGCTCTGGTAGTTAGGGCTAGGCTAAAGAGAATGTCTTCTGAGGCGACGAATATGGCCGCAGAATTGCGTGCAGAGGAAAATCGGAACGCGGCTAAGCGACATATAGCGTGCGTCACATTGCCGGATAAGCGGACCGTGACTACAAGCGCGGGCATATGCGAGGCCTTTCGGCTTTATTTCCAGGATCTTTTCACCAGGGAGCCCGGTCTGAGCTCTGCTCAGTTCGATGCCTATTTGGCTGACTTTCCCTGCCTTGAGGCAGCTGAAGCGGCTAGGTGCGAGGGTCCCATAACAGAGTCGGAAATCTGGGATGCGCTGAAGCAGGTTGGCCTGGATAAGTCTCCGGGACTAGATGGACTTCCCTACGAAGTGTACTTGAGGCTGTCGCCCGTTTTTGTTCCTTTGCTGCAGCTGATTTACAACCACTGGATGAGGCAGGGGTCTTTACCTCGACGCTTCACCAGGGGTGTGACTGTTGTTGCGTAAGGACAAGAACGGTGGGGATGGGTTAGGGAACTTTCGCCCTTTGACGATGTTAAATACTGACTTAAAGATTTTGGCGAAGATCTTAGCCAACCGTTTGCAGCTTGTCCTGTCTCGTCTGATTGGCCCCGAACAGACTTGTGCTGTGAAGGGCAGGACGATTCAGGATAACCTTCATATGGTACGCTTGATCTTAGAACAAGTCGACAGTGAAGCCGCGCTGATCAATTTAGATCAGTCCAAGGCCTTCGATAGGGTTGACCATCGGTTTCTGGAGGCTGTCCTGTCGGCGGCCGGTTTCGGAGCCGACTTTCGCTCCTGGATCCGGCTCTTGTATGCGACCCCGGTGCGCTGGTGGAAGTGAATGGGGTAAGGTCGGAGCCTTTCGTATTGTCTCGCTCCATTCGTCAAGGTTGTCCGCTATCGCCCTTGCTTTACGTTCTTGCGTTGGAACCATTCCTTCGCAAGTTAAAGGCGAATCCGGTCCTGCGCGGAATTACCCTGCCGGGCGCTACCACCTCGGCCAGGTATTCTGCCTATGCTGACGACGTTTCGGCTCTTGTGTCGAGCAGAGCCGAGATTGACGAAGTCAGCAAAGAAATAAGTGGGTATGAGATGGTGACAGGGGCCAGGATCAACCGTGATAAGTCTGTGGGCTTGCGGTTGGGTGCGTGGAAGGGTTTCTCTTCCCGGACCTTTCCTCTGGACGGATGGGCCGATCAAGATACTCGGCGTCTGGTTCGGTCCTGATCTCCAGTTGGAAATGAACTGGTCGGAGGTACAAGGAAGGCCGAGATCGCGGTTAATCTGTGGTCTCGGAGGAGACTTTCCCTGAAGGGAAGGGCGGAAGTATGTGTTTCACACATCTATCCGATCCTCCTCTACCGACTCTCTGTGCTTCCACTCCCGTATGCCCGACTAATGCAATTAGTCAGGACCTTGTTCTCTTTCTTGTGGAGAGGCAAGGCCCCTATGGTATCTCGCGAGGTCTGTTGCCTCCATCCCTCTGAGGGCGGTCTGGGGATGCCTAGCATTGAGATCCGTCAATATATGCTTCGCATTACCTTTTTAGACCGAATGTGTCGTGGGTCGAATGAGGAGGGTGCCTTTTGGAAAGAAGACGTCCAGAAACATTTTCCATCCCTGAAAAGTGTGCACTCGTGCGAACAAGAGGCCGGCCGTTTACCACGTGCCGAGTGCTCTTTTTATCGTGAATGTCGTCGCGCTCTGAAGCTCCTCTTACGGGTTTCGGATGGTCTCTCCAACGCCCAGGCGTTGTCTCGCAAGGCATTATATCAAGTTTTAGTTAGGGGGTCCGTACAAGATGATCTGATTGGCGAGCTCGGTCTTACGAAGCGGGAGGCTCGCTCGATATGGCCTTGGGCGCCCGGGTTGAAATGTCTCAATAACGATGAGGCATCACTCACCTGGCTGGTGATTCGTAAAGCCCTCTGGGTCAGCAAGAGACTTTGTTCAGCAGGCTTGGAGAATTGTCCAAACTGTCGTCGCTGTACGGGGGAAGTCGAGACTATTGGTCACGCCTTCTTTCAGTGCAGGGTGATAGTGCCGTTGTGCAAGTTTCTTGAGGGCCTCATGGTTCGCATGCTGCATGGAAAGGTTTTTTGTCCTGGATGCCAGAGCTGTTTGTAGCAATGTGGTGCCGCAGATGACGAAGGCTGAACACTATGTGTTCTGTTGCTTACTAGGGGTTATGAGAGTCGTGATTTGGACGACGCGTCAGAAGGGATTCCATGAGGGCGAGAAGTTCACTTCTTCCCAACTGATCTTGTTCTTTAAGCATCAGCTTAAAGTCAAGATCAGGACGGAAAGGCGGCGGCTCACCTCATCGGAATTCAGCAAAAGGTGGGTGATTCTTGCGCGAATGTGCCGAGTAAAAGGGGCTGACCTTGAGTGGCATTTGGATGCCGGTTAGGCATTAAGGATATTGTTTTCCTGGGTTGAACATAGGCAACCCATCCCGGAGTTAGGTTAGATTAGGTTTTTGTTTTTTTCTTTTAGTTTTTTCTATTCTGGTAAACTTAGCTAAGGTGTATTTGCTCATTGGTCCCCTTTTATTTCTGTCCCCTTTTTTTTCTTCCTTTAGTTTAACTCCCCATCCCCTCCCTCGTTTTTTTAGGTGGTCAGTAATGTCAGTTCTCTGGTAGATGTGGGGCGCCTTTCGTTTCGTGTGTGTGTTTTTCGTACTTGTTGTTGTGTATAAATGAGTGTGTGCCTGTGTGAGTGCTTGGGATGAATGAGTGTGGCTTTATTTTCATAAGTCCCGCATCGATTTCGTCCAGTTAACTGATATTTCTGCCACATTCAAGAGTTTGTGGGGGGTTTTATTACTAACACTAATTTTATTTGGTTTCTTGTAAATATATTTTGTCATTTTGTATAATTTCATTGGGGTTCATTTTTAAAAGTTGTTGTTTTTTATGCCCTCCCCCCACGGACAAATATTTTGTACATAAGGGGATTATTTAGGTTTTTTCATGGAGTCAAAGAGGCATTTTGGTGTTTGTAGTAAGAAAGGTATGGATAAATGTGTTGTTTTGGTGAAAGGAATATTGTTCTGTATGATAGGGTCAGTGATTGTGGCTAGCTAAGTTTAATCTAAGACTAGTGATGACCGTCCTTCACCCCAATCCCCTTTTCGGCCTTGTGCCACATTTGTACATATGTGCAATAAATAATAGATAGTAGAGATTAAGAGATTGAATCCAGAGACTCTGCCCGACTGCGATTTAGTCAACCCATTATGCAGGAACAGTCTTCCCAAGAATATACCAACTAACTGTAAATATTGTGTACCTATTCTTTGTTTCAATACATTTTGTTAACGTACATTTTGTGTTGTATTATTCCATGCTTATTTAAGCTTCAACACAATGGGATCACCTCTTAATCGAGTGATGGCATGAATTTTCTTATGATTTCTCGAATCTGTTCCTTTCCAAGATATTTTACCCAAACAATATATTGTTCAATTTTTTTGTTTAAATACTTTCAACTATCTCTCAGTCATTATCAAGAACTGCGTGTTATTTTGTTTGGTAGACAAGAATTTCTTGCTTACATAATGACATTTTTTGAACACTGGGATTCAATTTAATCCAAAGTGAACCGTAGCACTCGACCGCACCGGAAAAAAGTAACAAATACGTTTTATTATTTATTTATTTATTTTGTATGCATATTAAATATTTTATAACATTATTCGAAATAGCATGATCTGTAGTGAAAGATATTTTATTTAATGTGAATAGTTTCTTTCGTTGAATGATGGCTTCGAAAAATTTGAGTTTTTCCTTATAATGAGCCTCTATAATATTTTGTTATTATTCACTAATGTTCAACGTGTATATATATATATATATATATATATATATATATATATATATGTGCGTGTGTGTGTGCGTGTGTTTTGAACAATAAAAAATATAATAAAATTAAAATCTTCAGACACACTGGGTTGTATATTAATATTCTTTCGTTTATATTATTTAAATTAGATTCCTCGACTAGTTTCGGCCAGCATGGTCATCATCACGAGAAAAAAAATATTGTTAATACAATGAACAATATAGAAATATATATGTATGTGTGTGTGTGTGTGTGTGTGTGTTTGTTTAAATGTGTGTGTTTGTATTGTATAGAATATATATATATATATATATATATATATATATATAAAGATTACTAATAAATTCAGATGTAAATAGTTTTGTAAGAAAAAGGGGAAAAAGTCAGTTTAGCAAATGGATTAGAAACTGGCTTTAAATAAGTTTCAAAAAGTGAAAGCTGTTTTTTTTTCTCTAACAGCCAAAAAAACCAAAAAAACGCTGAACTTTAAAAAAGAAAGAATTTGGATTCCGGGTCAAAGGTGAAGTAAAAAAAAAGAAAAAAAAAGAACTGACATTATCTTCCTTTATATAAAAAAAATGTTCAGGAAAGGAAAAGCAGAAGCTGTGAAAGATATTGCAAGAATGAAGCTGAGAAGTGTACGAATTAATTTTAAGATACAGCTGCGAGCAAGAGACGGCTGGGCGCAGTTTTAGTAAAAGATTTTTTCATGGGTATAGTGAGGTGTTAGCTTAAAGGATGCAGGAATTAGTGGGAGTGGGTATCAAGGTGTGGGACGAGGTTGGTGGCATACATACACACACACATTCCCAAGTATATTTAGACAGATACACACACACATCCTTATCTATTTTACCATTTTCATTACCTTGCATGGAACTGGGTCAAAACCAGACCATATATAGAAGAAAGACGACTTCCTTTTTCTGCGAATCGTTCCCAGAGATACCCTTGTTAGGAAAACTGATGTTCGATGCTGTTTTTTACCTTCTTCGACTCTCCCAGACCCTAGACTTCCATATGCCAAAGATTACTGTACCAATTAAGCAGAGATGCAAAAAGATAAGAATTGGTGAAGGAAAGCAGAAAGAGAAAAGAGAGAGAGAGAGAGAGAGAGAGAGAGAGAGAGATGATTTATCTACAGGGATGGGCGGTGAGTGTTGGGGGTGGAGGCAACAGCTAACAGGACCTAAAGATGTGCATTCTAATGGAGAGGGCGATGAAGACAGAAGACAACGGCAACAACAAACGACCCTCTGAGTTAAAAATTCTTCCTTGTATGAGTTATAAACAAATTCAACAATCTATCTTTCATATCTATCTATCTATCTATCTATCTATCTATCTATCTATGTATCTTTTATTTCAGTCTATTCCTTATCTATATATGTATCTATCTTAGTCTATTCATATCTATCCAGCTACCTCACTCAATTCAAAACTATTATCTATCTATCTATCTATCTATCTATCTATCTATATAATATATATATATATAAGTCTATTCATATCTATTTATATATGTATCTATCTTAATCTATTCAGATCTATCCAGCCACCTCACTCAATTTTGAAACTATCTATCTATCTATCTATCTATCTATCTATCTATCTATCTATCTATCTATGTCTATTCATATCTATCTATGCAAAGTCTATTATCTATAAGAAGTCTATTCTCTATATAAATCACCAATTTCCTAATCAATTCATATATCTATCTATCTATCTATCTATCTATCTATCTAAAAATATTAATATTTATTCATATCTATCTATTTCAGTCTATTATCTATTTAAATAAATTCATATCTATCTATAACAAATAGAAATTAATATTATTATCTATCTATCTATTTATCTATCTATCTTATGTTTTCTGTCTCATTTTATTAGTTTATCTAAATTTATCTAAATATCTCTATCTATCATATTATCTATCTTATCTATCTATCTATCTATCTATCTATCTATCTATCTATCTTCCAGTTTCAAATCTATCATTTTAAATCTAAAAATATCTATCTATCTATCTATCTATCTATCTATCTATCTATCTATTTTTCAGTCTCTTCATATCTATCTATCTATCTATCTATCTATCTATCTATCTATCTATCTATCTATCTTCCAGTTTCAGTCTCTTCATATCTATCTATCTATCTATCTATCTATCTATCTATCTATCTATCTATCTATCTATCTGTCGATGTTTCTGTTTAATTAACTAGCTGCCTCGCAAGCTAACCCATTACTTATTGAAGTGCTTTCGACTCTTTATGGCGCAAATGTTAGAAAAGTAATCTCGCTGACCATTTCTTCTCTAGGGAGTTTGCCCTTGTATCAGACTTAAACGAACCTATCTATATTGATCTGTTCATAGCTATCTCGCCTGATCTATTCATTAGCTACAGTTACTGATCGAATGTCAATTATGAGAAGCGGTTTGAAAATTAATTTCAAAATTTAGCCATAATAAACAGATTTAATCCTTTGAACATTCCGCTTTCCGTACCTGTAAACATAAATATATCTGAATTAAAATTTGACATCCTTTAAAATAATCCAATTCTTTTATACACCTGACTCAAAGGATAGTTTTGTTTTTTTTAAACGTTTATTTAATACTAGCAATAATACCCAGCATTGCGTGGGTTTCTTTCTTTTGATCTGCTGTGTTACTTTCTTTGAGAGATCTGACTATAATCGTAAAATGTTCTTAGTGAAATCGTTGTAATTAAAAACAAATCGATAGGTTTAATTTTAGCATGATGTATAATTTATATTATTTGTCAGATTTTCAAAATCTACCATTAAAAATGACATCACCTCTTACTTCTTTTTGGTCATAGCTTATCTCCCTTGACTCCCAAGTTTCGATCTAACGTGGTTAAAATGTTTAGGGCAGCAAATGGCTTCATTTGAATAACAAACCAAGTTAATCACAAAAGGAATTAACAAACCAATCGCTTAACCCGAAAATACCAGATTGAAAAGTTTAAAAAAAAAGAAAAGATTTTTAAAGCTTAATATCCACATAAGTTGTCTACATTAATCAAGTGCTGCTAAGTTGGGCAGGTCTGTTAGATTTAAGCGATACAACAGTATATATTTTTTTTAATTTCATGTAATACTTGCCAGCATAGAAGCCATACTCGCCTGGAGAGACAAGCAACTTTCCATAACTTTAGTGTTTTCCCCTGAGTACATAATAATAACCGATGCTCGAGTTTATATCGTTCTTCCACTTCTCCATATATAATTCCATCAACAAAAACATTACTTTAGGGTGATGAAGTCCTTCTACAGGACGAAACGCGTTACACGGAAGTATTTTCACTTTGTCATTCAACGTCTAACATTGTCCTCATATTTTTTAGAAATTTATATATCATATTTCCAATATATATATATATATATATATATATATATATATATATATATATATATATATATTGTGTATATTTAGGCAGCATTTTTTCATTGATGCATGTTTCATTAAATAATAGTTTTGTCTATTTATTTTATGTAAATTCTTTTCATATCGTCTGATAAGCTTAATAACATTATCATTAAAAGAAGAAAGAAAATCACAATATTGATACATATTTTTTAATCCTATCTAAGCTTTCGGCTTACATAAGCCATTATCAAAGATGACAATTACATTACAATATATTAAACAATACAAGGACAAAACAATAATGATAGTCTGTTTATGTTTACATGGAAGATTTCCAAGTAAAGACAAACTCGTGCATACAAGACGCTGGAAGCGAAAATTGCACCGCAGCTCATGACGTCACACATGACCACGCGAGAGTGAAAACGAGAAGTATTATGTGAAGCCGTTGGTATAAACAGTATAAACGTTGGTATAAAGGCTTCCAGCGTCTTGTATGCTCGAGTTTGTCGGCATTTTTTAGGTGAAGCACATGATAATTGGAAATAAAATATGTAAATTTAATAAAATGTGAATTTTATTTATAAACGATACTAAACTAATTTAAATTATCATTTTACTCAAGTTATATTTAAGTACCTAAAATATTTGCTTACTAACATTTTTGTAGAGAAGAAGCAAGGAAAGGTGGGGGGTGGGTAGAGTTAGTGAATACTGTTCTTTTATTGTCCTTTTCTTGTTTCTTTTACTCTCAGTTATCCCTTGCGTCCTAGTGACTTTTATTGCCTTGCTTGGAGGGGAAGGATCTAAAAAAAAAAAAAGAAAAAAGGAAGCCGTCTAGTTGCATCCATTGTTCCATAGCTATGGAACCCCAGTCGACTCCATTGAACTAGATGGCCGTTGACTCTACAAGAAGCTTCATAAACCAGGTTCTTTTTAATTCTGTTGGATGTCTAGCCAATCGCCCATTAGAAAAGCCTGGTGGGGGAACCGGTTTAGTCGCTGTACATGAGGCAGGGAGAACTAGTTTACACGATACCAGTAACCCTTGTAGAGTGACCTGTGACTATATTCACAATAATTAGCAAACATAAAAAAATAAACTTCGTTTCATTGTAAATAACCTTTTATCTGTTGTAATTGGATCGCAAATGATGTCATTGTCATGTGATAAATTTAAATCAAAACGATTTAAATTTCTAATATCTTTAACCAAATGCTACGATGAAAAAAAAAAAAAATAGAAAGAGAAATTAAAATTTATTTCATTAAATTTTAAAGCGAAAATATTTTGTTCTGGATAATAACCAGTAATGGTGAGAAGTAGTCAAACAAAGAATTCTTTAGATACAAATATCAGTTCTCTAGTAAAGAGACAAAATATAATTAATAACAAAATAGTATCAAAACAAAATTCCCAGCACTCCCCGGTATGTATATATATATATATATATATCTTGTAATAAAAGAAAGAACAGTAAGATATATAATCACTTATATTCTTGGAAACAAAAAATTATAATCACTTATATAATATATAATCACTTGTATAATATAATAATATATAACAATATAATAATATATAATCACTTAATATAATGATATATAATATATAATCACTTATATTCTTGGAAACAAAAAATTATGAACTGTATGTGCGTTTAAAACTCAGTAAATTTAAAAATAAGTTATTCCAAAATTCGCTTGAAGATAAAACAAAACTAATGCTTTTAATTTAATTATATAATTAAATTTGAAGTTTTTAGCTTCGGTTTTTGAAACATGGTAATTCCTGTGTAGCGAAGAAACCATATTTTAAATCAGTTAATTTATAATATTATACACACACACACACACACACACACACATATATATATATATATATATATATCCAGTCAAGATGAGAACGAATAGAGTACAATTCCAACGTTCATAACATTTAATTTAAAAGAGGGCTCAATAAAAAGTAGAGCAATATTATTTATTTTAGAATATTACATCAAAAACATGTAAAAAAACACGTTTTTGATTTAATATCCTAAAATAAATATATATATATATATATATATATATATAATTAATAAGGTGATTTTGTATTTTATTGTAGATTAATTATGTGCTCAATACATTAAGGTCTGTTTGTGGATCAGTTTTCAGATTTTACATTACTACTAGGATCCACTTGGATTATATACCAACGGATTTATTATCTCTACTATATATATATATATATATATATATATATATATATATATATATATATACTGGTTAGGTATAAATGGATACGTATTTATATAAACGTGTGTATGTTAAACTGCGCATTCTATAAAAAAAACAGGACAAGTAAAAAATTTTCACCTCTACCCCAGCCCTGAACACCCCAGCAGCACCACCACCACCAGGATCACCACCACCATGGCACTGATGATTACCCGGATCTTATCTTATGTAAGAAGGAAAAAAAAACAACCCGTCGACTATAGTTCAGCAAAGCAGGTAACAAGGAAAGTATATCGTGTAAGTAACGACAAATGTGTATTCGGGTCTAAACACTTCCAATTAGATCGGCACAAACTGAACGACTCCCTGGATAAGTAAATCTGCACTCAATTATAAAGCAACAAATTGCTTTTATCTTTAATATTTCATCGCACATCAAATAGCTGTGAGCCGAGCAGACGATTTCCGCCGAGAATACGATCCGCAGCCATTTTTTTTTTTAAAAAGAAAAAAAAATAGATAGAAAACTACGAGTCTTTTTCTTCGTCAGCTGTCAAAGCTAAAAACACATTTGTTAAGTGCTCAGTTGAGATCGACACAAGAAAAAAGAAAAGATCAGTGAAGATTGGAAATAGGAAGATTTGCTGCGCCAATATTCGAAAATTAGAAAGCCTGCAAGTTTTTGGAAACTAGCATTTGAAATCCTGGTTTTTGTCTAGGCTCGAACATTGACTTCTGTCAACGGCGGGAAATACATAAATTCTTTCATCCATTAAATCAGCTAAAAGGAATTTAATCAATTCCCGGGTGCTGTTTTTTTTTTTTTTTTTTTACACAACATTAACGAAAATCAAAAATTGAAATCCAATAACAATCGTTATCTTCTGTCTTCTTAATTCCTGTTCTTTTATTGTTCTCTCTCCTCAATAATAAATTTCTTTTAGTCATCTTCTTTCACACTCAGTAACTCATTGCATCTTAGTGGCTTTATTGCCTTTCTTAGAGAGAAACAATTAAAAATATATCTGATGTTTAACCAGCTTTTTTTTTTCTTTGTGCCTGCAGACTCATCAAAAGTTGTTTGTGGAACAAATGGTGAAACGGTTTTAATAGAAAAATCGCATTTAATATTGTTTACTTTTCATGTTTAATTTAGGGAAAAACTACAACGGAAGTTTGGCTAATGGAACAATAGATCTAATGGTAATGATACAGCAGATGAAAGCCCGTGTCGTGAATGGTTTATTTAATTCTGTGATAACAGAATGTGTGGCACAAGGCCAAATAGGGGAAGGGGGGGGAGGTCGGTTTTCTGTCTTAACTTTAAACTTAGCTAGCCACAAACGTTGACCCAATCATACAAACAATATTCCTTGCACCAAAACCACACATTCTTAAGTACCTTCCTCACCACATTCACCATAATACCTCAATGTCTCCATGAAAATACTAACTAGTCCCCATATGTACAATATATCGTCTGTGGGGGGGGGAGGAATGAAACAATAATTTAAAAAATTTAAAAACTAGCCCCAATGAGTATTTACAATATGACATAAAAACTATTTACAAGAAACTAAACAAAATCATGTTAGTAATAAAACTCCCCACAATCACTAAATGTAGCAGAAACATCAATTTTAACTCGACGAAAATAAATGCGGGATTATGATAATATAAACGTGTCGTGAATGGTGTTTGAAGTTTAAAAGTCTTCGAGCTGAAAAAGCAAAGAAGGTTCATAAAAACTCACAACTTCAGTCGATAGAAATTGCCGGTATTTTGAAGAGACAAAAAAAATATAGAGCAGATTATATCCATTTAATGTTCAAGATTGGGCGAGGCTTTTGATAATGAAAGTCCAGGTTTCGCAACCATATAGCAAGGCTAAAATGACAGCAGCATTATAAACCATCATTTTATTAAGTTCAGATCTTTGTTATTGAAGATCCGTTTGGTTAGCTTTGAAAATGTCCCGTATGCAGTTCCAATCCTATCTTTCTCATCCTTTTTTGAGGGACACTTTTTGCTAAAAGTCTACCTAGATATGGAAAAAGGCTCTATGTATTCTAGAGGTGTATCACAGATGGTAATATCTAAACTGGGTCAGATGGTATTTGGGACTGGCTGTGCAAGGACCTAGGTTTTCTTGATATTAACTAAAACTATTCAGAGTTTCGCAAAGGTTAATCCGTACATCAATGATAAGATAAATGTAATGAATTTATTTAGAGAGATATTTATTATTAATTATACATATATATATATGTGTGTGTGTGTATGTATATATATATATATATATATATATATATATGTATGTATATATATATATATATATACACATGCATACATATGTATATATATAAAACACACACATATATATATATATATATATATATATATATATATATATATATATATATACACACACACGAATAAATTTGCTGATCTTTCATCCTTATCTTTTTTCTACTTTTTTCCTGGTTACTGCCGTTAAAATACGGATGTTCCACTTCCGGTGGGATAATCACTTCCGGGACTGACGCCTACAGCATATCCGGAGCGGAAGGCACTTCTAGACATGGAAACAAGGTAGCGTTAGCAACGCGGGAAATGCTGCTATTAATTTTGAGGTGGGAGCCATGGTTAGGAGTTAAAATGGTGCAGCAAAAATACAAATTTCGCAGTTTCTCTCATTTTATCAATAAATACTTGAAGATGAGCATTTTATGAATCTCCCCTCATCCACCATAATTCTCCACCAGGCAGTACCTTTATATATATATATATATATATATATATATATATATATATATAATTTCAAAGATAGCTAAAATATATCTATATATGAATAAAGACAAAAGGAAAACATATCTTATCCGACCTGCTTCGTCCTCTACTGAACTTTTATTGCATAACAATTTATCAAATACATTAGTTATGCATCGAAGTAAATTCAAGCAAAGCTTTGATTTCAAGAATCCCATTAAAATAGAAAGTAACTTAAACGGAAAATTCTCGAGAATGTCGCTATCGAATTTTATCAAAATATAAATCTGCGTCCGGGATTTTTTCCTAATATCTCCGTTCCTAAAAGAATTGCTCCTTTCCCAAACCAAAATATATGACTATAAAAAAGTTAAAAGATTAAAAGAAAACGATTAAGATCATATCTAAAATATATAATAAACAAATTAATCCCAAACTAAAATAATACAGATATTAATTACATTATAAAAACTCCCCAAAGTACATTATTTACTCCCTTTTGTTTAATAGACATTAAATTACATCACTTATCGTCTTCCATAATTTACCCAAACTTTTCAGTTAACCTAATGAACATTTACGAGCGTGTCTTAAATTAATTTTTTTTTAAAGTAACCAGATTTTTACTTTTGTTTATAAATATTTGTTGGAAATTAAAATCCTTACATTTGCCTTGATAAAGTCCATCAGAGGAGGAAAGGCGCCGGCTAAGATAATTTATCCTTTTGTCTTTATTCATTCATATATATATATATATATATATATATATATATATAATAGGTACGACCCTATAGAGAATTTTGGTGGGGTGATTTTCGGATATAGATATATATCAAATCGAGCAAAAACACAACAGACATGGCCTGATGATTGCGTTTAAGCGCGAAACAGACTGTCAGTGCTGGGTGTTGACTTCAATGTTCACTTTTATATTTACATATTCTTTATCCCTGATATTGAGCACTCTAACTCATAAATATAGCATAACAAACTATATTTCTAGCATATATATATGTACACACACACACACACACACACACACACACACACACACACACACATATATATATATATAATAGGTACTATTCGATAAAGAATTCTGATGTGAGGGATTTTCGCAAAATGGAATATATATAAAGAAATGGACAAAGTCCGACAACTATTTAAAGACATTTTTATGTTTATACATTCTTTTTATAGATACAAATAGTTAAGTAAATGCTCTGTTTATAATAAACAACATTTACCGGCCTGAATGTCCGATAAATCTTCACAGAAAATATTCGTCCTCCGACAGGAATCGAACCTGTATCCTAAACGGAACCGTCATAAAGTCTGACGTGCCATTAACCGATTGGGCCATAGAGGAGCGTTCGGTTAGCAAAGGTCGATTTTACTGCTTTTAAACTAAAATCTTCCATGAAAAGCAGTAAAATCGACTTTGCTAACCGAATGATCCTCTGTGGCTCAATCAGTTAAGGCACGTCAGGCTATATGACGACGATCTGTGCATCTATTTTTGTACAGTTTGCAGTATGACTCATGAATGAAGACATTGAAGGAGGGCGCAAAAGTTGAAGACGTTAGATCATTTTTTTCTGCAAAAATGGATTTGCAAATAAATCAATAAACCTAACTGACTTCAAACTCGCCACGAAACATTGAGCCACCATTAAAAATAAAGAAAACTTAGTATTCTGACCTGCATTTGAAGCGCGATAATAAACATAGTTTTGCGGTAATTAAAGTCAAACAACCATTCTTCTTAAATCTATTTTACTCGTTTAAAATCAGCTTTGATTTTTATGAAAGCTTCTGATCGAAAAATCAATTACAAATATTGATCACATCTTGTGGGTGGGTGCATGGAGTCAGCTTTATCATGGGACATTATGCAATGATGGGGGTAGGGGAAAACGACTTTATCTGAAACAAAACAGAAAGTGCTTCATCGGTCTGCATTCCAACCTACCTATCTTGATCTAGAGGGCCTTCTATTTTCCGTAGAGCCTGGGTGGGGGAAAGGTGTAGGCGTTGATTTTTTTCCACATGTGCTCCCATCTCTTTTGCAAAAAAAAAACAAGTGGTACCATTTAAAAAGGAGAGGAAAATAAAAATGGCTTAATTACTTGGATGAGGCTGTCATCCTTCGAAATATTCTTTTGTTCTTGGTTTTGTAATTGAGGCCTTGGATCATCAGACAATTTACGGCGGTTTACTAAGTGTAGCTTAGATGTGGCTCTAAATCGAAAGTATCGATTATCTTCTTAGGGGCGAACTCACTATTCAATTGTAATTGATCTAGCGAAACAAGCTTGTTAACCATTGCACTACATCGAAGTACCCTCGTCAAACAATTTATAAACAGAGTAATGAAGGTGTTATAACAGCTAACAAGAAATTTCACCGATATAGCACCACCTCAAATTTATTTCGGTCCCAAATGTTTCCAGTGGTATTCAATAAAAAACAAACAAACAATAAAATGATAACTATCTATATTTCTGAGATGAGGTATTATGTATACTATTTACATTCTTCGGACTATTGTCCTCATCTTTGTCGCCATATTTATTACAACGTTTCGAACTTTCAGTATCTGTCTATATTTCTGAGATGAGGTATTATGTACACTATTTACATTATTCGGACTATTGTCCTCATCTTTGTCGCCATATTTATTACAACGTTTCGACCTTTCAGTATCTGTCTATATTTCTGAGATGAGGTATTATGTACACCATTTACATTATTCGGACTATTGTCCTCATCTTTGTCACCATATTACAACGTTTCTGCCTTTCAGTATCTGTCTATATTTCTGAGATGAGGTATTATGTACACTATTTACATTATTCGGACTATTATCCTCATCTTTGTCGCCATATTTATTACAACATTTCGGCAGTAGTACGCTCCGTCCTTCTTCAAGGACACATGGCACAGTGGATAAAGGCATTCGTTAGATCTAGTGACAGGACCCAAAGAGTGTGAGTTCAATACCCGGTTAAGGCAGTGAAGAACTTGGAGAGGGGAATTAACAGTATAACTGATAACTGACATCCATTAAACATGGCACGTGGAACTAGGACAGTCTACCCCAGTGAGCTAAATAAAGGGTTCAGTTCGACATTCCAACCACCTAAAGAAGGCCGGAGCGTACAACGGCCGAAACGTTGTAATAAATATGGCGACACAGATGAGGACAATAGTCCGAATAATGTAAATAGTGGATAAAATGATAGATAAATATTAACTTGATTCGAACACTGGCCGCTGAATATCACTCATCTATATTGGCGTTTGTAAATGCTTTTTAAGCTTTATGTTTTCAAACTGGTTTTCTACCGTGTCTTTTTTTTTAAGAGAATGCTGGGAAGTTATATACTTCTTTAAATATTTTTGGCTAATACACGAACTATGAAACTGACTACTTTTTTTGGTGTGACGATACGATACACAGTCGGTTTAACGTTGGATACCCATACATGTGGGCCCAGGAGGAAAAATGTCGCGACTAATGTCATGCTGGCATTTCTCCAATCTTTCTTCTTTAGATTCTCTGGCATTTTCACCGGGAAAATTTCAAAATAACATTAAGCCCAGTCACCCTTCCCCACACCTACCACCGGCAGTAACTCTGCTTCGGGAGGGGCTGGAGTCGTTACCTGGCGACTGAGGCGCTCCCAAAGAGTAAGTGTCGGGCAATCTTTCCACGGTATTGCCGTTAAACCTACTTTAAACTGACCTTGTGTCACATTCGCTAGCGACGTGGGCGCACAGAAAATACACTTCCCTCTTTAGTGCTGTGAGGGAGGTACTGCCGTAGATTTGGAATCACTGAGACCAGACTTCCTCCATAGCTTCAAGAGGAAGAGAATAAATACGACACTTGAATCTTCGATTTGTCTACCTTCTCATAGTGGTGTAGAATATAACACTAGGTCGATTTGATACCGGGCTGCCCATCCGTGTAAATATGGGTCAAAGAAAAAAACTGTCCAGTTCTCGTGACCACTGTCATGTTTGTGTTGGTATTCTGCTAGTCTTCCCCAATCTTTAGTGTTGTGTGGTATGCACTGTCGTAAGTTTGGAGATCTCTTGCGTTAAGCTTCCTTTATTATTTAAAAAGGGTGTGGGGAGGAGGTTGTTTTAAAATTACTACTTTTTTCTTTCAAGGAAAGAGAGAAAACGTTTTTATTCTGTTTTACTGAGTCAAGTGAACGTTTGGCCTCGTTTTGAAAATTAAAATATTCCCGGTGACTTTCTTTCGTCCCCCTCCCAAATCAAATCGGACCCATTTGAATAGTTTGGTCAGATCTTTGTAAAATCTAAAATCTCTAAATTTATTTTAATGAGTTATAAAAACAAACTTAATAGAAATGAAGAAAATATCTAACTCAAGTGAGCAACTTCATTTCTTTTATTTTGATAAACGTTTTTACACTAGAAAAATGCTGCTTCCTGACGTGGTAAGTAAATTTTATTACCTTTTCTTATCTTGGGAGCTGTTCTGATGCGGCCATTTTTTTATTCTTTATATTTTTCTAAGTAAATCTTTGCTATTCCTTACGCAACGAAATTGACCCTTGGCTACATCTTGAAATAGAAAACCAAATCATATTAACTGGTAATAAAACTCTTCATTTTTGAAACGGAAATGCTATTCTTAATGAGGAACGTCTGTTTGAATCGTTGATGCAAGTCAACAAAATTGACTGAAATCGTCAATTTATGTTTGATATATGACAAACGAGTCTTTTATTTCCGATGGTGGATATCTGGTTGTTTTTTAACTGCCGCTCCCGGCTTTTATGATACCGGATTTATTTCTCAATCAGTGCAGGTTCAATTCGTGTGATAAGTTTTGTGGAATGTCTAAATTCTGCGAGGTTATCAAAACAGCGCTTCTTACATCAAAACAACATTTCTACATGGTAAGCAATAAAAATAAGAATAAATCTCTGATTGATGAGTGGGATTGAAAAAGAAATCCTATTTTGGTAATTTCTATTTTGAAATATTCAATTATTCAAAACCATATCTATTTCCGCTCCCAACATTAGCAATTCTTCCTCAGCTGATCAGTCTAACATCGACCGGTGCTGTTATAAAAATTTAGCAAGTAGAATTTCTTGCTTACCGGATTAAAATCTCGTGGGCTCGCCAACGGCCATTTGTTATTTTTAGAACATTTTCCAGGTGATGTGGTCTATCTAGTTTGAAAAATAGACAATCCAAGGATTTTAGAATTTTAGTCAAACTCTCAGTATTTAGAAAGTCATGATCAGTCGAAGATCATCAAAACTTGCACATGTTTAATTATTTATTTTTAGATGGCCATTTCTAAATAGTTACCTTTTCTGTTTCTTTCTGGTTAGGAAAGCTTTTGGGATCTTGTTGAAATGAATAAGTGACATAAAGGATTTTGACACGCTTAAAAAAAAAAAAGTCAAAAACACCCGAGAGATATTTTTCCCCTTTTTCGTTTAAGTTCCATAAATTAAAACCATGTAGATATGCAAAATGTAATAAAACTGACCTTTTTAGTTATACCACTACGTATAATGCAAGTGAGCCGTTGTGCAATTTTATACGACTATATAAATTATATTTGTTTTAACCCTAGAACACTAACCATCAATTAAAGTTACACCATTACTAACCATGGGTATATCATACCCGATTTTGAAAATATCAAATAAAATATTAAATATAAATCTCTATTTGAAATATTTTACATGCAGGCACTTCAAACTTTGTAATTTGAGTTAACATTAATAGGAACTGAAAAACATTATTTAGGTAAGAAAATCAGGAACTGAAAATTATAATTAAAAATAGGAAAATTTGCGCTGGGTTCTATATACCCATGGTTAGTGTTCTAGGGTTAATAATAAACATTAATCTTCAAATTTTTATTATTTTATACTAACAGCTACACTCTTCCCAGGGTCAATTTTCTACAGCTGGTTTCTATATAGTTAGACTTCGTATCTCATATATATATATATATACACACAAAACCCGTTTATTTTAAATGCCAAATATTATTTTAAAATTAGAAAACTGTAATCCTATATATAACTGTGTCAAAATTGCAATAACCAGATATATTTTCTGAAATTTAAATTACGTAACGGTCAGTCTATATTCAGCACATGAATATTGCGTTGTGTATGAAACTCAGTCGTGCTAATGATGAGGGATAATTTGTATAGTTATTAATATATACTTAATAGCTTTGTTCTATTACATAAATGACTGTTTTATTAACACCAACACACACACACACGGATACGTAGAAGGTTAATGGTCAGAGTTGAATCCGACCAGGAAACAGTAGTATTAAAAAGTGTGTGTGAAAAAGAAAATACCATGTAGATCTTTTAACTTTAAAAATTAGGACATCAGTTGATATCCTCAAAGGATACCGGAAGGTTGAAACCAAGGTAGCGGATTCTAATGATCTCCTAAATTTAAAGATATACAGGGTGTCCATAAAGTTCATGTGCACTTTAAAAAATCTATAACTTTATTTTTATTTGCAATAAAAGTAATTTGTAAAAAGGATTAGAAGTAAATCTATATTTTTTAAGGTTTTATTGAAATTTTATTTAAGTATCCATATGTCCTCCATCATTAGCAATACAAAGGGTAATACGATTTTGCAGTTCACGGAAAACATTTGCCAACTGATTTACAATAATGCCTGAAATCCCATTAGTTATTTTAGCTATACTTAAAACTACGTACATTAAACTTTATAACATTTTTTACAGATTATTTCTATCGCAAATACAAATAAAGTTATTTTTTTTTTTTTAAAGTGCACACGAACTTTATGGACACCTGTATATTAGTCGTGTTACTGAAAAGTGCTTTAAATTGTTTTTCGGAAGATTTATAAAACGTACTCAATTTCTTTCAGACGTTAAACCGATCTTTACCCGCTTTTGGCATGAAATATTAATTTTTCGGCATATCGTTCCTTGGATTTATCAGAAAATCAATTGATTCCTATATATGTTTTTAACTGAAAATTCCCCCACCACCAAAAAAAAAAAAAAAACAAAACAAAAAAACTTAAGCTCCTTTCAGGAATATTGACTCTTCATTGCAGGCCATAATTTTTAGACCTAAACATCCATTAAAAATAATGTGAACATTTTGTTTTTAATCTTCCTCTTGAGTTCAAATAATAGGAAATGTTTACTACGAGACTTCCGTCTCCCTTATTACCCTAATGCGCATGATCAATGCCGACCTACCTTCATCGTCATTGGTCAGTTGACGCCTTAAAGAACCGCATATGAATCATATGATGCGATGAGATCGATATACTAACCAAATAATATCAATATTTGAGGTGGGAACAATAAAACCAAAAATATCCGTTTGATTCTATTGTGCGAATCCATTTTGGAAAATAAAATGATCAGCCGTGATTTCTGTTGTTGGCTTTATCTTTAAATTTGAACTTTATGCAAAGATTTCAAGAGCATTTTTGTGTGGTTAAAATAATTGTCATAATGTTGTTCGATTGCTAAACTATCTACCTACTACCAGCTGGGAATTTGCAACCTTTTAGTTAATCTGTCTTCTCAAGGGGAGGGCTATAGTTTACCCCTGGGTCCCGAGCCCCCTACCCCGCAAATAAGCGTCCGTCTCTCGGTTTAAATCCGATTATGTGCCATGTTCCGTCGAGTGTTTCCTATGTGGATCGATAAATTTTCACCTAATAGAAAATCTTTAAGTCACTCCTAATTTCTGCAATCTTCGGCAGATTAGTTTTACACACGCACATATATATATATATATATATATATATATATATATATATATATATATATAAGTAATTCATCGAGTCTTGAAGAAACCTGAACAGAATGCAGAAATCACTGGACGGCCGTTTCGTCCTATATTTGGGACTCATCAGCAGTGCGCATCCACTACCGAGAATTGAAACCCGGACAGTTACGTTATCAGGCAAACGATATAGCGTAGTCGTGGCTCGTGGGGGCACAGTCCTATGGTTAAAAGAGAAACTCGGATGAGTTCCACCACGGAATATGTTAGCAAGCGGTGCTATATCGAGTTTGTTTCGCTACCGCCCGTTGGTGCAGTTGGTATGACGTTTGCCTGATAAAGTAACTGTCCGGGTTTCAATTCTCAGTAGATTCAGATGAGTCCCAAACGGCCGCCCCGTGCGAGGTTGAGGTTTCTTCTAGACTCGATGAATTATTTAATTATAATTATCTCAAATCCTCCTCATATATATATATATATATATATATATATATATATATATGTGTGTGTATATATATATATATAGTGAAGATAACAAATCTATTGGTATATAATCCACGTAATATTAAAACTGATCCGCAAAAAGAGGTCAATGTATTTATTATTACGTAGCAAAATAATAAATAAATAAATAAATCCAAAATTACCTCATGTGGGGAATTATATTCCAAGTGAATCCGACTAAAACAGACGACAGATATTTTCGTCTGCCGAAATAGACTATTCCACATATGAGTTAATTTTGGATTTTATTATTTATTATATATATATATATATATATATATATATAAAATTCGAGGGTTTTTCGAAACGAGTCTAGTGTTATATATATATATATATATAAGGGAGAGTGTTCCTAGTGTTTTTAAAGACAAAATACCTAGTTTCGGCTCGCATTTCAAATTTCTTTAATTTTTTTAACCGTTTTATGTATGCTTTATAAATTGTTCTATAAATATAAGTAATATTATTTTATAAATTGTGTATATTGTGAAATGTTGTAGACTATAATCTTTTGTAGATAATGTGCATATCAAACCATAATTAATTTCAAGTCGCTAGCAAAGAACATATCGCGTGTTGTATGTGACTGACGTTTTTTTCGGTTGGTTGATCGTCCAAAGCATGTTTTAAAGTCACTTCAGTAAAGCAGTCGATCTTGCTTACCTGACACGCTTACCCTGAATATTTATATCTCTACTTGTAAAAAATGGCTGTCAAGAAATTACCAGAATGCCTGGAAGGCAGTTTTTTCTTGAGGTAGAATTCCTTAAAGGGCAAGACCCTCAACTCTTTACTGCTATCACGTGTAGGTTATTTGCAGATGGGCACCCCCCCCCAAAAAAAAACAAACAGACGGGGGTGGGGTGGGGAAAGTAAGGAAGGAAGCTTTACATTCTTTATTGCTTTTAGGACGTTATTTATTTATTTTCTTTTGCTCAAAAAAGGGGTTTGCCTCCAGACAAGTTATCAGAGTATAAAAAAAGATAAAATTTTGTAGGGAAAGGCACTTAATTTCATTTTAAGTACCTTTTCCCACAAAGGAAGTTTGGCTTTACGAAAACCTTTTATTACCATAGTCATCGGTACGGTCGTGTATTTGTAAAATATACAGTGTACCAAGTATTTGCATGCTTAACTCCTTGGGCTACGAGATTATAATGAAAATATGACTTGGAAACAAACTGTTTGTATGTGAATAGACAATGAATCGAGCGAATTCACCAAATCAGAGTAGCAGTTCAACAACAATTTTTTTTTTAATAACTGAATTTATTGACACTATTTACACTATTCGGACTATTGTTCTCATCTTTGTCGCCATATTTATTTCAACGTTTCGGCCGTTGTACGCTCCGGCCTTCTTCAGGTGGTTGGAATGTCGAACTGAACTCTTTATTTCGCTTATTTGTCCTTGAGGACACATGGCACGGTGGATAAAGGCGTTAGTTAGATCCAGTGACAAGACCCCAAAAGTGTGAGTTCAATACCCGGTTAAGGTAGTGGAGAACTTGGAGCGGTGAATTAACAGGAGATAACTGACATCCATTAAACATGCCACGTGGAACTAGAACAGTCTACACCATAGAGCGAAATAAAGGGTTCAATTCTTCATTCCAACCATCTGAAGAAGTCCGGAGCGTACAACGGCCGAAACATTGTAATAAATATGGCGACAAAGATGAGGACAATAGTTCTAATAATGTAAATAGTGTACATAATACCTCAGAAATATAGACAGATACTGGATTTATTGAATCTCTACAACAAGACAATGTGAAAGTCGATTTGGCTTAATTATTGGCGAATTTAAACTTAGAAACATCAACTATTCTGAAGACACTGAAATAACCATAAGATATCGGATGGTGTTGAACAAAGATGACACTTAATGCTGTCAGTTACATGTCGGAGACGTTAAAATTTAAAGTGTGGGGAGGGGAAGTGAGATGATTTCCAAAGAAACGCACCGCCCCAAGAATTTTTAACCTATTTCTATCAATGAATCTCCCCAGATGGTAAATAAATAAATAAATAAAAATTCCGAGGTGAATCGAAAAATGTGGTTAGGGAAATATCTGGTCACTCGAAATTACTGTTTCGCAGCTAAAGATTAGGATAGATGCTAAAATATTTTAAGCTGCACGTTTTAACGCACCCAATCCAGCATTTGAGATCTTGACTGGTCGTTAATATGCAACAATCTCAGCCATTAGATATTCTACATTTAACTTTTTCTTGTTAGAATCATTACTTCTATATGGTCGCTAATTAACTACGGCAGCTATCAAATCCCTATTGCAGGTATCTGCCCAGGCACATTTGTGTTTCAATACACACAGATTCAACCAGTGCTACAACTGTGTTGAATAAACCTTAATTTAAGTTTCTGGGAGAGACCGCATCATTCGATTAGTGGTTTGAACAGGATCAATACGCTCACACCCTCTGTCATGATGACTTAAGACTTAGTGCTAATCATAACTATCGATGACTTTTTCCCTATCACTCTTACCCTCAGTATGTCCCATGAGGCTTAAATTTGCCAAGTCTTCCTTTCTCATGATACGTCCAATGAATTTCAGCTGTCTTTTCCTGGTTCTGAGTAGAAGTGTTCGTTCTTTTGCCATTTTATTTAAGACTTCCTTGTCTATTCGCTCCGTCCATGGAATTCTCAGTATCCTTCTGTAGAACAACATTTATGCTGCTTCTATATTTTTTTCTCCTTATGTGTGAGGATATTGTCCAGCATTCACTGCCATATAGGAGGTTGCATAACACACAGCAATTCAGCCCCCCCCTTTTTTTTTTGCTGCTAACGAATTTTTTTCCGAAACCCTTACTTAGTTTTGAAATGCCTTTTTCGCTTGTCCAATGCATGTTTGGATCTCGGTGTCACATTCTCTCTTCAGATATTTAAATTTCTGCATCTGCTTTGCCTGTTAAACAAATACCATTTAAACATTTACTGTGTAAAAGAAAAATTCTTTTTTTTTTTTATATTCGATGGACTTACGCTACATGCATCTAATATACAAGCAAATAATCCAAACTTAAATATTTCATCACTGATCCGAGATACTTTGGGGTCAACCAATACCTTTTTCTACAAGGATTATATCCTGAAACAGTCATGTCTGGATACAAAAAAAATCATGATTTTAATGAGCTTTGTGAAGTCACAAAGTGAGTGTTATCAAGTTTTTTTGAAGTTGTCGACATAAATGTAATTTTCTTGATTCGTCGTGTACATCAAAGTGTTACGTGATACTTTCTACTCAACTGTTGTGGAAATTTGGTTTGTATGAAAGTAAGATCACCCATCCTTTTATAATCTCAGGATATTCTATTAGCTTATACTTGTAAAATCTGCGATCTGTTAAACAAGACATCACCTGGTGCTAATCAAAACTGCTGGATGCTATCATGACCTCAACTAGATCGGTGAATGACACAAGCTTACATAATCTCTCTAGTAGGCGCATATATATATATATATATATATATATATATATATATATATATATATATATATATAACCATTTAAGCTAGCTTCTGCAGAGGTCTCTTGATTGGTCATTCATCACAATAGGTAGGGATTAGTAGATGCTATAGGCAACAATAAATTACAGAAGAACTCAAAATCGATCACTGCATTTAAGTATTGCATTAATATTTCAGCTGACCTTTTAAAAATTCAATGATAATTCTTCTGTCGCCACTTCATTTAAAAACAATTTGATGTACGTAGGTCCTTACTTTCCGTACGAACAGTTATTTTTATTTCATGGGTGACTTTCGCTGGATTTCGCATTTAATTTCGGTTATTTCCAAATTTATTTTCAAGTTATAAAAATTGTTATCGTACAAAAACTTCGTCGCAGAAATCACGTAAAAAAATTACAAACAATGGCAGCAATGAAAAGTTTGAATCCAAAATTTCAGGATTGCGGGTCTGGATTCGGCTCGGAATGTTTTTAATTTGGCCACTGAATTAGCCTGGTTCCAAAATGTTATGCTATGGCCTTTAGGAGTAAACTTGAAAAAGTGTGAAACACTGGCATTTGCATTTATTTTGTGTTTGTGTGTGTGTGTGTGTGTGTGTGTATATATATATATACACACATACAATAAAAGAATGGTTTAATTAAAAAAGATTCTCAATACGACTTTCAAATAAACGAAAATGTAGTGCAGTTTAAGCTGCCATGGTTTATACTGGAACCGAATCGTCAGGCCTGATGATTGCGTTTAGCATGAAACAGATTGTCGCCTCTAGGTGTTGACAATGTACACTTTATTATTTACATACGCTCTATCCCTTCTATTCAGCACTTTAACCCATAAAGCATACCTGAAAGCAGTGTATATATATATATATATATATATATATATATATATATATATATATATATATATATATTATTTGTATTCGAGTATGTCTTTTAGGACGGCTAGCCAATTCCCGTTGTAGACACCTGTTCAGGTACATTTTTTCAACACCGACAAAGTCCAACTGTGCTTTATACTGTAACTAAGCTGAGTAGATCCTAATTACGGTTTCTGGAATAAGCGCATCATCATGTGGCGTCAATCTCTTGGTCACGAGGATCTGTGACTTCATGCTAACACTCATCGACGGAACTGTTCCATCTAACCCAATTTCACACACAGTGTGTCAGCACATCAATAAAATATAACTATGGCAATACTGACCTGTTTCTGTTTTCAGTCACTTTATATCGATGATTAGATGGTGATACTCATCACTTTTACTTATTATAAGACAACAGCGTCAATATCTCACAAGTCGTGGAAAGCAGTAACATAAAAAAAACACATTTTAATATAATCTAACGACCCATTCTTTCCACGTCAGTCATTTTTTTTTTCTAGTCACATCAAAGTAAGAGAGCTACAGAGCAACCTCGAATTTCGAACGTCTCACATGTCGAATAAATCGGTTTTCAAACGGAAAATTCGAGATGAAAATGCCTCGGTTATCGAATAAAATTTCGGTTCTCGAACAACATTGACGAATCATGTCTGAGTCGTGTTGTATTCATTTGTGTATTGCGCTTTTCTATTACTTTTTCCAATTTTATTGTCATGTGCCTTTTTTTTCTCTTTATTAACCCTTAGTCATGGTTCCAAATAAAGATAGCAGTAATGCTGGTAAAGGGAAAAAGAAAGGTTTAGAGAAAAACAATTGAAGTAAAGAAACTCGAAAATGGCGTTCGAGTGTCAAATCTCGCTGTTCATTATGGTATGCCAAAATCAACAATATCTACTATTCTAAAAAAATAAGTAAGCGATAAAAGCTGTCGATGTTGCAAAAGGAGTGACGGTTATTAGTAAACAAAGACCAAATATACTCGAAAAATTGGGAATTCATTGCTTATTTTTATAAATTACAAACAATTAACAGGTGATAGTATCATTGAAATCCATTTTCTTTTCTTTTCTTTGGAGGGAACAGGAAAAAAAATCTTTAAAATTTTCCCTGTTTAGTGGCACTGCCTCTTTGCTGCTCTGACGCACAGATAAAAATGAACTTTGACCGACCACGAAACATCAAAACTCGTCCTTTGAATTATGTCACTGATACAAATTCCCGCCATCAGCACTTAATGGATTAAGAATAATCTCTACACCTTTGTCCTGATTTGATTTATCAACTAAAAATTTATTTTTTATAGAAACCTATTATTTCGGGGCCTTTTCCAGAACGATTTTATTGTATGGTCAGTCGAGATTTCACTTGAGAAAGAAAATGGGTGTGTAAAAATAACAAATGGTGTATTGGTAACAAAAAAGTTAATCTTGGGTTGACAACGAAAGATCTTAGAATCAGTTGATATCAATAATATAAAATTAAACCTTTTATCCAAATTTTTTTTGGATTAGAGTTTTTCAAATTTTGGAATGATCTACAAAGGCCGACAATAAAGATTGTTTGCTTCTTGATGTTCAACTCTTAACATTTTCATTGTTCAAATTAACCCCCAGCAAATAAAATAAACATGCCATTCATATAGAGTAGAAGTATATTTGACTTGGAGCATTAATGAGCTACAAGATTTGCCAGGACTTGTACTGCAGAGCGGAAGTAAATTTCATGACCTCTGTTGCAGACGACATGCATAATTCTTTTTCTTCTTCTGTGTGTCGTGTCCCTTCAGGACGTTGGCGATTATGGCTCTCCGAAATTTCTTTTTTTTTTTTTTTGTAGCTCTTAATGAATTTTGTCTGTTTATATGTTCTAAACATTGTTCCGCCATCCGTTCGAGAAGTAGGTTATACGTTGTTTTTCTGTTTCTTTTGCTTTCAGTCTGTCTTGTGAGTATCACATTTTCTAAGCCCTCTTTCCTCATTATGTGTTCTATATATTTCAACTGTCTCTTTCTGATGTTAAATATAAGTTTCCGTCGTTGCTCCCATGTTCGGTCCATGCTAATTTCGGAATCCTTCTGTAGAACAACGCATCCGTTGCTTCAAATCTCATCTTCATCTGTGAAGAGATTGTCCAGTATTCATTGGCATATAGAAGGGCTGATAAAAAAATCGATTTTCAGAAGGTTCTATACGTGTAGCGAACATATAACTGATATTATAGACAGGAAGGATAAAAGCAATCGTTTAATTCGTTCTATGTAATGTGAAGGCTCTACACTGGCCCATTCAAAATTGTAATGTGAAGGCTCTACACTGGCCCATTCAAAATTGTAATGTGAAGTCTATACACTGGCCCATTCAAAATTGTCTTTGTTATCTTCAGGATGCGAATTGTAAGTGCTGCTTCTATGGAAACGGTTAGATGCAATCTATTGCCTTCTTTATTTTCAGATCGTTGATTGGCTTCATGAGCAACTTGGAGAAAATACCGATTATCAGTTGGAGGTGTGTGATCGGACCGTTTCCATTCTCCAATCATTGATGTCCTATAATCAGCAACAAGACAAAGAAGCTTCCATCCGAATCAAAGACCAGAGGCAAAAAGCTAAGGAATATCACATGGAATCTCGCGCTATGAAAATGACACTCAATTTCATTGGTTTAACTTTGGATCAACTCTCCGAATCTTGTTGGAAGTATCTTAGATCCTTGTCCAAGACAGCCGAATTCTTACAACTTTCTCAACTCTCTGATACTAACTACATCATAGGTAAGAGTATTTAACAAACGCACCCCCCCCAAAAAAAAAGAAAGAAAAAAACACAGTGTGTCAAAAGGGGTCGCTTTTTATCTTGACAACCGCTATTAGGGAAATATTCTCGCGACAATTTTCCTTGTTTCAAAAAGCTATTTTTAGAAATTTAATAAAACCCTAACACCTGAAACTAAATTTCTTTTCTTGAGAATTAAGAACAAAAATATTAAACCCTACTCATTTGTTTATTTATAAAAATATCATAAAAAATATGTGAACAAACCAGAAGGCAATATTTATAATTTATTTTAAAGAAATGACGATATGGAATTCTTGTATTCATAAATTCACAAAAATGTCTTAACTATAGAACAACATTTATAGAATGCTTGAATCCAGCATCATGTTTGTATTTTATTAAAATCCTAAAATAGCTTTTTTAAAATAAGGAATATTACAGATGGAATAAATAAGGAACATTACAGATGACGTATATAATAATAATAATAGCAGTGGTAAGGATCTAAATCTATCTCAGCAAACCCTCCCCCCCTCCCCCCAGGACGAGACGCCCCCGGAAAGAGAAGTGGGTTGTATAAAAGTTGCTCACAAAAAGTGGCTTAATTTTTTTTAACAAAACAGCAAATTAACCTACTCTTCATTGAGTGAATAATATTTAATATTTAAATCTACTCGACTCTTAACCATAGTATGTCTATATTTTCTTCTTAGTATGGTGTTTACTGGATGCACACACAAATGTACCAATGTCAGGCCAATTGGTATTGATAGCAATCAAGTCAATATTTTACCTGTGAATATCCAAAATTTTAAGGATTAGTAAATAACCATAATTTTCGAAATATCCAAAGTAAACGTTATGTTAGTCTCTTTAATATGTGGCTTCCAGGTTGTTTTTCATTGTGCGTTTCACTATTTCAATTTATAAATATTTCGAATTTTGGAGCAAATTCAGAGATGCGACTATAAGTGGATACTTTACAACAATGTGTAACGCAAGTAATCGTGTGAAATGAATTACTAGTAATCGTATCGATGGCTGGTCTTCAAAGAAATTGATACTGTGTTTATAGGAGTGAAAGGGAATCGTCTTTTATGTGATTATTCTGGTGAACCGACGATTGATTCGAACAAGTACTGTTCTTAATTAAAGGCTGCTATTTTTGAAAACTTAAAAAAAAATTAGTTGAGAGAGAGAAATAATTTTAAATTGCATGTTTTCACGACTTTTTTACCTTTTTGTCGTATTCACCAAATGCTGTAAATATGGAATAATATTTCTGTTCTTAACAGACTTCTCTTAAAGGAACAGAAATTCTCTGGAAGATTGAGCTCTTCTTTGGGAAAACAAAAAATGTCTGGATGAATGATATTATTTACTAAGCTTTGTTTTAGCACTTGGCTACAAATATGAAACGGCAAGTGAATAGGAAATTGACTGAAATTGTTTAATTTAGCACACTCAAAATTGAGATTAACTTTTAAATATGTTTCTTTGCAGAGAAAAGAAATCGTAGTTTATTTTGATTGCAACTTGGATGCGAATAGAGAACGAATTCAGGGACTAGAAAAAAGTGTAGGTCATATTTTCTCTATACAGCATGACAGTCCAAAGAGAACTAAAAAACATAGGATTTATTATCAGTGGATTTCGTCTTAACAATATAAAATAGGCAGATGTGACTGTGTTGATGACAGAAAGGAAACTGAAAAACCTTAAGTAAGAGAAAGAAAGAAGACATGGTTAACTGTAAGATGATCGGATACATTGTCGTCAGGAAAACAAACTTGTCAGGTTGTGTACGCAAACGTATCAGGTCCTTCAAAAGTAAGGAAGCAAAGAAATTTAAATGTGTATTAACGAGAATCTGATGCAGAAACTCGAAAGCACATAAGAGCAAAAGATGTCTTCAAGAAGCCAAGCAAAATATTAAGAGATAGGAAAATATCGTTAGAAACAAAGATCTAACTCCTCTATATGACAATGCTGGACAGTTTCCTGACGAGTGAAGCAGACTTGAATTAACAGATGTGATTCTACAGAATGATTAGATTACAGATTACTACGAATACCAGGTACATAACATGTGAGGAAGTCTTAAGGAAAATAGGAACAAGTACGACACTTAAACTTACAATCAGAAACATTTGGAATTTCTGCGACACTTTAACAGGGAAAAGAGGGTTTGGAGAATTTAACACTCCCAGGACATATTGAAAGCAGGAGATGGAAGAGAAAACAGCTAGTAACCTAATTCAGGGAATACAGAACAGGGACAAAAAGGAATGGTAAAAAGTAAGAAAAAATTACTTGGTGCAAAAATGACAGGAAATTGTGGAGAAGCATGAACGCTCACCATCTTTCTTGATAAGGGTGGATATTGGAAAGTGAAATCGGCGAATTCAATTCCCGCTCGAGTCTGTTTCGCCCAGTTCGCACCAATCCCCTTGGAAAAATTACAAATCCAATTCCTCCAGCTATGGGTTAAACAGCAGGGCAAACTGCGCTCTCTTGCCTTGAGGTGGCAATCAGTCTAGAAGCCATTTAAGTGTCATACTTGATACCCGCTTTTCTTTCGATTCATAACTGACGATGCAGAAGATTTTCCCGCTGTTTCTTTCTGCGGTCGACTGGTTGTCAACCAACGCTATAGTCTGTCCTGCTATTTCCATCCATAACAAGGGTATTTGCGCGTAAGTTAATGTAACGAACCTGACTGGAATTCGAACTCAGCTCTCAGAGTTCTAATTCCAAGACATTTCACTATTTCGCCTTAGGAGAAGGAAAATTCAAACCCAGCCTGTCGAGGGATCGGTCCCGTTAAGTATTATCGCCCTAGACACGCCCAATGCGCTCTGCTATGGCTGCAGTATATGTGGGGCTCTTACAAACGGATCAGATTACGAGGGCGTCGTGACGTGACAAGTTTAAGAAAGAAGACAAAAAAAAAAGAAACATCGGAGAGGGCACCTGGCAAAAACGCAATGAACGAAACGAATTCAACGAAGTGATTCTTCTTGTTTCTGCTGTGCTCTTTCAGGACGTCGGCGATCATGGCTCTCCACAACATTCTATCTTTAAACAATCTTTCTCCCTTTCCTCCGTCAGTCCATATTCTGCTAATCTGCCATCCATTTACACAAGTCCTTTAAGGTAGGTCACGCATTGTTTAACTTCTGCTTCTCTCGCCTTCAATATATCCCTGTGGGTGTTAGATTCTCTAAGCTTCTTTTTTCTTGTTAAGAGTCTCATAAATTTCAGCTCTCTTTCTGATTCGAAGTTAGTGTTTTCTTTTTAGCTCATTTTTCTTGATTGTTTCTTAGTTGTTCCTCATTGCTCACATTTTCCGTATATGGCATTCTCAGCATCCTTCTGTAGAATCACGTCTGTTGCTTCAAGTCTTCTTTTCATCCAGCCTTTACTACTATATTGGAGAATTGATATTCTCTAGCATTTTTAACAAAATCTTTTTTTCTTAATGCCTTGTTTACCGAACATACTCGTGTATAAGGCCATTTCATGTAGAGTGCAACCCTTGAATTTTTTGCATGAATTTTACCCCCTCCCCCAGAAAAAATTAGTTGTGTATAGTGCAACCGGTCATAGAAAATGCATGATTTTCAAAAATATACTTATGTATAGTGCGCCCCTTTTATTTTTGGCGCAAAAAATTGGTGATAAAAACTCATTACTTTGAATCTCTACGGTAGTTTTTTTGAAGGCATCTTTTGTTATTCCAATATATACCTACATCCGACAACAAGGCCTCTGATCAGGAGGTTTTGAGGAGTGTCGAATCACCTCTTAATTACTGGTGTTCCCTCATCCACCCTGACCCGGGGTGGTAGCACCTGTTAGGGTTCTAGCTATGGACAAATAGTTGACCCCCAAACTGGTATTAAAACGCTATAAAAGTGTAAATGGGTTTTACTACCAGCAATACATCTTTGGGAAAAAATATTACCAGCAATACATATGGGGGGGGGGAATATTACCAGCAATACAATTTTTGGGTAAAACAAATATTACCAGCAATACATTTTTTTTTTTTTTTTTTTTTTTTTGGTTTGGGGGAAATATTAGCAATACACTTTTGGGGAAAATATATTACCAGCAACAGAAGAAAAAATATTAGCAGCAATAAAAATCTTGCGGCATTAAATAACCCAATGAGGCTGATATGCCGTAAACCAAACCAAACCAAACCAATATATAAACTTCGAATACAAATGTTGCGTTTTCAATTGTCTTTTTAAAACATTTTCCGAATATTTAAATTTCAGTATTTGCTTAATTATGGCTTTAAGTTATACTTCACATCTTCAGCTGCCCTTCTTGCTAACGATTCTTGCTGATGATTAAATATTTCTTCTCGCTTACCTTTACTGTATCTTCTAGGAGTTTATGAAATTTTTTTCAATAATAAATTCTAGTAGAACTTCTCTTCAGAGAGTCTCTCCCTGAATCAGGGAAATACTCAATTCTTAGACGATAAATTAACTTCGATGTTGTAATTGCTTTAAAATAAAAGTTGATTGATACATTTTGTAATGAGCATAGAAAACTACGAAAACTGATTTAATATTTATGCGTGACAATAATATATTCTATATTACTAAAAAAAAAGTACTTTTCTTTTAAAGGTCTTATCGACCTTCGACACAGGATTGAAGAAGTCGAAAGACAGAATTACATCCAGAAACGTGAATTTGTCCACTTAAAACGTGGCCGTCAAACTTTGGAAACTTTAGAGGAACAATTTCAAAATCTCCGCCTTGATCCTCTATTCGCTCGTATAAATGGAGGAAGAGAATTGAAGTTTCGTTCATATGAGCAGAAGTTTTACAACGGACAAAGGGCAAAAAATGAGAAACAATTGAAAGCCGTCGGGGCCAGCAGTTTGTTGAGTCATAAGAAAATCGTCGCCAGCAAAAAGGAACTTGATTGGCTGCAGAAAAAGTGCATGGCCGTGCACAGTGAATTAAATATGTTTCATAATCTTCCACCAAGCCTTTCCAAAATCCAAGTCGCTGTTCAACAGATGGACGATGAAAGGAAGAAGTTGGAACATCATTTATCTGATTGTATTGATTCCAGTGTCTTTTGAGAATGCGTTGTTGTAACTTTGGGGGATGTGCATATTCCGACTCTGCGTGTCAATCTTCATCTCATAAAATTAAAGTTTAAGAAAATGTTTTTAATAAATGTTCACCCTGTTAACATGGTACATTTAAATGTCAATTAAATTTTTCCGAAACTTCTGTGTTGGTTCGCAAATCTCTGACGTTAGCCTGAGCTGAATTTGCAACAACGATTAATAAAAGTTTGCTATCGAATATACGAAGCCGTGAGAAAATTTTGTCTTTTACGTGCTTTCCTTTCTTCGCTTGACTTTATTTCTTTTCATTTTTTAAAAAAAATTATATATGCTTTTCATTTTTTGTCACATGTCCTTGTTTCATTCTGGGGTGGGACAGTTCTTTCTGGCGAACATGGGTATGGTTAACTAACATCAAAACGTAGGCCCATCACAATGTCGTTAGTGTTATGTGTAGAGTAATTCCGATTTTGTTTTCCAAAATAAAATGTAAATTCGGGCTCTGCATATCCGTTAGTTTCCGTGACCGAATCAGTTAAGGCATCGTCCATGAAAGACTAGCTACTGGGATATAGCATGCGAATTCAAATGTTGTCGAAAACTGCTTTAGCATGATTCCCCGTTGCTAATTATTAAACGCATTTCATCTAGAGCGTTTTGCTAAAAAGCAATGAGGAATGGAAGATAAACTAGTAAAAGCAATAACGTTAGAACATACTTATTAGAAGCGATATTTAGCCATCGACAATTCTGTTTAGCAAAACATTTTCTGAAGTGTATTTTTTCTGAGCCTGATATCAAAGCAAACTGGAAGAAAAAAGGTACTTCATAATAACTTTTTAATCGTAAATTGGCAAACAGTTAAAAAATTTTTATAAATTGGCCCTTTTCGAACGTTTGAAATTAAACAGGAAATATAAAGCGATAGAAAATAATTCAACGTAAAATATCGCCAAATTTGGTTAAAAAAATGGTTACTGACACATTAGGTTTATAAGTCCCCAAAACTCAGCCACTGATACCCCCAAAAAGCGTTGGTTGAAGTAGACCAAAAGTGACTTGATCCAAAATGCTCAATTACCGTCCACAACAGAAACTTGGAGAGTTGAGTTAACTAAAACTGATATCCAGAAGAGCCATGTCCTGTGGAACTAGAATAATCTACCCAGTGGACTAAATAGAGGGTTCGATTTGAAATTTCGACATATATCACCTGAAGAAGGCCGGAACATCGGGAATACAGACAATAAAGATGAAGACAACGGTCCGAACAATGTAAATAGTGTAAACATTTACAATATCTCATACATTTTACTATCTGTCTATATTTCTATCCACCATATAGAACAACAAACCATATTATATACATATCTTCCCAACCACCTGCCATCAATAATCAAGCAGATTCCACAATCAATTAGCTGCAGATTATCTGGCAGTTCTTTCAGTGAAACCATCTTCAACAAGGCCAAGAAAGATTAGGAAAAAAACCCTAAAATATAGTGGATTCTGGGCCATACTAGCATGCATAATACACAGAACAAACATATGCATTTAGCTCATACACAAACACTCTCTACAAGATATTCAATAAAAACACAGTAAAAATGAGCTACAGTTGCACTTAGAACATGACACATATGATAAAAAAAGCATAATCAACAATCTATCAGCACAAATTAAACCCGCGTGTTACTTTAGAGGAAAGGACTAATGTCTTTTAAACGACAATTACTTGAAGAACAATGTAACATACCAAGCCATTGTAAAATCAACACATGACAAAGAAAAATATGCATAGGAGTAACTGAATGACTCTGGAAGGAAATAAACTACACACGCAAAACATTCATTGCAAATAGTAAACACGTGAACAGCACAATGATTTCTAAACATATCTGAGATATTAAAAACAAAAAACAAATCACAGCAAAATATGAAAAATAAGGAAAATAGCATCATCCTACAACAATAAATCCAAAAACTGTAAACTCTGTCTGGAAGAGAAAATAGCTATAATTATCTTCCCAGAACAACACAAATTACTAAATAAACAATCAGAACCTCAAAATGCAAACACAAAAACAATTTTTTACAAATTTACTTAAAAATCGAAAATTAAAAATGATCAAAAACAATAAATAAAAATAAATCTATATAAATAAATGTGACTGTCATTGTGTCACACTTTTTCAACTTTACCCGTAGAGGCCCAACATTTCATACCATTTTGGAATCAGACCGACTTCATGAGCAAATAAAAAAAATTCTGAAATTTTACATTGGCATTTTTACGTGATTATTTGCGACGAATTTTTTGTGTGATAATAATTTTTATAACTCGGAAATAAATTTGGGAATAATTGAAATTAACTGAGAAAGTCTCCCATGAAATAAAAATAATTGTTTGCACCGAAAGTAAAGACCTACGTTCGTCAAATCGTCTTTAAATTAATTGGTAGCAGAAGAACTATCTTTGAACTTTTAAAAATGTAAGCTTAAATATTAATGCAATACTTAAATGCAGTGATCAATTTTGAGTTCTGTAGTTTATTGTTGCCTATCACATACGGCAGCAGTATACCAAGCAAAAAGTAATCTCCGCCAACAGTGGCTTGACTTAATATTTTTCATATATACCCGGCATTTGTCAGATAAGTGTGTGTGTGTATGTGTGTATATATATATATATATATATATATATATATATATATATATTGATGTTTAATAAATGTTTAATATGTAAAAAGTCACTAAACTAATTGAGTTTCTTTTTTCCAGGTTTTCAGAGAAGACGTTTAGCCATATATATATGTGCGTGTGTGTGAGAGAGATATAATAAAAATAATTGTTTTTCACGGAAAGTAAGGACCATTTTACA
Source organism: Acanthosepion pharaonis (assembly GCA_903632075.3). Taxonomy (NCBI): domain Eukaryota; kingdom Metazoa; phylum Mollusca; class Cephalopoda; order Sepiida; family Sepiidae; genus Acanthosepion; species Acanthosepion pharaonis. The sequence goes on from CAHIKZ030002154.1 coordinate 190,098, forward strand.
TCAAACTGTCTTTAAGCGGCGGCAGAAGAATTATCGTTGAACTTTTAAAAAGAAAGTTTAAATATTAATGCAATATTTAAATGTAGCGATCGAAGTCTTCTATAGTTTATTGTTGCCTATCGTATACAGCAGCAGTATGCCTCGCAAAAAGAAATCTCCACCAGAAGAGGACTTGATTGCAATCAAAAGGTCCAAGGCTGCAGCGAGGAAAAGAAAGTCAAGTGCAAATGAAAACTCAGATCAAATGGCAGCCAGGGGAGCTTCCACTGCTGAGAATATGCAAAGACTTAGGGACTCTCAAACTCCTGACCAAGCCGAAAGCTCAATCAAGTGCCCCCCCCCACACCACCGCAGAAGCTAGCTTAATTGCCTCCTGATAAAGCGGCTTTTAAGCTAATAAGTAAAATAAATGAAACCAAATCAATAAATAAATAAGAAACTACGAACGCATACAAGTAAGACAAGTAAACGTAATAATAGCAAATAAATGTATGTAAGGAAAATGCGTTGGGATCTCTGAGGATACCATAAACCAAATTTGATTACCAGAAAGTGTCTGCCTACCTATTTGTTATATATATATATATATACATACATACATATATATATATATATATATATATATATATATATGTATATATATATATTGTGTGTGTGTGTGTATTTAGGCAGCATTTTTTCATTCATACATGTTTCATTAAATAATATAGACAAGTATAGAAAATCACAATATTGATCCATATTTTTTTAATCCAATCTAAGCTTTAGGTTTACATAAGCCATTATCGAATATGTCAATCACTGTACAACATATTAAGAAATATGCGGACAAGACAGTGATAATAGTCTGTGATTGTTTACATAGATGATTTCCAAGCAGCGATAAACACGTGCATATAAGACGCTATTTCTGAAATTGCTCGGAGTTCTGCGGTGTCATATAAGTATCAGGATTGTCGTCTGCCATGGACAGTGCAGTGGCCGATCACGTCTTGGCTAGAATTGTCTGTGTGAACAAAGAAGTAACACTGGCTCAAATTGCATCTACATTTCATGCAAAAGGTAACAAACGTCTATTCAGCCGGTCTGTTTCATGGGGTACTGAAGTAGAAGTCCCTGTTAAACGCCATAACACTTTACAAAGCAATTCATTTGGGATCATTATGACACTGTGTCATAAATACCTGGCAACTTTTGCGTGGACGGATCAAAGTTCCAGTAGTTTGTGGGTGATGGTAGTGTTCGGTATAAGAAGACACCGTTGCAAGCTTGAGGTAGTTCCATAATGATGTGGGTCCCAGTGGTCTACATAAACAAAAGATTGACCGCTGATCACACTGTCGTATTACTTCATGGCCATTTGCGCCAATTCATTCGGCCTACCTGCCCAAATAACGATTATTTCGGCAGAGGATAAAGCACCCTGTCATTGGGCCCAAAGTTGCCCCAAATTGGTGTGCGCAGTATTCAAGAATCTTCCACGAATATTCGGTCGAAATGAACCTTATTGAGCCAATCGCTGGGACGTAGTAGAGAGATTTATTTATACAAATTTTCCTAAAATTACCAGCGAACTGTGGAAAAATATAACAAGTCAAATCCCCTATGGACGCAAATTCAGTTGGGTTTCGATCCTAGAAAAAGGCAACCGGACAACTAGCCACACTGATGAGCTGTGATACAGCGAAACAGTCTGTCTGTGGATGACAATATATATATATATATATATAAACAGATATAAAAATAAGTAATGAAAAGTTTGGTTATCCGTATGGATAATTCCAATCCAGAGAGCTCAATGTCAAAACAGAGAAATTTTTAATTCAATTTAAATAGAAAACAGACAACACTGATGATATTATTCTATTACAAGTTTGTCTTCGAGATAAATCGATATAGATAATTAAAGCCAGGATACCAGAGTAAATTATGCATTATAATTTACTTGTTCAGTGACTACTGTAGCGAAAATAAAGTAAGATAGTTTTGATGATAATCGTGTTAGTCTTGTTGATGCCTCTTTTGTGGCCCTATATATAGACATTAATTTAATATATAAAAAAAAATTAGATGAGGATAGATTTATATATTTGCCTTTATTTTACATATTTCAAATAAAAAAAAAAATAGATCTTTTATATATTTTGCTTATATATAAGTATATATATGTATATTGATATATAATATATATATATTTATAAATAGATATATATATATATATAGATATATGTATATTTATATATGTATATTTATATATAAATGTATATATATTTATATATAGGTATATATATTTATAAATAATGGTTATATATATATAGATATATAAATCATTATATATTTATATAAAAAATATATATATGTATATTTATATATATTTATATATATTTATATATATATATATATTTATAAATAATTTATATATATATATTTATAAATAAATTTATATATATGAATTGATAAGGGTATATATATATATTTTATATAAAATTATATATATTTATATATAAATAGGATATATTGAAATATATATATAAGTATATATATTTATATTAATATTTAATATATATATATTGATAATAAGTATATATATTTATAAATTAATATATATTGATATATAATATATATATTTATAAAGGCCTGTATATATTTATAAATAAAATGTATATTTGATAAATGAGTTGCATAATATATATATTTATAAATAAGTGTATATATTTATAAATAAGTAGATATATTTATAAATAAGTAGATATATATTGATATATAACTATATATATTGATATATAAGTATAAAACTTTCTTTCTTTTTCTTTTTTTATTTATTTATATTGATATATAACTATATATATTGATATAAAAAATATTTAATTTTTTATTTTTTTTTTTTTTAATAAATAAAAAATTTTAAAAGTTTTGAATGAGAAAATATAAATCTAAATTTTTGTCAACAGCCGATGTTTGTGATAAAAAAACAAAGTAATGTAAATGCTTTTTTTATGATAACTAGTCTTAATGATTTTTGATGTCTGGCACAAAAATTTTTCTTAAAAAAAACGTACTTTAAAAATGTGTAATGTTTATATGTAAATGAAAGTGCTATGTTTATAGGATTCACACACACATATACATCCCAAAACATAAATTAATCGATTCTTGTCATGAACAATTCCTTCTTTTGATTCTTTAATTGTTTTCTTTTTTTTTTCTTTTTTTTTCTTTTTTTTCTTTTTTTTCCTCCTCTCGCTTTTCGATCTTGTATTTTTTTTTTTTGAGGTTCTTTTCATTGTTTTGTCATTTTTCCCATTTTCCTGTCTTTTTATCAAAGATATGGAGTTTTTCTTTTAGTCTTAAATTTTCATTTCTTTCGTTAAGTTCAATTTGAATTTTATTCTTTTTCATTTAGTTATTTGTTCTTTCTTTCTTTACGCTTCTTTCTGTCTTTTTTTTTAAAAATTTCTTCTCTTTCTGTTGTTTTTTTTTTTTTTTTTTTTTTTTTATTTTTTTCTTTCTTTCTTTTCTTTCTGGTTTTTTTTCTTTTTATTACCTATTTAATGTTTTCCATATCTCCAAAAGGCAATAAAATGTCAGAAGACTTGAAAAAAATTTTCATATTTTTTTTTTACAAATTTTATTCGCCCTAAGCTTTACTTTGAACGAACCTTAAAAACATCCTCCACCCAAAAAAAACATATACAATCTTCTATCACTGCTACCCGCTGATATATACCTAATTCTGTCGATATCCAACCACGGCAATCATACACTTTCTTGAACATGCCGTTTTTACATAGTTTTAGAACTCTTCCAAAACCAAAAATTTTCAATTTAACTTTGAAATTTTTTTTTATATTTTTTTATTAAACAGATTATAATTTTAAAGAATCAGAAATTTTCTATAAATTTGTATTTTTTTTTTTTTAATTCAATTTAACATTCCTAATCCAGTGGTTGAGCTTCTGAAAGAATACTTCATTAAATTTTTAATAAATAGAAATCAGAAGGGGTTAATTTTAATACAGTGAAAAATATTTAAAAGATATGTGTAATTTTTTAATCAAATGTTCTAATGAATGGAAAAAAATCCTCAAATTGTATATTAATTGGTAGATGTAACATGGATATGTCTAATATATCCAATCATAGTATATTTAATCATTAGTGGTTTGATACCATTTTGACACAATCGCTTAGGCGATCATTTATATTTCGATACATGAAAAACGAGGCAGATTTATTTCATGCATATATTGCTATTTTTCTGTGGTTTTATTTTAAAAAAATAAGACTATAAAACCTGGTCTGTTTGGGGGAGAAGAAGATTTTTAACTTTTATTAAATTATTTGGCACGCAATTGAACTTAATAAATTCGACTGGAATTCGAACTCGTTTATTAAAATAAAATCCTAATATTATCCATTTTTTTAAATCATAGGTAGAACTTTTTAAATTTTTTTTTTTATTAAAAAAAATAACGGACAAGAAATGTCTGGTTTTTTTTTCAGATAAAATTTCTAAAAACAAAAAAAAGAATTAATTTTGAAAAAAGTGGAAAATTGAAAAGGAATTTGCTTTTTTGTGTGTAATGAACGGAATATTGGCAATTATCATTCGGTCATTTTCAAAAATTTAAAAAAAAAAATTTTAAAAAACCTTTAGGACATTTATACTGTCAAGGAAAAGACTTAGAAATCAAGATAGAATTTGCTTAAATTTTAGATTCATATGTCACGTCCATAAAAATGACCTTTTAGTTTTTTTATCATTCGAATTTCGATTTAACCCTTACAAATTTAGGGATGGGGGGTTTATCTTTTTGAAAAAAGAATTTACATTTTAGGGATCCTGCTGTAACTAAAAATTTAATTTTTTTAAAATTTTTCTGTATATTGCATTAGTTAAAGATGAAAAAAAAATAATAAATTTTAGTTTAAAAAAAATATAATTTTTCAAAATGTTAAAAAACAAAATTTATGAACTCGACATTTGATAAATTTTGGTATATTAAATCCAACAAATTTGGATGATCAATTTTCGTCGTTTTCTTAAACATTGCCTTTTAAGTTTGAAAAATAAATTTAAACAAATCTCAGATGACGACATTGTTCGGATGCTGGAATTAATGCGATTTAAAATTAAATAATGACTTAGTAAAAATGATGAAATCTTTTGAAAAACAAGGATATAATAAACTGAAGCATAAAGACAAAATTGAAAAATGAATTCTGAAAAAAAAAAACATTGCCAGCGAATTTCAATCGAAATAATGATGAAGATGAATTCATTATCAAAATCAAAAGAAAATGGATATAATTCAACTGGCCTTAAGTGATTCCCCGTTGACAATGTAACATTTTTAAGGATCTTTTTTCGACCCTGATAACTAATTTCCTGAACGATGTCAGAAGTTTTTCAATATTTTTCTTTAAATTGAAATGATAGATATTATATACACCTTTACAAATGCTTTTTTAATTTTGTTGTTAAAAGATTTTGATGCAAATTTTTTTCTGAACAGAATGTAAATTTGGATAAATGTAGATCTTGTTCTTTAATTTTTGAATCCATTCAACATTCACTGAGAGTGCTGATACATTTTGGGAAAATTGCACGAAAAATCTTTTCTTCTCCAGCCAATTTTTAAATAGCAGGACAGATCATTTTGTATTTCTATTGGATGGCAACTGGTCCCCTGAAAGAAACTATGTTTTTACTTTTCTTATTAAAAAAAAAAATCTGTCTCATCAGTCATAAAAACGAAGGATACAAAATGCCAGTTAAAAAAATTTTCACAAATGACACATAATTAACAATACATCTTTTGGAAATAAGAGCGTTTTAAGTGTCCTCTTCATTTCATAAACTCTTCAATGACGAAAGGAATTAATTTAAATGAAATGTGGACAAAGATGAGAACATTCGCCGTGCAGTGTTTACTGCTGAAACCATGGCAAAAATATTATAATCAAATTCAAAATTATAAATTAAAAAGCTATATTTCATATTTAATCAAATTGGTTTGTAAAAAAATAACAAGAACCAATTTGCGAACCATTTGAAGACACTACGGTAGATGAGCAACTTAGCCGCATTTTATTTATATATGTCCAATCCTCTTTTTAATGAAATAAAAAACCAGCAAAATATGGAATCAATCTTAATATCATAATTGAATGATTATGACGACATTGTAATATTTGTAAAACTGGAAAGTTTCCAGGAAATGCATCAGAGAAAAACTTGGGACACCGTTTAGTATGAGACTTCATGGAACCATTGTTTGGATCTGGTAGAGGTCTATGGAGAATATTTCATGTCCGTGTCAACTGCAGAATTGTTGTTGTGAAGAACATTACTATTACAGGAACATTGAGAGCAAAAATGCCTGACATTCCTGCAATGATTGAAATTGCAAAAGATAGAGATGTCATTTCTTTTCTTTTGATTTAATTTCTTTTCCAACGTGATACTTGAATTTTTTTCAACAAATTTAAGAGAATATTCATATGTTAGACGTACCTCAAAATGGCTTGAGAGTTTCTTGAACATGCTAGATATTGGAGTCCTAAATACTTTGATAATATTGATATTGTTGTAGCATACCTACGGACGATAATGGGTGCGTCCCCATTCACATAAATACAGTAGTAAATACTGTATGTTGGTCTGCAGTTGGAGATTCGTCTCCAGCTGTGCTGGTAAAACTCTCTGCCTCCGGGCAGAGAGGATCCCCAGACGAGGCTATGTCGAAGGGCAGAGTCTCGTCTTGGAAAATAACTACCCGACACCGTTTTATATGGAGTCTACGGGCAATTTATGGCCGAGGCTACTGGTACGGATACCCACATTACATTCGGACTTGTGCCACATCTGACCGCGTGGGGCTGTTGGTAGATATCCTTCAGTTGGAGATTCATTGTGGAATTCACTTGACTCACTTCTAGCAGTTGACTACTTCTTTCTACGCGCCGCTGGCGAATCTTATATGTGTTGTTCTTGTCCTAAGTATTATCGTTCATGACCAACCTTCGTTTGGTTATTCTATTCAGTAACCTTCCCTAGGTTACAACGGATATCGAAAAACAAAGACTGGAACCGCCGCCTGAAAAATCGCAGAATCGATTTTAGGAAAACATAAATCCATTTCTTTTCCGGAAGCTGTTTCGCAGGGCAAACAATCCAAATTTTCTCCATCTTCAATTGTCAGAGCCATTGAAGCAAAAGCGTATTATTTATTTCAAAATGACCCAAAGCACACCATGAACACCAGGTCAATTAGGAGAATCACAAAAAAATTATAAATTGTTCTAGAAACAACGATCGCAAAGTCAATACAATCTACTGTGAAATCAAATGTTTTGTCTGTGAGAATTAACAGGATAAAGTTGAAAGAATTGAAAAAGTTCTTAAGGACTGTAGTATTGAAGAAGATGAATCTTAATATATTGATTAAACTACTTAATTTTAGTAAAATAATAAAAATAATGCGTTTTAATACTATATTCAATTTTGAATATAAATGGTTAATTTTGTTTTTATGAATAACAGTATATGGATTATATTTCTTTTAGTAAAAACTAAGTTGAAATAAACAAAATATTATTGAACAAACTACTTTAAATTTTTTAAAATATAATTTCAAGAAAACCTAAAGAATAATCAACCATAACAAACACCGCCAAAAAAATAAATGAAAAACCAAATTGCCTGCGATTGAAAAAAGTTTGGTAAACTCGTTGAAATAAAATAGGCTTAGAATGTTAATGGGTAAAAAGGGTAAAATTCCCTGATGATATTTTAATGTTTTGGAAGAGCCTCAAATACGATGTCTGATCAAAACCTCGGCAAGACGATAAATATAAAAGAAAATTTTTTACAAACATATCAATTCGTCATTTAATATTAAAAGCAGTCTCCCTTTTGAAATCCATTTGATTTATCCAGTGTCATTTCCAGTGATGGAAAAATTTTTGAATTTAATTCTTTTGGGGAGATGGAGCTGTCTATTTTTTCGACAAAACTTTTCCCTTGGATTGCCTTGATGTCTTTAAATCTTTTACCATTCAGAAAAAACAATTTCATTCAATCAAATTTAATGTTTATCAATACACCATAAAAAAATTATGTGTGTATTATAAAAAGTTTTGTTTTAAAGAGAAAAATCCCCGTTTGATATTTGATAAAAAATATTTGAAACACAAAAATCATAAACATGTTTTTTTAGCACCATTCTATCTCAGTCTGTCCATATCCTTGTTTAATAAAAGAAAAGTATTTCTTTTTTAAGGATAAGATTCCAATATCTTTTTGATCAAACTTCCAAGTTCTTAAAGGCCTATACTAATCTTATAGTTAACAGAATAGTCCAACATTTTATTCAACCTTAGTAGACACCATAGTCTATATTTTTTAAGTCTGAAAAAATGCTTTTTAAACAAAACATGTGATGAAAGCCAACATTATAAAAAGAAATAAATAAAAATGATTTAAAAAAATAAAAAAAAAAAATGTAAAAAAAAAATTTTTTTTTTAAAAAAAAAAAATTTGTAACTGGAAAAAAAAAATAAATTAAATAAATAAATAGATTAGAAATGAAGATTTATATAAAAAATTTTCTTCGCAAATTAAAAATTCCTGCTGGAAATATTTTAAAAAAAAAAAAAAATGTGAAAAAAAGTTTAAAAAATACTAGAAAAAAATAATAAAAAAAATAGAATATTCTTCTCAAAACGTCATACGTTTAAAAATACGTTTGGAGTATGAAAAAACATGTCGGACTGAAAACATAAAATCCATTAATTCTTTCGTGAAATAAATAATCGGATATGAAAATGAACGTAATCTTGAATACGAGATTTTATATTTGAATCTAATGAGATAATTTACCTGTTTAAAAACAAAATGTTTTTTTTCATTGTTAAGTTAATTCTTGGCCGAGAAAATAAAGCAGAAAATCAGACGGTGATTTCATCTGCAAATCTGTGATGGTGCAGTGTCCGAAAATTAATTGGTTGAGAAAACATTTTCTATTTAACAATTGATCCATCGAGCTTATATAAAAAATATGGACAACTTGAAATAAAAAAAAAAAAAAAAAATAAAAAAACGGAAAAATGGATTGAATATTCAAATACATTTAAATAAAAAAATATAACGTTTGAAGTAATAAAAATAATGTTCATGCAAATCAATTTCTTCACAATAAAATTAGTATCAACCAACCTATATATAATATTTATAGGATATATTCATATAATATATATATATATATAAACTTATAAGTTCTGATTTCATAAAATATTTAAAAATATCTTTTTACAAAATTTTCAATGATCATATTGTAAATCAATATTTATAGTAGTATCGATATTATAATTAATATTCTATTGATAAAAATATTTTTATATAATTTTTTTAAGGGCATTTTGTAAAGTTTTTTAACTCTTTAGAAAAAATAAAAAGATTATTTTTATAATCTTTTTTCACCAAAAAAATAATTCAAACATAACATTTTTAATGATGAACAAATGAGAAAAGAAAATGAGAACATAGGCAAGAAGAAAAAAAATACGGGTTATAAAACAATTAACCCTCAAGAAAATATTTCATGGGTTTGTTGTTTTGAATAGAAACTGATAGAAAAAAGACAGAATAGTTTAAAATATTAGCTGAAGATATAAAAGTAACGAAACATCGGGATTAGAAATGTGGAAGGTATTTGAAAAAATTTTCATTAACGGTATGCATAACAATTCAGAGCTTAAAACCAATATTGAATGAACAATTATGCCTGAAAGCAGCGTTATGATCCAAGCGGGCTTTAACACTCGGCTACAGAGAGCATCACAGGGCGCAGATTAAAAAATTTTGATATTTAAAAAGCACATTTCCTTTATCGTATTTTCGAATGCATCATAGGCTGATAAACGTAATACAAATATTTAAAAAAAAAAAAAAAAAAAATGGGGTTTTATTTTCAAATAAATAGCTATATATACTAAAAATAACGTTTCAATATATATTTATATAAATATATATATAAATATATTCATATTTATACACAAATAAATTACTTTATTATATTAATAATTTATTTATAAATAATCTCAATGATTAAATTTACTATATCTATAAATCTATATATATATATATATATATATATATATATATATATATATTAAAAATTACTTTGACAAAATCGATTACAAGCAAAATTTTTGCGTATGTTAATGTGGATTTTTTTAATATCATATTTACTTTTAAATATCTTTCAAACTAACATATTTTGTTTGGGTCTTCTGACCGTCATCAGACAAAGAATGGTTATTTCCGCATATTATTTAAAGGAATTTTTCTTATGTTTTCTAACGTTTAACTATTGTCTTTTTTTTTACGTTGATATTAATCTAAATTTTTAATGGACTGGAACAAAAAAATCTTTTATTTTTTAATAATAGAAAATAATAAAACAATTTGGATTTAGTCAGAAAAAGAAATATATACCAACCTAAAAATATTTAAATAAAATAGACATTTTTTCTATTTTATTAGCCATTTTAATTTTTCCCATGTAATTTTAATATGAAAAGAGAATTTTGGTAATGTCCAATATAATTAAAAAATAAAAAATAATTATATATAAATTATATATATAAATTCATATATATATATATATATATATATATATATATATATATATATATATATATATATATATATATATATATATATATATTATATAGTTTCATTGTTTTCAAGTTTAAATATTTTAGATAGGGAAATGGATTGAGTGAGTTTGAAATTTAAAATCATGATTTACATCAAAAAAAGTCTAAAATTAATTAATTAAAATTTAAAATAAAAATTTAAAGGCACAAATTTTTGATCTTCTTCAACATAAGCTAAAAAAAATAAACGAAGATTTTAATAAAAAAAAAATTCTAAAAAAATTTAATTTATTTTTTGAATGAAGGAAAAGATATATATATATATTTCAAAATTATGCACCCAAAGATGGTTTGGGAACCTTTGGCATTCTATTTTTGTTAAAATTAGAAAGGTCTGGATATATTTGTCCCTTCAAAATGTTTGGATGGTAATTTGCAAATTGAAAAAAAATATTTTTTATAAAAATCGTTTCAAATAAATTGTGCTGTTATCTTTAATCGGTTTAAACAGGAATCGAAATTGATTGACCATAAATAAAAAAAAATTCGATGAAAAAATATTTTTATATATATAAATTAATGTCTATTTCAAGTTTGTCAATATATGATTGATGTTATAATATATCCTGAATTTTAGTTTTGTATTTTTTATGGAACCCACGTCCGTATTCGAATCTTTCAAATACTGGCGGCAAAATCAAATATCAACTTGATATCTTCATAGAATGCAAATACTATCATTTTAAGAAATTTGCAAATTTTGCTTTTTTGAATATTTTTTTTTAATCTGTTAAATTTTAACCAAAATTAACTTAATGAACCAAATATTTTAATTTATAATTAAAATTTAGAATTTAATTTTTCATAGGTGAATTATAAAAAATTTAAAATTTTATAAAAAACTGGCAATTTAAGATCATACATTTTGTCTGTGTTGATACTGTTATACAAATTTATATATATATATATATATATATATATATATATATATATATATATATATATATATATATATATATATAATAAAAAGAATGGAAAAGTTTTGACAACGTCCAGCATGAAACAGACTGTCACAGAACACACATGTTGACTTCAATGTTCACTTTTATATTTACACACCCTCTATCTCTGATATTGAGCACTTTATCCCATAATATAAAGACACTTTTAAGATATATATTTCTTCCTATATATATATATATTATATATATATATATATATATATATATATATATATATATAAAAAAAAAAAGAACAGTAAGATATATAATCCAGTGTTCTTATTGATATTTTTTTTTTTTTTACAAAACAGTGCTCAATGTAAATTTACAGATCATAAATATTATAAATTAACTGTCTCTATGAAAATACTAACTAGTCCCCATATTTACAATTCATTGTCTGTGGGGGGGGGAATAAAACAAATTCTAAAAACTAGCCCCAATGAGTATTTACAAATATGAATACAAAACTATTTACAAGAAACTAAAGAAAATAATATTAGTAAGAAAAACCCCCACAATCACTAAATGTGGCAGAAATATCAGTTCACTGGGTCGAAATCAATGCGGGACTATAATAGTATAAAACATTCATTCATCCCAAGCACTCACACTGACATGCACTCATTCAGACACAACAACAAAAAAAAAAAACACTCACACGAAACGAAAGGCGTCCCCCCGCATCCACCAGCGAACTGACATCACTGACCACCTAACAATGGGAGGGGATGGGGAATTAAACTCAAAAAAAGAAAAATAGGGATATAAATAAAAGGGGGCCAATGAGCATACATACCCCAGCTAAGTTAACTGAAAAAAGAAACTAAAGCATCAAAAGTAAACCTAACCTAGCCTAGTTTGCACAAGTTCAACCCAGGAAGAGCAATATCCTGATACCTAACTGGCATCAAAGTGCCACTCCAGGTCAGCCCCTTTCACATGACACAAGCACACAAGATTTACCCACCTTTTGCTGAATTCTGATGAAGTGAGTCGCCGCTTTTCCATCCTAATCTTGACTTTAAGCTGATGCTTTAAGTACAAGATCAGTTGGGAAGAAGTGAACTTCTCGCCTCCATAGAATCCCTTCTGACGTGTCGTCCAAATCACGACTCTCATAACACCTAGCAAGCAGTGGAACACATATTGTTCAGCCTTCGTCAGCGGCGGTGCCACATTGCTACAAACAGAAGAGGCCTCAAGGACAAAGAACTTTCCCTGCAGCATGCGGACCATGAGGCCTTCAACAAACTTGCACAACGGCACTACCAGCCTGCAATGAAAGAAGGCGTGACCCAGGGTCTCGACCTTCCCACCACAGCGTCGGCAGTTTGGATATTTCTCTAAGCCCGCTGAGCAGAGTCTTTTGGCGATTAAGAGAGCCCCACGAATCATCAGCCAGGTGAGTGATGCCTCATTGTCATTTCAACCTGGGCACCCAAGGCCATATTGAGCGAGCCTCCTGCTTCGTAAGACGGAGCTCGTCAACCAGCTCATCACGAACGGACCCCTAACACCTGATATAATGCCCTACGAGACAATGCCTGGACGTTGGAGAGGCCATTTCAGAGCACGACGACATTCACGATAGAAGAAGCATTCGGTTCGGGGTAAACGGTGGGCCTCCTCCTCGCACGAATGCACACTTCGGGAAGTTCTTACGGGTGTCTTCCTTCCAGAAGGCGCCCTCCTCATCTGGTTCGCGACACATTCGATCTAGAAAGCCGATGCGAAGCATATATTGACGAATCTCAATGCTTGGCATGCCCAGACCGCCTTCAGATGGATGAAGGCAACAGATCTCCCGAGATACTCATGGCGGCCTTGCCTCCCCACAAGAAGGAGAACAAGAGCCTTACTAATGCCATAAAGTGTCATACGGAAGTGGAAGCACAGATTGTCGGTAAAGGAGAATCGGGTAGATGTGTGAAACACATACTTCTGCCCTCCCCTTTAAGGAAAGATTCCTCATAGACCACAAATTAATTGCGATCTCAGCCTTCCCTTGCACCTCCAACCAATTCATTTCCAACTGGAGATCAGGACCAAACCAGACACCGAGAATTTTGACCGGCCCATCCGTCCAGAAGAAAGGTCCAGGAAGAGAAACTCCCTTCCACGCAACCAACCGCAAGCTGACAGACTTATTGCGATTGGTCTTGGTCGCTGTCACCATCTCATAACCACTGATTTCTTTGCTGACTTCGTCAATCTTAGCTCTGCTCAACATAAGAACTGAAATGTCATCAGCAAGGGCAGAATACCTGGCCGATGTGATAGCACTGGGCAGGGAAATTCCACGTAGGACCGGATTCGCCTTTAACTTGCGAAGGAAAGGTTCCAACGCAAGAACGTAAAGCAAAGGCGAAAGCGGACAACCTTGACGAATGGAGCGAGACAATACGAAAGGCTCCGATCGTACCCCATTCACCTCCACCAGCGCACCGGGAGTCGGATCCAGGTGCGAAAGTACGACCTGAAACCGGCCGCCGAAAGAACAGCCTCCAGAAATCGATGGTCAACCCTATCGAAGGCCTTGGACTGATCTAAATTGATCAGCGCGGCTTCACTGTCGACTTGCTCGATGATCAGGCGTACCATATGAAGGTTGCCCTGAATAGTCTTACCCTTCACAGCACAAGTCTGTTCCGAGCCAATCAGACTAGACAGGACAACCTGCAAACGGTTCGCTAAGATCTTAGCCAAAATCTTTAACTCTGTGTTTAACATAGTTAAAGGGTGAAAGTTACCTAACCCATCCCACCATTTTTGTCCTTGCGTAACAACTTGATTACACCCCTGCTTCATCCAGTTGCCGAAAATCAGTGCCAGCAAGGGAACAAAAACGGGCGACTGCCTCAAGTACACTTCGTACGGAAGACCATCTAATCCCGGAGATTTGTCCAGGCCAACCTGTTTCAGCGCTTCCCAGATTTCTGACTCTGTAATGGGACCCTCGCACCTAGCCGCTTCATCTGCCTCAAGGCAGGGAAAGTCAGCTAAATAGGCATCGAACTGAGCAGGGCTCAGACTGGGCTCCCTGGTGAAAGTAATCACGAAAAGCCTCACATATGACCTCGTTTGTTGTCACGGTCCGCTTATCCGGCAATGTGACGCATGCGATATATCGCTGAGATGCGTTCCGAGCTTCCTCTGCACGCAATTCAGCGGCCATATTCGTTGCCTCAGAGGACATTCTTTTTAACCTAGCCCTAACTACCAGAGCTTGATCCTTCTTGATAAGCAAGGAGGCCAACTCTGCCTTAGCTAAAGCTACGTCCCCACTATCACGGGATTTGACCGCCCGATCAACTTTCTGCTCTAAAGCCGTTTGCGCCGCTAATCTATCTAGATTGAGCCAACGACTATAATCAGCAGCAAACGTTCTAATTTTGGATTTTAAATTATCCCACCAGGCATTTCCCACAACCGCTCCCGTCAGTTCCCTCTGTATCATTAGTAGCAGCTGGTCCCGGAAATCTTGCTCACCAAATAATGATGAGTTTAATTTCCAGTAGCCATCCATCCTAAACTTAGGCTTATCTAAGTTTACACGGACCCGGACGAGCCTATGATCCGAATAAACTATCTCATGGAAACTTGGACACCCTAAGAGCCCTACATCGAACTAAGACTCGGTCGAGGTAGCTAGAACGCACCTGTGTAGCCGAGCCGCCACTATTAGTCCAAGTCCAAGTCCACACTACATTCTGAGGGTGTTCATTCCGGTACTTATCGACAAGATCAAACCTGTCGATAAAATCCCGAAATGGTTTCACGTCCGGGTTGTTAGTACCCGAATTTGGCGCTATACGATCTATATCGGGGTCAAGGACGGCATTCCAATCGCCCACTAAAACTACCTGGCTTGATCTGCCGAAACAAAGCAGGCCACTCAGAATGGACATTGGGCGCATAAACCCCAATGAGACGAAGAGCGTTATCCTTTATGGTAACATCCAGCACGCAAAGTCTGCCCGCCGGATCCGCGAAGACAAGAACACACGCAGCCTTCAAAGACTTGCTCACCAGCCAAGAGACACCCCTCGAGCGTCCATCAAAACATGCTGAATAGAGGGAGAACCCCCTAGACAGAATGCGTTCATGGTCGCGAGAAGAAAAACGGGTCTCTTGCACACAACATATATTCACCCCGAGACGCTGAAGGTCACGAGAGAGCCTCGCCCTGCGAGACTCCGACCTCAGGCCTCGGGCATTCACACTTGCTAACCAGAGAGCCATGATGAAACCGATTAGGGTTGCTCTCCTGCATTGAACATGGCCGGGGTTAGGACACCGACGGCCTCTCCCATTGAGCCAGTACCCATCTCGCTCTTGATGGTGCCATCAGGAGACAGACCGCCAATGTCCAAGGGGAAAGGTTAGCTTTAAAGCTCTATATAGGGAGGGGTGAACAAAAATCAGGAACCTCCCTGAACAAAATTGTTTTAATTTTTTTAACATTATCATCATCAAAGCATGCCATTGGTGGAAACATACCAAAAGTTTGGTTTGCCTCGGCCATCATTGCCCATATTTATTGGCCAGGCCAACACCAGATCGAACCACAGTGAGGACCCTTTTGGCGTTGGGAAAGTTTTGGGGGTTCTCTATGTCCAAATTTTTATTTTTCTAAAATTTAAAAAGGCTTTTTAAATTTTTAAAAAATTTTTTGGCATGTAATTAATGCCTTTTTCTTTCATTTTTTTAGAGACACGGCACACGTCTTCCCCTGTATTGTATATGGGTTTGGATTTTTTTTTTTTTTTCAATAGTGGGTTTTGATGAGTCTGAAGATCTTCTTTTTTTTCTTTTTTTTCTTTTTTTTTTTTTGGTGAAGTTTATGGGTGTTTGCATAGGGAAGGATTGGGTGATGGAATGGGGAGATGATTTTTTGGAAGATGATTTGGGCACAGGTCCCTTCTTCAGTGTGGTCATTTTAGATGAAACTTTGTTTATTGGTTTGACAAGGGAGGAGGAACCATGGGATAATGTTTTGTAACAGGGGAAGACGGTGCCGAAAAAGAGATGCCAGATTTTTTTTTTTTTCCGAATCCTGACGTTTTTGGGTTTTAAAGTCTTTTTAAGTTGTTGTAATTTTTCCTTTTTCTCGAATGATGGTTCGTATTGAATCATTTTTTTGACGGAGTTTATCTAAATAGCTGGCCGGAGAATCGCCCTTGGCACTGGTTGAGGGAGTGAGGCTGTTTGTGCCTTTGCCTGTTTTGGTTGTGGAACAAGGTCCCGCTGCCTGGGTCTTCCCTTTAGCCCTACCAACGACCTGCCATTCCCCTCTCCTTTCTCCTTAACCGCACTAGCGGCGGGCAAAGGCTTTTTTCGGGGAATGGGGCTGAGATTTGGACCCAACCGGGAGTTTATTCACACCAGTCCCGATCGCTGGCATACTCACTACAGGCGAGACGGATTGTACAAACTCGACCAAAGGGGGGATTTGGTTGGGGGGGGGCCAGAACTTCAGAGGCCTTCTTCTCTGCAGGAGGAGGACAGGTGACCAGTCTGTCCACACTTCCAGCATGCCGGTTTACGCCCTGTTAAAATTATCGGCATTTTCTGGCCCTCTACATCCAGACAGTTGGGGATGGAGATGAAGGCCTTTCTATCAATCATCAACTCGAAACTCCACCCCCCCCCGGTCAGATCGTCCGAGGAAGCACTGAGTATCTCTCCAAACTGGCACAAATAGGCCGCCAAATGCTTCCCGGCAATCTGAGGAGGAACCTCATATACTGCAACATTGGTCCTCCGCCTGCCTTCATATTCCGTCCGCAGAATTAGGTCTTTTGTTATAAGTTCCCTTTTCGTTGCAGCTTCACAATCGGCAGGCGTGGGCAACAGTACGTCCCACATAAAAAAGCCTTTTTCCTTTGATGACTCTCTGAGCTTTAATGCCCAGAGAAGTCAAGTTTTTAATTACAGTGTCTTTTTTGTGGAGCGACAAATTTTGCGCGAACGCTTGTCCACCACAAAGACTGACACAATTTTTTTCAACCTTCTTTAGTTCCTTGGGATTTGACAAGAGCCCATCTGCTGTAACCAGATGTGCGTAGCTCTTGGCTTTCTCCAGGAACTCTGTCATGTTGATTTTACACTTGGTTGGGGACTTCCAGCATGAGGGCGGGACTTCCATTATGGGGTCTGACTTTCTCCAATTTGGCTACGTTTTTTCATCATATTTTGGTCGGGGGTTTGATTTTTAATGAATTTTGGCCATTTTCGGCCACCATACTTTGGTCTTGTGAACTGGTTTTTGTTACTAAATTTTGGCCATTTGCGGCCACCATACTTTTTTTTTTTTTGACTTTTTGTTTTCATCTAATTTTTTTTTTGGGAGGAATTTTTGGATTTTCCTCTAATTTTGGGACTCTTCTGCATCCATTTCTAAATCCTTATCGGGAATCTTATCGGGATGATCTTTCTTTTTTTTTTAGTCCCAAACAGATTTTTCTTTACCGTTTTCTTAGCGCCCATTTTTTTTAAAAAAATTTTTTTTTTTTTTTCACAAAAAACAGAAAAAAAAAAAAAAAAATATAATTAAATAAAAGATAAGTACGAATAAATCACAGTAACAAAAGAAATTCTACGTGGCAATACAAAAACAGTTAAACAAGCAAGAATAGGTTACTTAAAAAAAATACGTACGAAAAAAGGACAATGAAATAAAAAAAATATAAACAGTTAACAATTACAAATCACAGAAAAAAAAGTATGAACGAAAACTCACAATTAAGGCAAAAAATAAACAAAAAACTTTTTTTTTTTACAATAATACAACAGTAAATACGAAAAAAAAAATATACCTAACAAATTCACAAAAAAAACAATATGGCTGCCACTAGAAAATTCTAGTCAGCCCAAAAAAACGAACAAAACACGTAAACTAAAAAATAAAGAAGAAATAACGAATAGAAAAATAAATACAAAAAGTTAGAATAAACACACAAAAGATTTAAACAAAGGAACACAGAATATTTAACAGATATTTAAACAAAGAACGACAAAGAACAATGAAACACGTAGAAATAATATGTAAAACAAAAAAAAAATAAAGTCAACGTGGAATAAAAAAATAAACAAGAAAAAAATAATTATAAAAGAAAATGAAAATTAAAAAAAAAAAATTTTGGGGGAAAAGAAAACTGAAAATTAAAAAAGTCAGTAAAAAATTAAAAAGAAAAAAATATAATCAAAGTTGAAAATCAGTACATTATCGCAATACGTCTGGCGTTAAACCGAAAGATAATTAAAAAAAAAATACTGAAAAAAAGCAAATGGGCCTTCTTCTCACTTGTATATAGTGCTGTTCCATAAAGGTGAAATTTTTTTTACTTAAAAATCTTTTCGACTATTGTTTTGGGAGTCAAACTATTTTTTAATCTTACTAATATAAAGAACCAAAAAAATCAAAGGTATTCAAAGTATTCCTTCATCAATTTTAATTTGTGACAGGGAGCATTATCTTGCATAAAAATGAGCTTGGTGGGGTCGATTTGCACCCTTTCAGCAAAAGGGAGCAGACAAGACTCTAAAATTCTCTTGTACTGCTCGCTCTTGAGGGTCCTTTCAATAGGTTTTAAGAAACCAGTTCCACGAAAAGAAAAGCATCCCCAGAACATTATACTGAACGGATGCTTGACAGTACTTACTGCTAAATTTAAAGAGCTTTCAAAGCTTCTTCTTCGGATTTTAGATCGCTTATCCTTTGAATTTAGCTCAGCTTTCGTTTCATCGGAGAAGAGAACATTCTTCTAGTTTTCTATGGTGAGAATTTTGTAATAGTGAGCCCATTCAAGTCTCTTGGCTTTGTTGGTTTTGTTGGCTTTGCTTATTAGTGGCTTAAACCTTCGTGTACAAGATTTGTAGCCTTGTTCTAACAGCCACCGACGGACTGTTGAAGAGGCAAGACTAACACCTTGCTCTTCGCTTAGACTAGCTGCAATTTCTTGGCTAGTTATAGTCCTATTCTTCGCAACTTCTCACTTGATTACCCTGTCAGTTCTATCATCAATCTTTTTCTTTCATCCCCTTGTTACCTTCATTGGAGCAGAAGTGGCATCATTATGTGCCCTAAGCACTCGAGAGAGAGTTGATTGCGAGGTTATAGCAATTTCTGCAATTTCTCTCGTAGACTTGCATGCTTTTGAGAGGGCAATAATAGATGCCTTAAGTTGTTCTGAGTGGCTATTTCAAGCTGTTTTTATACTCTATGAGGAATTCTGGAATTTAATTTAAGCTGTTCTAGAATTCTCTAGAATATTGTTCTGAGTGTATTGTAAAATAGTTTTCAATATTTTGTCAAAAGCTCTTTAAATTTACCAGTTTAATCATTAGAATGCGATATCTGAGTCACTTTTTTTGCACAGAGTTTTTCCTGAATCTTATTTATATCCAAATTTATAATTATCAATAGAATACCTTAGGGTGAATAAACTTTTTTCCTAGGTGGTCGGGAAGGGGTCTTTATATTAGTAAGATTAAAAATTATTTTAACCCCAAAAACAATAGACAAAAAATATTTTTAGTAAAAAAAATCAGGTGAGTCACTTTTATCGAACAGCACTGTATATACTCCAAGGGCAGATAACGCCGTTAACATCTAAACAGTTTGATAAAATGTAAGTGATATTCTAATAAATGTATGGATTTAATGAAATATAACTTTCATATAAAAACCATTACTTTAAATTGGCATTAAATATTCATTCACTTCTACAAGCCAAAGAAATTAAACCTTGGCGATAGAAAATAGTATCAATTACAGTGTGTGTGACTCATGTCTGATTTGCAGACATTGGAACTATCTAACGCAGTGGTTCCCAAAACTTATGGGGTTATGTTTCACCTAAGCATCTCTAAAATCCTGAAGCCCCCACTGTGACACATAATTTTTATTATTCAAAAAGTGAACTCCTATTCACGCGGAGGAAATCTAAAAGGTCCATTAACTTAAGAACTGAAAGCAGCATATATATATATATATATATATATATATATATATATATATATATATATATATATATATTTGGTTAGATTGTTAGCTCTATCTCTGATATTGAGCGCTTTCTAATAAGTTTGAATGCATATAATATATAAATAATTATACATATATATATTTATTTATATTTATACACACACACACACACACACACACACACACACATATATATATATATATACAATAGAATTATCATTTACAATTGTAACATATTTCTAAAAATATTGTGTTATTGCTAATATAAATATGTATTTTTCGATAAATGACTGACGAGGCGTATTTTTTCCCGCGGTAGGTTGCCATTTCTTTCTACGGAAAACCTTTTGTCACCCAAGTTTGTCGTGCTATTTATCCATAGCTGGGGTGGTAGACTTGAGAAGAAGAGGATTCATACCTTTCCCAAGTTTATTGGCACGTAAATGAATGTAATGGATTTGACTGGAATTCCAAGTCGGCTACCCGATTCCTCAACCCTAGCTGGCATCCATTATATATATATATATATATATATATATATATATATATATATATATATATATATATATGCAGTACATACGTAATTATACATGTACATACGCACAAATATTTTTATGTATGCCTACTGTATACGCTCCGTATGTATTAACTCACACAGACTCACGAGAAAAAGATTCACTGTTAATAACTCATTCTTGAATTTACCCCCCTTAAAAATGAAATTGATCCCCCCCGCCGTGGAGTGTACGCCCCACGTTGGGAACCACGGATCTAATGAGTGATGACAATTTTCTTCAACAGTTGTCCAAGAAATCTATCATAATACCTTCCATTTCGAAAGCACCACGCCCCGCACTGCCAATTGTGGAAGGATCAATTCTGGGTGTGTTTGTTTTCGGAAGCCAGATCAAAAGGGGAGGAGCGTGAATGAGCTACCAAGTAAGGATTGGTAGAGGAAACCACCCGTTATACCCGTTTCTTTTCTTGATCATTACTTACCGGATGATGCTGATAGCGACACTGCTTAATGCGTCCAGATGTGTAAATGTACCCGAAATTGCTTTTCTGTTGCCAAAACTATTTATTCCCGTGCCACCCCGCCAGTGGCTTACCCAGCTACGGTGCCTGGCACACACTAAATTGACTGCGTCTGAACAGACTGCAACGCTCCTCTGGAGTGACAAATAACTTCAGGGCGGTACATGACGTCGAGAGATGTCATCGAAATTTACCGAGTGAGTCCGACTATTACCGAGGTTAAATTCTTAGATAAATTTTAAGTAAAAATGATATATTTTCAATTATTTTGAACTTCTTTTTCTAGATTTAAATAAATAGAATAGAATAATATAAAATAAAATAACGATTTTTATATATTAAAAATGTTTTAATCTTTAATAAAATAATGTCGCTAATGTTACTGTCCCATGTCGGGTCTTATTGATTCTTGTTTCTTGCGTGTGTCAGTGATCATTTTGAACACTGGCGCAATGCAATCTTACTAACCCAATTCCAACCATTTAATCTGGTGTCAGATTAAGCTGAGGAAACATATACAGAAATTTTTAAACATATTTTCTCTCGCTAATATGGAAATAAAGCATAATTAAAAAAAACCAAAAACACATTACAACCAAAAACATTTGCGTTTTTTCTCTTCTTTTTAATATACACGCTTTTCTCTCCTTGGAACTATTAACCTCTTTTTTTTTATATATATATATATATATATATATATATATATATATATATATATATATATATATTCTGTTACAATTTATTTAAATGCTCTGTTTTTAATTAAATTGTATTAATTACATTTACCGGCCTGAATGCTCGAGAAATTTATATTATAAATATTATATTATATTATATATTCTTCGACAGGAATCTAACCTGTATTCCTATACGGAATTCGTCATTTGATCTGACGTGCTATAACATTTAGCTACAGAGAAGTCCAAATTATTATTTATAAACACACAATTTTTTTCTCGATCGAGCATTCCTATTTGTATAAACTATATCTATAAAAATAACGTATAAACAGAAAATATATTAAATAATTGTAGGATTTAATCCATTACTGCTGTTAGATGTCAAATCTTGGCTATGACACATTTCTAAGATAATTTCTAATTTTTTTTCGCTTAGTTTGAATTTAACATAGGTCATATTCGACTGGTAGATCAGAGTGAAGCCCGAAAGCCTTATATTTTTTTTCAAAAAAGAGGATATATTTTGCTTTTGAAACCAAATTAATCGTTCACTCATCAGTAATTTACAATCGCCTGAGGAGACGCATTGTTATGTGTTGAAATACGACTGCAATTGTGTAGCGATTCTTACATGTTTTTGTTGTAATATCGTTATATATATATATATATATATATATATATATATATATATATATATATATACCCCACAAGGATCTTATGTTGAGGTGGGTCGGGCGTAGAACCTATATGTTGCTGTTGATTCATTGGATTTATCAGGGGGGAAGTACGTTTTTGTTTTGAAACATTTTCAAACTTCTCCTCTACACTGATCATTGATATATTTACTAATTCTATTATATCTACAATCGGAAAGAATTTATCTAAACTCATATATATATATATATATATATATATATATATATATATATATATATATATGTATGTATCTCTCAGGAGGGACGGTGTAGTGTTGGATTGCGGAATTGAAGATCTAAGTTCCAATTCATTACATTCACTACTTACGTGCTAATAGCTTTGGGAAAGGTATGAATCCATGACTTCTCCCCCTCAGGTATGGGTAAATTACAACTCTGAATTCAAAACCTGTGGATGGTTGTTTGGGGACTTTGTCTCATACTGTGCATCTCTTTCAAAAAATGTGGTTAGTTCTGTACAAGCCTTCACCACTATCATCAAATGGTATGTACGGGTGGTAGTCTGGCTGTTGGTTCTAAGAACGGAGCTGCTTGACACTCATACGTCGAAAACGACGGGAGAGTTCAGTATATATATATATATATATATATATATATATATATATATATATATAATTTTTTGTCATCGAAAACACTAACAACTCGCTGAATAACGGATGTATACGTTTGTTACCAGACACTCCCGCCCCACGTAAACTTAGCCTGACTTTGTAAGTAACATATTTTGGATACATAAGCTGTCTAGGGAAATTAAAACCCAACCACCCCTAATCAAAATAGATTGAATTTTCCTTAACCATAACAACACATAATATTAATATTGTCTGCTTTTATAAATTAAATAAATTAACTAACATCGCTTGACAATAGAACGAAACTAGAGATTTTAAGTTTGACTTTTATAATTAAATTTATAAATTTAGTTTCAGTTTTTAAACAAAGATTTTCTGTGTCGTGATGGAATGATATTTTTAAAAAGAGGATAATTATAATATTTTGCTCTACTGTCCCGAGACACTTCCCTAAAATTTGACCAAATGATTTTACACATCAGATCCTTGGAGAGTGGGTCTAATCCGTTTAGCTCGCGCCAAAAACTTTTCCGCGATGTCTATTGTATATAAATCCGTAGTTGCATGAAGGAAAAATCATTTATTTTTTCGCACCTTGACATTTTGATGTGGCTTAATGGTTAGCAAGCTCGTCTCGGGAGTTCAACTACGACTGAATAGTGAGTTCGATCCTCACTGAGTGCTCCATACTTTCGACCATGCGCCACATCTCAGCTGTGTTTATTCACAAATGTTCATTTTTAACCAAATCTCCTTCCTTATCAATGCGACAATCTTGAATTAATCACAGATTGAATATTGTGGAGTGTGAACATTTCAAATCAAAATTCAGATAACAGTTTCAGGTTACGTATATATATATATATGATGGACTCTCCCGTCTATTTCGATGTATGAGGAAAATAAAATAAATACTGGTTTACCAGACAGCTGCAACTGGCTGACAATTTGAGATTGTAAGCATACAAAGTTTTAAGCTTCTCTTTCTCGCCCCTTCCCTTAAGTACGTATATATGTATATATTGAGTCGGTGTGTAATAAATCTATGTATGTATGTAAATATATTTGTACATGTGTATATAAGTATATGTGTATGTGTATGTTATATTTGTTATATATACCTTGTATTACCAGCTGGAGACATTCCTGAACGAATTGACTGTGACTATGATTTTATAAGAACTATTTTAGTATTGTTTTTGTTAAACATTAAATCATATATAAAAATTAACCAATAATGACTTAAGAACATATTTACTATATAAACGAAATTAATGACAAAGAAGAAAAAGATTTTCGTGTGATATGTTTCATCCTTTAGAATTTCATCGTAATGTTTACCTTGAATTTAACCTGTAACAATTTCCCCGAGATATGCATAAGAGAAACCTCGAGTAATTTAAATTTAAGATTATATGAACACAAAAGGGATCTTTTACAAAACAACACATTAAATGCATTAATTTCTCACCATAACAAGTCTAACCATGATTTCGATTCAAAATATATTACTTTAATTAAAATTAAGATCAATTTACTAAGACGAAAATGTATAGAAAATGCTTTAATCGCTATATCGTTCACAGTAAATTTGCGTCAAGATTCTTACAACATTTCCCCTTTCTTGGCAGATCTTTTATTATCACAATGGGGGACCCCTAATAACAAAAGAAAACAAAAAATTAAATCAGCTTGTCTATATACCCATACACACACACATACACACACACACACACACACACACACACATATATATATATATATATATATATATATAAAATTCAAAGTTTAAAATTTCAGCTTCACATCTCCTTCATGCGTATGTGTAATCACATGAACATAAACATCACTTTAGTTAAATAAAGTCCGAAAGGACGAAACTCGTCACACGAAATAATTTTTTTCCACTTAATTAATTTTCTTAACATCGTTCTGGGATACAAAAATGTATCTATCATTTTCTTCCATAGAATGAAATAAACTATGTTTTAATAGGAGTATAATCAATTTTGGGTTGCAGTTTATTTCGTTTTATTTTTTTTGTTGAAAAAAGAATGTCGTTGTTGCTGTTATAAAATAAAATAAAACATATGTCGGCTGATTTACAGGGAAATAAACTAACATACTCAAGAGCGAGAGTCGGATGTGAACGGGACAAGGCCCCGTCACAAAATGACCATTATCTTCGTTTACGCATGTTCCCGACGCACGAGTTCCGGTCGAAAAATAGAATAATATTTTAAAGTGTTTCTATTTTTCGACCAATAAAAATGCTTCCCTCCTAACTATACTCGTGTCGTTTTTCAAGCCTGTTGAGCCATAAAAGGGGTCACACGGAAGTACAACCGCAGTCAACAGGTGGCCAGGGAAGAGACCTGCCACGGTCAGGCCGAGCGGTGAGCAGCAGCCAACAGGAGGAGCACTACCCAACCTGTGTGAACTACTATGAGAGATCGACCTAGATCCGAAGCCGACTTATGAACTATACCACAAGGTAGCTGTCCCAAACCCACACGTTCCTGTTGAAATAAATCTTGTAAATCTATTTCTACTGTTGTTGTATTTCTTTCTTGGAACCATACGCATGTCTATAACAATTGCAGAATTTGGTCATAAATAAGACCTCATAATATCTGTTTTGATTATGTAATGTTCCAGCTGGAAAAATTAGACCTACGATGTAAGGTGAACAAGAGAATTAGCTTCTTATTTAAAAGGAATTGGTAGGTATGTACTTATTTATGGGTAAATACTGTATAAGTAGATGAGCCGAGCTCATTTTAATTTATCGAATACCGTAGTTATACATAAGAAGAAAGAATTGATAATAAATATTTCTAAAACGGCCCTGCTTGTAGGGGTGACGGGCTCTGGTGTCAGTGCTTGTCCAAGGCGGGAAAATTATTAACTGTCGACAAAGCATTAAACGGCGAAGAAGACATTTCCCGCAAAGGACACGGAAAGAAGAAAAAACTACTTCATCGCAAATTACAGAAGGGTTAAATCTCTGTGATCGAAGAAATTCGTAACAACACAGAGTACATAGATTGTTGTTGTGTATCGGGCTGCATAGCTAAGGACCAATCGAGGTATCCATCATGTCTATTGTCAGCGGACACTCGACGGTCGGAAATGGAAAACGTTAGAAAGTCACCTCGTCTCACTTCCTTCTGAATAAGGTTGACGGCAGCCGATCATGTGCCTTATTATTCTCAAGAAATAATGTTACCAAGGTGAATTCTTGGAAAAATGCCGGTAAACATAATGTGATGGTGGAGTAACGGATAGCGGCTCGGATTGAGGAATCGTAGAGCCGAGTTCGAATTCCAGTCGAATCCATTTCATTCACTTACGTGCTAAAACCTTTGGGAAAGGTATGAATCCTCTTCTTCTTCTTCCCCCCCTCCCAGCTATGGATAAATAGCAGGACAGACCGGGTCCTATAACCCTGGATGGCAACTGGTCTACCGCAGAAAGAAATGACAACCTATTACAGGAAAAAATCTGCCTCGTCAGTCATGTATCGAAAGATGCCTAAGCGTCTATGACTGATAGGCAAGGTTCCGCTATGAAGCCCTTGGCCCTATCGTTCATATGGAAGCTAACCTGTCGCATACCATCCGTCCCAATATCCATGAAGATCAACTACACGTCTCCATGGCAATAATATTCTACAATGACAGTGGCATCTTTTTTTTTTTTTTTTTCAATCATCCTCAATAGTGCCACTTGGGAGTGAATGAGAAAATCTTAGGAGCTGGAAACTCAGTCCTAAACAGAAAATAAAGGATAAACCTCTACTCCAGTTCAAAAGGGAGGAGGCGATCTGACCGACAGGCTAATCTATCTACTTCTATTAAGTTATTTCAGCTGGACAATATATACTACCGAGTTTTTTTTTTTTCAGGAATGGTTTCAAGCACATGAAAAAGGCTTGAATGTGTTGCCATGGTCACCAAACCCTTCAAATCCTTTTCCCATTTCTGAGATGATTTCAACCAATGATTGAATTCTACAGAACCGCTAACACATAGCTGACAGTAGTTAAAGGCCATGTTGTTAACATGCTAACATCTAACCTCCAACGGAATATGTAGCGTCGATTTCTTCTTGAATGCAGCGCTTTTTCCGGGCATAATGAAGACTACCACATTACAAGCCGGTTGTCAAAATGTTTTCTCTTATTCATGTATAGGCATCTTTAGATTTTTATTCTAAAATCTTAGTTTATTTGATAATTTCCATTTGCTATTTTTTAAAATAAAAATAAACGATTGCCATAAATAAAATATTTCAAAATAAAGTGCAGAAAAATTCTATGACGAATTAATTTGTTATTCTTTTAAATAAGATTTCTTAATTTCCGAGATCATATTTGGAATTCTTTGAAAATTATCGAAAAAAAAAAGAACTGGCGTATGTATCTTTAAACCAGTAAAAGATTTGTTCAGTATTTTAAAGCGTATATAAAAATCTTGGCTTCTACTAATCTTGAAATAAAAATAACATCCTCATCTAAATGTGAAAAAAACATTCTTTGTCTAATTGATCTGTTATTGAATATTATTAATTGATCTTATGAAAATTAAATATAAAGTGATCTATATATATATATATATATATATATATATATATATATATACAAATAAAGAGAAAGAACAGATGGATTAAGAATCACAGTTCTTAGCATTTACTTTTTTTTTTTAAATGTGATGAATACAACATAGACTGAAATATTATTATAATTTTTTTATTATAATAGATTACACTAAAAAACCATTTTTCTCATCAGCGATATAAAATGTTTTTATTGTAATCTATTACAATAAAAATATAATATATATATATCTTATAAAATAAATTTTTCGTATAGAAACATTTTTCTTGTTACATAATCAAAATAGAGGGTTTATATCTTTCTAACTGAAGCAAATATTTTCACGTTATTTTAAAAACTGAATTTCGTTTAACTTCTGTAATCTTCTAGAGGCTGAAAACATTGACGATCGACTAACAAATGTACAAATGTAATTTCTCTTTAAAAGCCGGGCGACATCGGGTAACCCTACCGACAAATAAAGAATATTTTTATTGGCAGTGTTTGTTTTTGCATCATGTTTCTGTGCAATTAATAAATTTGCGGCTTATAAACCAGGTCGGTGGGTGAAGCTATAAATTTACCAATGTAAGTACATTTACATTCTAACCTTATGAACTGATAGTCACACACACACATACACACACACACACGCGCGCGCGTGCACAGATACACAAACACACACAGATATATATATATATATATATATATATATATATATATATATATATGCAGGTAAGATGAGAACGAATAGAGTACAGTTCCAATGTTCGTAACATTTAATTTAAATGAGGGCTCAATGCAAAGTAGAGCAATATTATTTATTTTAGGATATTACACCGAAAACATGTAAAAATCGCTACACAATTGAACTGGTGTTTCGATGTGTATCAATGGATCTCATTAGGCGATTGTAAATTACTGGTGAGCGGATGATCTATTTAGATTTAAAAGCAAAATGCAACTTCTTTTTACGAAAAAAATGCTGGGGGTTACAAGATTTCTGGGCTTGTGTAAAGCCCCCAAATCTCATAACCCCCCCCCCTTTCGATTTTTACATGTTTTCGGTGTAATATATATATATATATATATATATATATAACTGACACATTTTCTTTGTGTTTTTCCCCATATCTGGAGTGACCGGGTAGTTTTTTTTTTGTTTTTTTTTAAGTAACATTTGATAAATAATATTTTTATTTGAAAAGAAATAAATGTCTTTGCTTTAATTCTTTTTTTTTTTCGTTTCGACCGTAAACACTGTTTCTAAAAATCATGAAAAAACGACGTTTATTTTTAAATCTCAGAAACAATAAACAAAAATCAACGAAAAAGAATAAATAAATAATTTCTGTTTGAATTTCTGAAAGGAAGAATTATTCTTTTTCATATTATTTAAAATCAAGAAACGAAGAAAAATTAGTAAACAAAGAATATATGAAAAGTTATTAATCTTCATATTATTTACAATCAGATTAATGTCGTTGTCTCTGTTATTATTATAACGACGTTTCTGCCACTGTGCCGTCCGGCTATCTTCAGATGTCTTTCAGGTAATAACAAACTGAACGCCGTTATTTAATCTGCAAGGTAGAGATTTTTCTCATTCCTCTGACCATGTCCAGAAGAGATTGTCTCTTGTGCAGTTCTTCTTTTACTACTGCTTAATTATTGCTCACTCTCCTGTCTCTACTGAACCTGATTTTAGCAATTCCTTCACTTAGGCTCACCGAATATAAATAACGCAAGCAGAGTAAATATTATTACATAAATTATTGGGGCGAGTATCGTCATTTTTCCTACCTTCTAGTGAAAATCTGAAATTTATAATTGTCATTATTTTATACTTTTGGGACAATAACCGTATCTTTGTTAATTGTTATTAAACAATAATTGGAGAATCCCCTCCCCTATTCACAGGTGGGGGGAGGGATGTTCCGAATCTCGGAGCGGACGAACGAAAACGCAAAAAATATCAAACCTTATCTGTAATATGCCTTTTCCGATACGTGTTTATTTAGGACAGTTTAATTTATAAATTAGGCCCAGTATGAGATTAATTAGGCTTAATAATTAAATTAGACCCAGTAAGAGATTAGCAAGAATAACAAAATAAAACAATTGCAAAATTATTAAATGAATCAGAAAATACATTCCTACCATAGATTATATTAAGCAGAATATAAGATTAATAACAATAATATTGTGTTCGAACAAAGGTTCACAGCATTCTTTTTTTAATAGGTGGCGCTTGAACACGTGATTTCAGTTCACGCGTGAGTGAAATTATATATATATATATATATATATATATATATATATACAAATAAAGAGAAAGTATAGATGGATTGAGAATCCACAGTTCTTAGCATTTACCTTTTTTTTAAAAAAAGTGATGAATACAACATAGACTGAAATAGTATTATAATATTTTTATTATAATAGATTACACTAAAAACATTTTTTTCTCATCAGCGATATAAAATGTTTTTATTGTAATCTATTATAATAAAAATATTATAATATATATATATATATATATATATATATATATATATATATATATTGTTACATTAGAACATGTAAATATCCACTACAAAATTGTACATTTTGTTTCAACGTTAAAATCAAAAGTTTTCTTCAGGTGGCTAACAATGATGGTACGATGTGTTTTTTTTTTATTCAAAATTGCAATTATTTTAACACTACTTCCCTTTCCGCTTTTGGAAAATTTTCCATAAAAGCTAAAAAGAATTTATATAAAGAAAAAGGAAAGGATGCAAGAAATCAATAAAGGAAAGAGGAATGTAAAAGAAAAAGAAAGTGAAGAGAAAAGATAGGAAATTAACTCTACGATCAAAAGAAAAGACAAAAAAACAAAGACAAGAGAAATAGA
Organism: Acanthosepion pharaonis; assembly: GCA_903632075.3. Taxonomy (NCBI): domain Eukaryota; kingdom Metazoa; phylum Mollusca; class Cephalopoda; order Sepiida; family Sepiidae; genus Acanthosepion; species Acanthosepion pharaonis. Next base: position 221,255 of record CAHIKZ030002154.1, read on the forward strand.
TTCAAAATTAGCCAGACTCATAAGAAGAGGCAAATCAAGAAGATAGGAAATGGACAGCAAATCAATTTGGTTGGGCTTCGATCCTGGCTGTCTAGTCCCACTGAAGAGCTGTGATACAGTACTGTCTGCGAATGACACACACACACACTTTTTGAAGGGACGAATACAGAAACCTGGTGCACCGAATGCCACGAGGTTCCCAAACGACCCTCCGCAGGTTTTGGACCATCCACAATTTTTGAAGGGCCGAATACAGAGACCTGTGCAGGTTTTGAATTCAGAGTTGTCCTTCTCCTAGACCAGTTGCCATCCAAGACTATAGAACCCAGTTTGTCCTGCTATTTTACCCATAGCTGGAGGGAGAGGAAGAGGATTCATACCTTTCCCAAGGGTATTAGCACGTAAGTGAATGTAATGGATTCGACTGGAATTCGAACTCGGCTCTCCGATTCCTCAATCCAAGCCGCTATCCATTACTCCACCGTATTTATATATAAATATAATGTAAATCTATTTAATCTCGGTGGATGAAAAAACCTGGATAGCACAGTTTTCAAGTAAATTGGCATCCGAGGAAAAATGGAAAAAAAAAGAAAGCACCAGAAACCTCCGAACAGGGCGAAAGAAATCGTCCAGTTCCTTAAATCTTTGATACAAAGAAAAAAACCCAGCGCGTAATAAGTTAAAACGATGAGTGCTCAATAGACCAAAAGTAAAATAAATAAATCCTAATGAGCCAATATATAGAGAGTGTAAAGTGATATTTCAACGCTTATATCCTATATGATTCGGGTGCATGTGGGAATTTTAAATGTCAAGGGTGGAAATGGAGAAAAGTGAGATTCATTTTTGTTATTTGATGTTTTTTTTTATTTCAGGAAAAAGAAAAACTGCAGGTCGAACAGAAAAATGATAAGTGCCGTTTATAGAATTGGTGCCATAGCTGAGAGTAATGCTCATAAGTGGTTCTTTAGGTTCAGAAGGTGAAATTTTTATCTGGAAGACGTTCTAGCAGTTCTGAAAGTTGCTGATGATGACCAATTCAAAGTAACCCAGTTTACAAGACGCGGGACATCGCGCAAATACTTTACATATCTTATGTGTAAGGCATTTGGTATTAGGATACAAGAATCACTACAATGTTTAACTGATTTAACGGAAAACATTTCATAGAACACATTCCGATCTTCTGTTAAAAAATCAACCCGTTTTTGTAAAGATAGACCACAGGCGATGAAAACTGGATTGTTTACAACACTGTGTAGCGAAAAAGGTCATGGGAAAAAAATGAGATGAGCCACCATTAACCATTAATGGATCTGGAAAAAAATTGGTATATTTTAGTTTATTGAGCCTAATATTGAAAATGGAAGAAAAACATTTCGGTATTTTTAAGGGAAAAATGCAACTGAAACACTGCAAAATGGAATTTGCATTGAATATCACACAAGGCCATCAAAGGAAGTTAGGTGTAGGGTTGATCTGAGTTTATCCCCGGCCGCTGAATGCAGAAACATGTGACCTCACAGCTGCATCAGTTTTTGTAAGCGCGGAAAAGAATCGTAATATAGGCAGTTATATAAACAAACGCAACAGAAAGAAGTTAAGATCCACGTTTCAGAACAGGGACGATGGAGTCTCTATATTCCTCCCCCTCCCCCCCCTCTCTCTCTTACACACATACACACACGCACGTATATTAACTGATGGGAAATGGAGAAGTCAGGAGTTGAATAAAACAATGTTTATGAAAAATGAGATTGTAACGTGTAACGTTACAATCTCATTTTTCATAAACATTGTTTTATTCATTATTTGACAGAAACAACAGCAATAAATTCCCCCAAAAGACATTGAGTTGTTTATGTAATCGAAGCGTTCAAAATTCTTTGCACTGGCCTATGTTAGTCGCTTTGATGTGTAGCTTCACATAAGAGACAAAATACAGATTAGATGTTTAAACATAACGGAAATATCCAGTGTTTGAAAGAAATTGTGAGAAGCCACAAAAATGAGACATTTTACAACAACGTGGTGTAGGAGAGAACTTTTAGCGAAATGAAATAATGGCGATCGGCCAAAGACGATGATGTTTCTCTTGATAAGGGAAGCAAATATTATCTCCATCTCGGACAAATGTAGCCAGCAATCAAACTTTAAGCGGCTGTATCGAACAGAAAGAACAAATTATTCGATCGCCATGGCTACTTCAGCATGGTGTAGTGGTTATCAAGCTTATCTCAATAGAGCCATTATGACTGAGTAATGAGTTCGATCCTCACTGAATGCTCCATACTATCGGACTTGCGCCACATCTAAGATAAGCTGTGTAAATCGAGATAATACCAGACAACAAATTTCGTTGATGATCAAAAACTGTTTGACTTGGAATATTTTAATCCTTATCTATATTCACCAAATGAAATTAAATATAAAAAAAGAATGTATAAACATAAAAATGTCTTAAAATGATTGTCGGTCTTTGTCCATTTCATAATGTGTGACGTCATTTGTTTACATTTGGATACACCATGAGCAGATATGAATGTACGTGTGAGAATCATGGAAGATTGTAGTTTAAAGACAGTAAAATCGACCTTGCTAACCGAACAATCCTCTGTGGCCGAAACGGTTAAAGGCACGTCAGGCTATATGACGGTTCCGTATAGGATATAGGTTCGATTCCTGTTGGAGGACGAATATTTTCTATGAAAATTTCTCGGACATTCAGGTCGGTAAATGTTGTTTAATACTGTTTATTATAAACAGAGCGTTTACTTAAATATTTGTATCTAAAAAAAGCATGCATAAACATAAAAATGTCTTAAAATAATCGTCGGACTTTGTCTATTCCATATATATATATATATATATATATATATATATATATATACGTGAACATTGAAGTCAACACTCAGAGACGACAGGCTGTTTTCATACGGACGCAATCGTCAGGTTTGACGATTTCGTCTAGCATGAAACAGCCTGTCGCCTCTGAGTGTTGATTTCAACGTTCACATTTATATTTACATACGCTCTATCTCTGATATTGAACACTTTATCCCATAAATATAGCACACCTTAAAACTATATTTCTTCATATATATATATATATATATATATATTTAGGTCCACGTAAAATTCGAGTACAACTTGCGGATTCCATTTCCCATTCTGATAACCGCGACGCCACCACGTTATTCAACAATAGCCTTCAAAGATTGCTACCTGCAAATATATCCCCGAGGAAGGTTGAATAATACATTGGCCAATGTATCTACAATAGCTTCAATATTTGTCTTTTCTTCCGACTGTAACTCCTATACGTTGTAAAATGAAAAAAATGTCCTATATGTTAAAATATAAAAAGTACATCGTATATTTTGCAATATTAAAAGTACCTCTTATATTGTCTGATATAAAAAGAGTGTCACATATTTTGTAATATTAAAAGTACGTGTTATATTTATTCTCTAATATTAAAAGTATATCATATATTTTACAATATTGACATAACCTCCTACATTTCACAATATGAAAAGTAACTCCAACATTTCGTAGCATGAAAAGTACTCCCCATATTTTGTAATACTGAAGTACCTACGATATTTTTAATATTAAATATACTTCCTATATTTTACAGTCTCAAAAGAACGTTCTATATTTTACAATATTAAAAGTACCTCCTATATTTTGTAATAAAAAGTACGTCGTGTATTTTGTAATATTTTTACATCTTGTATTTTGTTATATTGAAATTGTCCATTATATATATATATATATATATATATATATATATATATATATATATATATATATATCAATTTTACTTCAAAGTTGAAATGAAAAATTTTAAAGTCTGATGATCCAGAGACCTTTTTTGGGTGTGGTGAAATAATGTATTACATGGAACCTTAAAGTCGTCTGTTTTTTATTCAAACATATTTGCTCTGAATTTACATTGAGCTCTCCGGATATCATCCTCCTTGTACACTGAGATCATGACTGGCGACAGTCTGCTTCATACTTGAATATAATCTTCAAGTCCTGAAAATTGAATCGGTCATCGCTAGGTCTTGACCTCAGTGTCCACTTTTATATTTTATCCTTACATACGCGCTATCTTTGCCACTGAGCCCTTTTACTAATAAATATAACATTTTTAAAAACTATATTTTTTCATATATATATATATATATATATATATATATATATATATATATAAATGTGTGCTTGTGCTTTTGGTTAAACTACATGTTAGAGCCTTAAAGATGTTTTCCTGCATTCAACCACAGATCTGTACCAGTGAATATTTAAGTTATATTTCATATTTAAAATTATTTTAATTCAGAACTTAACACTAAGCGAAGATTACCTTATTGTGGAAATATTTTTCTGTATTAAACACCATTTGATAACGAGAATCACTGACTCGATACTAGGAGAAAATTTTTAAAACAATTTCACTTAAGAAAAACGTCACGTGATATGGAGTTCGGAGTGCAACTCTTCTAACACATTTGACTTTGAATGAATTATTTTCTAAAGAAGGACACTATAGTCTATTAACTTATGTGATGTGATGTAACACGTATCCATTCCAATGCTTGTAAAATAGGATGACGCCGATGAATATGATGATGATGATGATGATTTCTGATCACTAAGAAGTACCTACTGGGGATTACACAATAAAGATGTTAGTCCGACTTAAATTACCAAGATGCCATAGTAACTATTTTTACAAATATGGTTAATGGAAGTAATTTACCTGTAGCGTGTTCGCCCGCATCACACCTTGCTAAAAGTAGAAGCTGTAGATGCAGTATAAGTAGAAAGCATTTGGTGTTAGAGCAGCTGATTTTGCACATGTTACAAGTTGTAGATAGTCAGCAGATACAAAATACGTATTAAAATGAACGAAGAATTCACAACACCTGAAATACAATGTCGCTTGTAATGTTTCTCAAGAGGCTGCGGGGATGGTAAGAAAAGAAATAAAAATTCCAGTCCTATGAATAGACAGAGAAAAGTAGCAGAAACTTTCCTAAGAGAATCAACAAAGAGAAATGTCTCAGTGTTTATGTCATTTTATCAGAAGCAACCTTTAGTTAGTTTAATGTCTATAAAAAGGAGTTGATCTCCATATCTACTAAGCTCTTTCAGTCCCAAAAGAAAAACGAAAGAAGATTAATTTAATTTCACCTCCCATAATAAAAACATTAGGGTGCACCAAGATTAATTTCGTTTTTTTTTTTTTTTTTTTTTTTTGGTTCATTGGGAACCTCTTGAAAAGTCCCGAGTATTATTTTGTTTGTTTTTATCTAATTCTTTGCAACTTCAAATCATGAAAACTCTTGTAAAATTCTTCGTGTCTTTGTGTTCGGGTTTTCTCAATTTTGCGTTTTAAAGTGTTATGATAATTGACAGTTAATGATTTTTTTTTCTGATTTTTATTTTCATGGCTAAGTCACCATCTTTAAAAGTTTTAAACCAGTTTTCGACAGAATGATCGGATATTGTTTCACTTCGAGAATTCGTTGGGCTTACAGTCATATCAGGTGGGACAAACCGGCTTTTGTACCATTAACGAAATTAAGGAACGTCGACCCTGGTCAGTACCTACATGAGTGATCACTTGGGAATATCAGGTGCTCATATGAATGGATGTGCAGGTGGTGTACTGGATAACGGCTCAGAATTAAAAATTGAAAAGCGGGAAATGTCAATCGGGTTCGTTATATTCGCATGTGATAATAGCAATGGGAAAGGTATGAATACACTTCTTCTCCCCCAGCTATGGGTTGATTATGGGTTAGATTGTTCTATTTCCACGTGCCATGCCTCTTCCGGATGTATCACTTATTTCCCTTTAACTCAATATCTCCAAGTTTTGGGCCTGGTATTGAACTCACAACTCTTTGTGTCTAGTCACTGGATTTAACCAACGTTTTTATCTACTGGGCCATGTGTCCTTGAGGACGTCCGGAAGAGGCATGAGAAGTGGATCAAGAACAATCTACCCCGGTGGACGAAATAAAGGGTTCGATTCGAAATTCTAATCACCTGAAGAAGGCCGGAGTTTACAACGGCTGAAACGTTCTGAATATGCCAATGACGATAACAGTCCGTGTAATGTATATAATGCAAGTAATCAAAATACCTCATCTCAGAGATAAAGACAGATAATTTCTTATTATTTATTCTAGCGGTTGAAGAGTTAATAGAAAGTTTTCATAGAAAGCAATAAAAACATGAAAGTAATAAATTAATCCACATCGACTATGGCAGGGAGCTTGTTTCCGTGCGCACCCATCTGTTAGGGTAGCTAGTTAATCTCTGGGGCAGAGACCTACTAAGGCACATTTGTATTTGTTCGACACCCACAGATTCAACGTATGATTTCTGCTGCAGCTATGCTGAATGGGCCTTTTGTTAACGTTTCTCGGACAAAGCGTGTTATTTTGACGTCATCAATATTTGAAACAAGGCCAATAAGCTGAAACGCTCGGTCATGATGGCTTGTGTCCTAGCATAACCATCGAATTTTCGAATTTTTCCAAAAAAAAAAAAAAAAACTAATTTTTAACACCAAAGATGAACTGAAGGCAATGATTATGGCAGCATTCACCTTAAACTTAAACAAGGAGATAGGTCCAGAAGAGTTGCAGGAGATTCCAAAGTCGTCTGGAGGTCGTGGTTGAAGCAATGGAGATTTTGTTGAATAAATTTACTCTTTAGTACTTCAAGATATTTTGCTGTAATTTTGGTAAATATATCTGTTAAAATGAAATGTCAGTTTTATATTCATTTTTGCGTCATTTAGACGAATTTATATATATATATATATATATATATATATATATATATATATAAAAGTGAACATTGAAGTCAACATTCAGAGGCGACAGAGAGAGAGAGAGAGAGAGAGAAAGAGAGAGATTTATATACATAAATATTTATATATATTTTTATATATATATATATTTATATGTATGTATGTATGTATGTATGTATGTATGTAGAGACAGACAGACACACAGAGACAGAGAGGTAAATAGTTTGGACGTAGGAGTCAGCATTGCAATATGACTGTCAGTTTCACTACTACAACGCGTTCTTCACACTGTTGTGCTAGCACAAAGTTAGAAATCATCGTGACCGAGGTGCTGATGGTACTGGCTTTGTTCAACTGCTGATTACACGAGCTCATGCGGTCTCCTTTCTAAAATATAACTAAGGTTTACTCAGCATGATTTCGGTTGCCTCTGTGGGTAAACGAAACAGAAATATGGCCAAAGGGATGTGTCTGCATCGGGGATTCGCTAGCTGCCATCCAAACAAACAGGTGCGCTACGAAACGATCGGCCAACCATTATATGTAATAAGTTTTCTCGATATTCACAATGGTTGCTTACTTTCTGGACGGACCTCTTTAAAAAAAAAAAATCGTAACTCCTATTTACTAGATGTGCCAAAAAAAACCCAAAAAAACCCCTCCATCTTTCAGAATATGAATAATTTCCAAGGCACAAAATGAATTGTAAAAAAATGGAATATTTTTTTTCAAAATGTATGTGTGTTATAAGTGTGTATGTGTGTCTAATATGTGTGTATTGTGTGTGTGTGTGTGCATATGTGTGTATATATATTATGTGTGAAAATGTGCAATACGTTTGTGTATTTGTTTATGTGTGTATGTATGTCTGTGTGTATGTGTATGTACGTGTGTGTGTGTGTGTGTGTGATTCATTCCCGAGATATTAAAAATGATTCAAAATATTATATATATATATATACATATATATAAAAGAAATATAATGTAGTGGTCCCAACGAGAGAAAAGTATGTATATTAAAAAGAAGAGAAGAGAGGTGCCGCAAACGTTTTTGGTTGTAATGTGGATTTATTTAGAAAAAATATTATGCTTTGTTTTACATAATTTTACGACACGTGTTTCTGGTCTCGCGACCGTCTTCAGGTAAAAGTGGAGATTTCCACATATTATTAAAAATAATTAATTTTCTTCATGTTCAATGTTAAATATTCTCGATATGAGACATTTTCTGTTTGTGTGTTGGTAATCTGAATTTCTTTCTTGAATTGGCAATGAAGAGTTCTGCGCGAAGGGTCATAAAACAATTAAGGTTGGTCCAGCGAGATGATAAATTAGTTATCGGCATTTTATCTTTTAATGTTTTACTGACCCCTATGTGCTCTTGGATCTGTTTCCATTTTGGTGTGTTTCTGTCAGCATGCGTGTATATATGCGTGCGTATATTTCCCCTCCATACATATACTGTCTTACTGCGAGGAATTCGTAAACTTATTTGTATTTATACACCATACACACACACACACACACACACACGCACATACACACACACATCCCACACACAAGTAATCACATACACACACACACACATATACACACATACACCCACACACTACACATACACACACATACTTCCACACACACACACACACACACACACACATAGTTCTTAAGTTGTCAACATCCGCATATACATATATAAATATATATGTATACATATATATATATATATCTCCTCGTGTGTCTCCTGTATATGAGTGTGCGTCCATGTATGTGAGCGATTTGATCATTGTATTTGGTCACCTGTGTGTGCATGTTGTGTGTTTTTTTTGTGTGGGGTTACGATCTATTTAGTTCGGGTTTAAATTTGTTTATAAAAATTTTTTTTTCCTGTATTTGTAGATACGAGTAATTGTCTGTTTGATATATCGGCATGATATTAAATTTACCCTGGTTACATTTGAAAATGTGTTGTGATACAAAAAGTTTTCTGTTGTCTGTCAATTTTATATTGCTTTTGTGTGGGGAGACCCTGTTGTTCAGTTGTTGGCTGATGCCTATATATGACTTCCTACATTTTGTGCATTTAAGTACATAAATTACATATTTGGAGTTGCAGTTTAAGTTTTTATTTATTGTGAATGTTTTTTTTGGGTTTTCAAATGTGTAGGAGTTTCCTTCTATAATGATGTCACAAACCCCACATCTTTTTTTGTTGCATTTTGTGACTCCTGTATTTTGTGTTGGTTAAATTTAGATGAGGTTAATATGTGTTTTAGGTTTCTAGATTGGCGTTTGCTTTTAATTATTTTGGTTGTTTTTAGTATATTATTCAGTTTATTATTCTTGCTAAGTAGGTCTAGATTTTTTGTGATTTTGGGAATATTTCTGGATTGTTTTTTGTTGTATGTTGAGACATATGCTAGAGTTTGTTCGACGTTACGTTTCTTTTTATTTCTAAGTTGGTCTAGAGGAATTTTTTTTCGCGAGTTCAAAACCTTTGTTTATTAGTGTTGTGGGGTAGCCTCGTTTTTTGAGAGTTTTATGTAGTTCTTCTAAGCGGATTTTTCGGAGATGTTTATCAGTCACTATTGTACAAATTCTACGTGCTAGGGAATAGGGGATGGATTTTAGGCAGCTTTTTGGGTGATGGCTCTTGAAATGAAGGTATTGTTGGGTGTCTGTGGGTTTGTGGTAGATATCTGTGATTATGTGGTTGTTTTTATTTCTAATGAGTATATCTAAAAATGGTAATTCGTTAAAATTATATTCTTGCGTGAATTTGATTTTTGGGTGTAAGTTTTGAAGTAGTGTATGGAATTGGTTAATATCACCCCATGAGGATTTCCAAAAGATGAAGCAATCATCTAAGTATCTTTTCCAAGATTTAGTGAATTGGGTTTTTATATTTGCCCCATATATTTGTTCTATCTTTTCATAGAGGTTTTCTTCTAGGTAAGCTAATGTTAGGGTGGCATATGTTGGTGCCATTTTTGTTCCCATCGCAGTACCTAGGGTTTGGATATAGTTTTTGTTGTCAAATTCAAAGGTGTTATTGTTTAGAATTAGGTCTATACTATCGATAATGAACTCTTTAGTGAATCTCGGATGTAGTATTTCTGGATGTTTTTCAATCCAGAATGAGATCGCTTTTTTTTCCTAGTTCATGGGGTATGTTACTGTATAGGCTACTAATGTCAAAAGTTGCCATAAGTGTTCCCGGATCTACCTTTTTTGGTATGCAGCTAAGGAAATGGATATCGTCTCTGATGTGGCTTTTAATTTGTTTAGTAATGGTTGCAATATTATGTCTATTAGGTTACTATTTACTAGTGGGACAGACTGGTCCTGCTACTATTGGTCTGAATATAAGGTCACTAGGGTTTGGGATGCTAATTTATTCAGATTTTTGTGTATGTATAGCTGTTTTTATTTCACTCAATTTATGAATTTTAGGTAGTCCGTAGAAATTACTTGTTTTTGGTACAAAGTTTATTAGGAAATCCTTCTCTTTTTTTTTGTTAATATTTAATTATGTGTTGTGTAGAGTTTTGTAATTTTTGATATAATGTTTTTGTTTATGTTAGTGTCAATTCATTTGTAGTTGTTCCAATCCTAGTGTTTCTAGAATTTTTGTTTTATATAGTATGTTCTGTCCATGATTACTATAGCGTTGCCTTTATCTGCTTTTTTTATAATTATGTTATTATTTTTTTCGAATGTTCTCTAAGGCTAGTCTTTGTCTATATGTGAGATTGTCGAATGGTTTGGATTTTTCCTGTAGGTCCAGGTTCCAGAAATTTTCAAAAAATATATTTAGCTCATTGGTATTGTTATTTTTGTTTGGGAATAAATTGGATTTGTTTTTTTACTAGTGACTCATCTGTACTATTTTCGCTATTGTTAAATATTTCTCTTAGTCTCAATTTGCGTTCAAATTCCTTAATGTCTTTTTTTAAGTCTACTATATTGCTTTTAGGAGCAGGGCAGAATTTTAGGCCCAATTTCAGTAGGTTGATTTCGTCATTTGTAAGTGTATATGTAGATAGGTTTATTATTTTGGGTTTTGTGTCATCTAAACTGGTTTTCTTGTTCGGACTGGGGCTTCTAAAAATAATGATTGTTTCTTTTAATATATCTTGGTTTTCTAAGAGATACCTTCTTCCTGTACATTTTGAGTTTTCTAGCCAGTGAGAGTTTCCCTTGGTAAAATTGGGGTTGTTGTTTCTCGATGGCTCTATATAGGTGTGTTTGTTTTTTTGTTAGGGGGCCTGTTCCAGATGTTCCTAGGTTTGTTGTTTTTGTATGGATTGTATGTGGATTGTGTGTAGAACTTTTTTGTGAAATTCTGGTTGTACTCCTGGATATAGGTAATGGTTGTCAGGTTTGGTTTGTTGTGCTAGGTGGTATTTGTAAGAGTTGGTTTTTGTGAATGTGTGTGTGTGTTCTGATCTTTGACTGTTTGTGTTATGGTGTGGTGGTCTGTACAGATTTATTTTTTGCGCTGTTCAGTGTATGTTCATAATTGTATTTTTTATGTGGGTGTGAATGCGTGTGGTGGTGGTATGTATTGGGGGTTCCTGCGTATAGTAGAATGTGTTAGGATAATCACTTTTGAGTTAGTTTGTGGATGTGTTTGCATGTATGGTAGAATGTGTTAGAGTGCTTACCTTGTGGGTCTGTTTTGTGTGTGGGTGGGTAGGGATAAGGTTTTTGACTCTGTTGGGTTTTTTTTTCTGTATTTGCTGATGATTGTTTTGTGTTGGGTATTGGGGTTTTTTGTGAGTTTGGACTGTATTTTTTTTTTGTCTCATTTTCCAATTTTTCTTTACTTGGTAATTCTTTTTAACCAGGTTATCTTTGCTTTCCAAGATATTCGAGATTTTTCTTCCTATTTTTACATTTTGACTCCCATAATTCAAACAGGAATTGGTGAGTTTTTTGGTACATAATTCCTTGATTTTTGTTAATAATTTGTTATCAATCTCTGTGTATATTTTTGTAAAGTTTATTGTTTTGTCTTCTTGTATTTCAATTTGGGCCTGTATTTTTGTTATGCTTAGTGTGTTTTTATTTGTTTTTTTTTTTTCCGTGTCTTGTGGGTTAATCTTTTTGCGGAATTTCCTTGGAATAAATATTTCATCGATTTCGATGAAGGTTTTCTATATTTTCGCTGTTTCTTTATTTTTGATGGCGTTGAAATATGCCAGTTTTCTTTGATTGAGCATGTCGTTCCAAAGTCGGAGATTCTGTTTTTTCATTCGGTACGCTTCCTCTTGGATACGCACATACACACATGTACGTGCGCACACACGAGCATACACACATGAGCATACAGACACAAACATACACACGCATCATATCCAATAAAAGAAGACAAAAATCAACCGTACACCAATAAAAAGTGCATAACTTATTTTTAAATTAATATAAAAATAACGAAAACGAGAAAATAAGCAGTCATGTGCTGGTATCTCCTGACGAATGGATGCAGCGATTGCTGGAGGATTCGTCTATGAAACTCTAAGGTTGAGGTGCAGAATATAATATCAATCAACTGATTGATGTTATATTCAGCACATCAACACACATATCTAAATATATATATAGAGAGAGATAGAGATAGATACGTGTGTGTGAAGCTTAAATTTTCTGTGTATGTGTGTTCGTTCGAAAATTTACAATTATATAAAAATTTGGTTGTCTGCTCGTGTGTGTGTTTCTGTGTGCATTTGCAAATATGCAAAAGAATGGCCACAAAAATGTACTCTCATCACTTAAATCTACCAAAATGTGTCATCTTGAACAACTAAATGGAAAGAAGTAATCTGCATATAAAGCTTTCAAAATCAACATTTAAAAATATTTTTCCGTCTTTATTTACAGTCTGGTTTTTGCAATTAAGCGATTATTTTGTTCCTGACTTTTACAATTAAATTACTACATTATTCAAGTAAAGTTATTTTCTGCTTCGAAAGTGGTAACCACCTTAGTATTTAGATCACAATTTGGCAGTAAAGGGAAATAAGCAGGGTTGATATTTTAAATGCATATTTTGAAAATCGAACATCTGTAAATGTTTCATTTTGAAAACTTAAAAAAATGTTTTTTTTCAGTTTTGCATTTGTTTATTTAAAGAGCAAAGTAAATATTTTATCATTAAACAAATGAGACGCTTTTTGCATAAGCAAAAAGAAGTGAATGAAAAAAAAGATGTTTTTTACGTTTTAAATAATGCGAGCAATGCCATCTGTGGCTTTTCTTTTGTCTCGATGCGTTATGCAGATATTTCTTTATGTAAGATAATATTCGAGATTCGATAGAATGAAATATTTTAGTAGCCATCATGTAGAGGGAGAGAGCTTTCCCGTTCTTGCGAATCGAACCATTTTAAAAATCAGGATATCGAATGCAGATTTTCATGGTTTTTCGTGCAACATCACAATCTTCCTCAAATTTCTTTCTGCATTTCATCCATTTCATTCTGCACTAATTTAACCTTTCTTCTTTTCCATATTTTTTTTTAATAAATTTGCGGTTCTTTTCCTACAAAGTATAATGATCCGTCTCCAGGTCCCCTTTCTCTTGCAGACTTCTGACAAAACGGTAGCTAACCAGCGAAACAAATACCTTTATCCCTTTATATCTCATTTTACCAAGAGATTTAACTCGTCCCAAAGAGAAATAGACCTTTCTTTAATTCAAAAATACTGTTTGGTATCTGACAAGATTCTTTCTGTTCATATTACATTCTTCTCTGAAAATATGAAAGTAGCAAAGAGAATCTTTACACCATATTTCACTTTCAAATGAAAAGTCTCCCCACAGACACCATTGGTTCGGTTTTCGATTTAAAACTTTCTTTTCACTTTCATCTTTTTTCAATGACCACGCCCAAATTTTGACTTCCTAATTTTGTAGAGGTTTGAACAAACGAAAACACCAAGTTTTCAAAGTTGTATTTAGGTTGCATAGGGAGGGATGATTTTATGATATATCAACTCCTGCTGGGTCATTTTTCGTCAGAATGATACTTATGTCTGTAGGTAAACATGCTTTTTGACGCCATCGGCAGGCCAAATATATGTTTCAACTGAACTGAGTAGAAATATACACACACACACACATATATATATATATATATATATATATATATATATATATATATAGAATATATATATGTGTGTGTGTGTGTGTATGTGTGTGTGTATGTGTGTGTGAGTGTATTACTCTGTTCAGGTTGATTTGTCGTAAAGGAGACTTCCTGATGTTATCGGCCTAGAGGGAGCGAATCCCAGTGTGCGGCACCTTTGGAAAGTGCTTGAAAACCATATCACTTGGGGGCTGTCGATAGTTGTGCTAGCACGAAGTCACAAGTCATCGTGACCGAGGGTATGAATTTGCTGGCCTTGTTCAAATTGTTGATCATATATATCCAAGTATAGGATTGGTGTATACGGAATAAATTCCAAAACCAAAACATACTATTCTTAAAAGAGTGCTCAATACTGAGTAGAGCAAATATAATTTATTCGAAAATTATAACATAAATATGCTATAAAATCACTATAAAAATAGCCATTTTGTTTCAAAACTTCTGGTGTCTTATTAAGTGATGGTGTTGAATGTAGAATAAAGGGTTTTACCCTTTTAAAAAACCCTTTATTCTACATTCAACATCATCTCTTGATAAGACACTAGAAGTTTTGACAGAAAATGGCTATTTTATAGTGATTTTATAACATATTTATGTTTTAAATAAATTATATATATATATATATATATATATATATATATATATATATTTTTGGTTGGATTGATGTGATTTTTTGTGACCCTGGGTGTCACGCTTTTGCGGTCGTCAGACAAACTGATTTTTTTTTTAATTTTGGGTTTATGTAGATTGCGTGTATTGGTGTTATGGAAGTGGGGGAATCGTCGTCGTGATGTCACTCATGCTAACGTAAACACCATATACACACACATATATATATATACATATATATATATATATATATATACATACACACACACACACACATATATATATATATATATATATATATATATATATATATATACATATATATATATATATATACACACACACACACACACACACACAAATATATATATACACATACACACATACACACGTACACACACACACACACACACATATATATATATATATGCATTTTAGGATATTAAAAATCGTCACATAATTGCAATTACGTTTCGACACCATAAATGTGTCTCGTCGGGGGATAGCATTTATGATATCGAAACGTAATTGCCATTATGTAGCAATTATTAACATGTTTTAATATCCTAAAATAAATAATATTTAGCGCTACTCTGTGTTGAGCACTCTTTTAAATTTTAAATAAGTGGTATTATACTCCATTTGATATATATATATATATATATATATATATATATATATATATATATTATATATATTTTTATGTTTTAACGTTTCTTTTATAGATACAAATATTTAATAAATGCTCTGTTTATAATAAAAAAAAGTATTAACAACATTTACCGGGAAGAATTTTCTATGACAATTTCTCGGACATTCAGGCCGGTAAATGTTTGTTAATACTGTTTATTATAAACAGAGAATTTACTTAAATATTTGTATCTATAAAAAAATGTATAAACATTAAAATGTTTTAAAAATAATTGTCCATTTCATAATGTGTGACGTCATTTGTAGACATTTGGATGCGCTTTGAAAAGGTATGAATGTACGTGAGAGATTCATGGAAGATTGTAGTTTAAAAACAGTAAAATAGACCTTGCTAACCGAATGCTCCTCTGTGGCCCAATCAGAATTTTAGTGTTTAAGCCTTTTTATTATATTCTTAATATGTCCTGGAATTTTATATATATATATATATATATATATATATATATATATATATATATATATATATATATATATAGAGAGAGAGAGAGAGAGAGATTGAGAGAAAAACAAAGACAGAAAACACTGATAGTTTCAATTATGTTTGGATCAGTTTTCATTGATCAGTCACATATGCATCCAACCCGTGGATAATTTCTTATGTATATAAGTTTGTGAAGTAGATAAACTACTCCACTATCTTAAAAGTAGGTTATAAATATTAATATTAAAATTTTACAATAGTCTGTTTTCAATTTTGTGCCGGGCAATAGCCACCTGCAGATATCGAAAATAAGTACATAAACAAATATACAAATACATATATATATATTTATATATATATATATATATATATATATATATATATATATAGATAGATAGATAGATAGATAGATAGAGAGATAGTTTATGCAAAACTAGGTAATTCGTATGGGTAGATCCAAGGAGGATGATATCCGGAGAGCTCAATGTAAATTCAAAGCAAATATGTTTGAATAAAAACAGACCACTCTAAGGTCCCATGTAACCTTAAAGTGGTGTGTTTTTATTCAAATATATATATATATATATATATATATATATATATATATATATATATATATAATAGTTTTTAGTGGATATCCGTATTTGTGTAGGCGCTCCATTTATTTTAAACACAAATATATATTTCTCAATAAAACTCTAAACAACGTTTAAAGCAATAAAGATATGTCGGATTATAAACTAAAAATGTATTATATATATATATATATATATATATATATATATATATATATGTGTGTGTGTGTGTGTGTGTGTGTGTGTGTGTGTGAGCGTGCGTGTGTATGTGTGTGTGTGTGCTTAGGCAGCATATTTCCTTTCGAGTATATTTCATTAAATAATATAGGCATATTGTGTATATTATTTTTTATCATAATCCTTTTTAGTTCTCTAATTATCTTCTCGAAGATAAGTTGAAATTAATCAAAGAAGCCGCCGTATTTTTTGTTCACCCAAGTACTTTCGATCTCCTACGAAATCCTCCTCTGGGGTAAATTGCAAAGACAAACTTAAATGTAGCTGTAAATGATGTGATAATGGTTTTGCAAACACACGCGAACGCGCTCTGCTACAATTATTTAAAAATTAACCATTGTGCTTACGATGTTTGGTAAAAAAGCGTCCCAATCCAAGGACAATAACCAAAGATAGTGAAATTGCATCGTGGTAAATTTCAAAATGGTCAAATACATTTTAAAACATGGCTACTATACTCTTAATAACTTTTGTTCGGTGTTGGTTGGTTGCTTTTGATCTAGAGGACCTCAAGAATTTGAAGTTTTTCTTTATTATTTACATGGCGTAGTATTTTGGTGTTGTCAACAAGTACTTTCCTGTATTTTCCTGTATTTTCCAGTATTTTCCTGTATGAAGATGAATAGGGATGTGACTGATATCAAACAAATGAAACGTATGGTTAATGTTGTGGTTGTCAAGCCAACATATGTATTTACATTTTTGTCAGAGATACAATCTCCCAAAGGACATTTAAACTGATATAAATTTTGGTCTTTTTCAAAGTTATTGCTTATGATTAATATATATATATATATCGAATTGATTGCTAGTGTAAATAAAATTGTAATCGATGTAAAATAACACAGCCCTAAATTATATATTAGTAATAAATATACATTATATCCTTACCGGTAGCACAACTCTGAGTTTCATGCACAACGCAATGTTCAGGTGCTAAGATTGACCGCTACATAATTTAAATGTTGACATATACCGGACTGTCGCAATAATAGAGCAGTCCATATTATTTGAGGGGATTGTTTAATAAAAAGTAAGCAAATAAATAGAGAAGATAGTATAAAACACACACTACCACACAACTTATATACTTCAAGCTACAAAGTAGAAGTATGAGTAAAATATAAATGTACACATGTAAGTAATACTAATAAAATAATACAAAGATACACAGAAATACTATGCCATATCTGCATTTGTAATATATATATATATATATATATTCATACATGTTTCATTAAATAATATAGACAAGTCTATTTATTTTATGTAAATTCTTTTCATAACGTCTGATAAGCTTAATAATACTATCATTAAACGAAGAAAGAAAATCACAATATTGATACATATTTTTTAATCAAATCTGCGCTTTCGGCATACGTAAACCATTATCAAAGATGATGATTACATTACAATATATTAAGCAAGGCCTGACGATTGCGTCCAGCATGGAACAGCCTGTCGCCTCTGAGTGCTGACTTCAATGTTCACACACACACACACATATATATATATATATATATAATTTTAGATGCGCAGTACTTAGTGAAAAGCGCTCAATACAAATGATAGAGCTAGCATATTCAGTTTTCTGGAAATGAGATTGTGACCCTTGGTTTCACGCTTTTGTGATCATCAGACAACTGAAATATATATATATATATATATATATATATATATATATATATATATAGATAAAAATATTTATTTATAGTTGAAAGATAAATAGGCTTATGGTTATAGCTTCTCATATATCTAAAGAATATATATCAATTTTTGGTACCTCTCTCATCATATGTATATACTTATATACACACTTAAAAATATAGACAGACACACACGCATAAGCATACACATTCTGCTTATATAATAGAAGTGACACAACACTTGAAAATACATATTTTGACGAAAACCTGTTAAATACAGTTATTAGATATGAGTCGTTTTTTTTGTTTTTTTTAAAAAAAACCCAGACCAATATACAATATTTACATGATTCGAACTATTGTCCTCATCTTTGTCGCCATATTTATTACAACGTTTCGGCCGTTGTACGCTCCGGCCTTCTTCTGGTGGCTGTCGAACTGAACCATTTATTTCGCTCACTGGGGTAGATTGTTCTAGTTCCACATGCCATGTCTAATGGATGACAGTTGTCAGTTATCTCCTGTTAATTCCCCTCTCCAAGTTCTCCACTGCCTTAACCAGGTATTGAAATCACACTCTTTGGCTCCTGTCACTGGATCTAACTAACGCCTTTATCCACTGTGCCATGTGTCTTTGACAGATGTAGATTTACAAGCAAACAAAATTAATTCGTCCCTATATCGTTGATTCGATGATTTTACTTATTTTTTTTTATTTGCTACTACAGGGAAGACGGTCAAATATGGGATTCGGTATAGACATACAAACTAACCTAAATTTCTTACATGTCACATTCGACTTAAGAAAATCTGCATATCAATCATATAGAAAACCTAATAAGAAACTACTCTATACACAGACATCTTCCAACCACCCACCATCAATAATCAAGAAGATCACACAATCATTTAAGGTTATCTGACAACTCTTTCAGTGAAACCATCTTCAGAGAAGACAAGAAAGATCATGAAACAGCCCTAAAAGATAGTAGATTCTTGGCAATAATCACACTACACAACACAAAAAAAGCAAACAGGAAAACAAACATCCTACGGCTTAAGCCACCGTACAACAAAAGCGTACAAACTTAGGAAAAATGTTTATTAAACTCTTACACAAATACTTCCTCGCATCAAGCACTCTTCTCAAGAAATTCAACAAAAACACAGTAAAAATCAGCTACAGTTGAACCGAGAACATGACACAAATAAAAAAAAAAAACACACAATAGATATGCAACCAAGAAACCACCCGTACGAATCAAACCCACGTGTAACTGCCGAGCGAAGAACGGATGTTACTTGCAGAACAATGTAATATACCAAGCCACCGTAAAAACATCAGATAACGAAAAAAGATATACATAGGACTAATTAAAGGATCCTGGAAACAAAGAAACTACACACACAAAACATTTTAATATTAAATACGCGTACAGCACAATGCTTTCTAAACATGTCTAGGAAATTAAAACCAAACATCAAATCAAACCAAAAATACAATGGAAAATAAGGAAAACACTATCAGCCTACAACAATCGATCCAAAAACTGTAAACTCTGCCTGGAGGAGAAAATATATATCATAACCATCCCAGACATCAAAAAATTACGAACACGATTTACATTATTTGGACTATTGTCCTCATCTTTGCCACCATATTTATTACAATGTTTCGGCCGTTGTACGCTCCGGCCTTCTTCAGGGGGTTGGAATGTAGAACTAAATCCTTTATTTCACTCACTGGGGTAGACCGTTCTAGTTCCAGGTGCCATGTTTAATGGATGTCATTTATCAGTTATCTCCTGTTAATTCTCTACTGCCTTGGTATTGAACTCACACTCTTTGGGTCCTGTCACTAACCAACGCTTTTATCCACTGTGCCATGTGTCCTTGTATGAATTTCTGGGTATTATAAACCTAATGTTTTCAGCAACCATTTTTACCAGTTTTTTTTTACCTCATCTCAGAAATATAGACAGATGCAAAAATTACTAAATAAAGGATCAGAACTCATCTCAAAATGCAAAGACGAAAACAAATTTTTACTGATTTACTTAAAAATCGAAAACTAAGAACGAAGAACAATAAAAAATAAAATAAAATAAATAAGTAAAATAAATTAATCCAAATCAATAAATGAAAGAATAAATTAACAAATTAACAAACTACGAACGCACACATAAACACAATTAAATGAAATAGTCAATAATAAATAATGAATAAAAAAAAATTTAACACTATAAAATAACCACAAAACTACATCCGTACCCACTTAATACCCACTAGAATAATTTGAAACATAACCGTTATAACCACACAAATTACCGTTAGACTAATACAACAGACCTACCCATAATGCACCACTGATCAGCATATATAAATAGTCGAGCCAAAACACAACGCAGATGGCTTAACGATTGTGGCGTATTTGTACATTTGTGCAATAAACATCTGATGGCGTTTAAGCATTGATATATATGCTTTAAAAAATATATTTTATCATATATATATATATATATATATATATATATATATATATATATATATACTGTCTCACCAATTAAGTCTGGATATTTCAGTGCTACTGGCTGCCATCCCATTAAGCTTAAACGAATTCAAAAATAAATTTGAAAATTAAAACAATGTTTAACATTTTTTTGCTGGAACGCACGAACGCTCATGAACAGCTCGTTTAGTTCCTCTCCTACGCGAAGAACCGCTCTTGTTACTTGAGAAGTCAGCCGTTATACCGTTGATACTACTGCTTTGTGTGAGACCCTCCCCCCGTCTAATGAAGTTCAAATCGAAGAGCACGGTGGTGGCTTCACATTCTTCTGAAAAGACAGGAATTGCAGACGAACGAAGAGAGGTTAAAAAAGGGTTTTTGTACGAACGAATGATTTGTTATTGTCTCGTTTAAGCGTGCAACCATGTGATATTAGCGATTGACTTACGACACTTTCGTTACACCTTGCCAGTAGTCGATATGCTATGCTAATCAGTGCATATGTACCTACGCTTGTCTCACATGAAGCTGGAAATGTCTGATAAAAGAATCTTGTTAGGATTTTAATATTGGGGTTGGAAGTGGTTGAGTCGCCTGGAGTTTCTTGGGAATGTAAAGAACAGACAAAAGAATAGAAGAGGTAAGATTTTTCTTGGACTTTGCACATAATTGCGAGTACACACTTTCAGCACAAATGTAAATATATAACGACCTGGATACATCCAAAGTCCTGTCAATGGCACCCACTGGACAATGTTATACTCCGACATGAAGGAGGTCTGCAATGTAAAACCTCTATGAGATGCGAACTGATGGACTGTCCATACACATGTACGTGCATTTCATACTGAGCTGTTACGTGACATTTGTTCTTTACGGCAGTGAATGTTGGACTATTTTCTCAAAGATGAAGAAGAGACTCGAGGCGACGGAGATGTGGTTCTACAGAAGGATGCTAAGGATATCATGGACCGAGCGTGTGAGCAAAGATAAAGTTTTAGAGAGGTTACAAACAAGGAGGAGGCTTATACTTAACATCAGGAAGAGGCAGCTGAAGTTTCTGGGACACATAATGAGGAAGGAGTGCCTGGAGAATCTGATACTCACGGGTCAAATAGAAGGAAAGGGAGAAAAAGGAAAACAAGTCATGACATACCTAGCGGGCTTCAGTAAGTGGATGACAGAACGTGGTCTGGGTGAGGAAGCAGATGGAAGGAAATTGTTGAGAGCTGCAAGGGATAGAAGGAGGTGGAGAGCCATGATTGCCTAAGTCTTGAAAGGACATGGCACATAAAAAGAAAGAAAGACTCAAAATCGCTCTATGATGAAAGTTAGCAAAGCGCTTGGATATTGAAAAACTTCATGCGCAAGACACTCGACAAGCTCTTCAAGCTGAAATTAAAACCCAGGTTAATTCAACTCGCTAAGTAGAAGATCGTGATCAGATTTACAATGCGGAAAAATGACTGATGAAAACAACCAAGTCATTAACTATATTCTTTCAAGTAAGAACACAATACGAGAATTCATGCTACAAAAACAAAGATACGAGAATTCATGCTAAAAAAGGCTTCTTATGAACGCCTAACAACAGCGAGAAAAGGCAATTTAAAGAAGCAGTGCTCAACGTTGGCTTCGTGACATGGAAGGCATTTCTTGGTCCGAATTTGCTGCATAAATACAGGCTACTATAAACAAGAATTCTAAAGAGTTATGCAAATTCATGAAGCAGGTATTTGAACCAAGAACGGTATCAGTAACGTCTCTCTGATCAAAAGCATGGTGGAAATTGTTAAGAGATGGAAAGAGCAATTTTATGATTTGTTCAACAGAGATAGCCTCGTAATCCAATGTGTTCTCAACCACCGTCAGCAAAGACTCTATGGTGGGATCTATAGATGAGCTTCCCAAACCGGATATAGTAATGTTAGGGGACCTTACCTACTGAGATATTTTCTCTCTCGACTGAATGCGCACATCATGAATATGATACTGCCAAAGTCACAATGTTGCTTCCAGATTGGCTTGTGGGGGTGATGAAGAATGATTTTTTACAGAGCGTCAATTTCAAAAGAAGACACATGAACAATAGCATGGCTTGTTTCAGCTTTTTCAGAGATTATACCAAAGCCACTATAAACAGAAAACATGTGGAAGATCATAAGACACATTATTCCCGCCATTTAGAAGATGTCTTCCAATCTAGAGACACACTATTCCCGCCATTTCGCCATAATCCAATCGCTTCATAGCAACATGGAAATATCTGTTACCATTGGTGGTTTCCTTTCAGAACCCATCAAGTTAAGAAATTGTGTCAATCGAATTGATCATTTAGCACCTATATTGTTCCCTATTTTCTTTTCTCTCGTTCTTCTCCATAGATTTAACGGCTGTGATCAAGGAATATATATATGTGTGTGTGTGTGGTAATGATACAATATGGTAATCCGTATGGAATTTCCAGAGCTCTATGTCAAAGGACAGAGCAAAATCAATTCAATTCAAATCTCTTAGGTTTTTAACTTAAATTTCTTGGTTAATTATACAAAAAGCTTATACTAATTTACATTTGATTTTTAAATATTTTTTCGTAAATTTCGAGAATCCTTTTAAAAATGTTCAGACACTTTTTTTTAATATTATTTACAGAATTTGCTGATTGAAATACAGGGAATTAACCCCGATCTAATTTTCCATAGTTTAATGTACATTTATATCCTTCTAAATATTAATAAATAAATCTAAGATACTCTAAATATAGATATGTTTCCCTGAATATAAGTATTTAAATTTAAATTTCTTGGTTAATTATATAAAAAACTTATGAAAACTTTTTCTCTAATTTCGAAATCTTTAAAAATGGCCTTATTTACAAATAATTTGTTGAATGATATTGAATGTTTGGCCCCGTTGACAGAAACAGACGGGATTGTTTCAGATTCACACTTTATGATATACTGAGGTCAGCATATCAAAATAGGTTAACAGTCTCTGCCTCCCCCAACTCTCTAAATAAGAGAGCAATATTTTCTTGTTTTTAACCCGGAATATTTTTTCCATTTCATTTGTGATTTCTTTGTAGGTCTTGAAGATTGACAGCTGTTGTTTTTTAGAGCTCTCATGAAATAAAAATTATTACCTATGGGATTTTAAGTGTTTGATATTCTTTAATTAATAATAATAACAATAATAATAATAATAATAATAATAATAATCTGCAACTTCTACGGGAAGGAAACTGAAAGAAACTGGTATGAACACCACCCAGACCCGGTTACGGAGATAGGACCTGTGACAATTCTATGGGACTACACAATACACACTGACAGAACAATCAAGGCCAACCGGCCAGATATTGTTATTAAAGACCACAAACAAAAACGGTGCCTCCTTATTGATATGGCAGTCCCTGCTGACTGCAATGTATCTTTGAAGATATTCAAAAAGTTGTCAAAAAATACAAGGACCTTGAAATAGAAATCTCGAAAATGTGGCATATGGGAACATCAACAATCCCTGTTGTAGTTGGAACCCTAGGACTGGTTGGAAAAGATTGCAGTAGACTAATTGAAGGATTCCTGGAAGTCCATGCCTCAAGGAGATACAAAAAATTGTTCTGACAAGTACAGCCCACACTTTACGAAGGGCTTTATCTATGTAATTTAATTTTTTTTTTTTTTTTTTTTTGTCAGTGGAAAGTGTCATGATGCCATTTCTAACCTTAGGTCCCTGGGCGGGACCCGGAAAGAAATGTGCAAACGCCAGAAATCAAAAGAAAATAAAAATAAAAAATAATAATAATAATAATAATAATAATAATGGAAATATATATATATATATATATATATATATATATATATAGAGAGAGAGATGATAGAGATAGATATAGATATATAGATATAGAAATATATTCGATATCGTACCTTCAAGAAACTATTCAACATCCGACGATTCTCCGTTTAGATACTCCATTCTCTAGTCCGAGGTCTTCTGTACCAAGCTGATGACTGTGTGACCTGGTCACCCAAACAGAACAGGAAATGCATACTCTGACGGATAATTTTTCCGGTTCCTGCAAAACTTTCGGCCTTACTATCAACCTGGACAGGACAGTTGTCATGTCCCAAGCCTCTCTGTGTTCACCCTACATCGGGCCATCAATATTTGTAGAATGGCCAGTAATTGAATATGTTAGACAAATTCACATACCTTGTGAACTCTATAAATAGAAAGTACAATTTTGACAATGAATTTATCTTCTTGAAGGCGCGAGTGATTCGCTTGCAGCTCTAAAAGATCTGGTCTTAGAGACGGCCTAAGAAGTGCACAAAAGATGGTAGCCTACAATGTCTTTGTACTAACGTGTCTGCTATACACGACCGTCAGATACAGGTCGGTTGCTGCATCATCACTTAGACGATCTCTTAACAGATTTTACCATTATTTAAGATCAATTGTTTATAGCTAATGGATATCGCACACGCCAGACATTGTGATCCTTGAAACGATCAATACAATCAACATCGAAGTGCACATTTAGCACAACAGGCTTCACCTTGAACACAACAGAATAGCAAAAAGAAAATGGTCTATGGCAAATTGATGTACGGTACACAACCCAACATAAACGAAGGAAGCACTTAATGAACTCTTTAAAAGTGCCCCTTGCTGCCTACCATCCTGCTGCTTGTGATTGAAATAAGTGGAGACGTAAAGTTCAGGAATATTTCAGATATTCCAAGAACATGCAACGAGTTGGGCAAATGTTAAGTGTGCAGCTAGGAAGAAGGAAATCATTGATCCAGCAATTCAGGGAGTCATATTGATTAACCTGAAGGTGCTTAAAAAATCTATATTTGATTTTCTATTAACGAGTATTGTTAACCATTACTAAATTTTAATATGTAATTCTTCCGTCTTAATCATATAAGATGCAACTAACTTGGTCGTCATCCTACGGTAATTAGTCGTAATATTGTTTCATACTTTTATTAAATGAAGTCTTGTCAACCATTACTAATTTCGTTTAATAAATGTTTCTTTAATCTTAATTGTTTTTCACGGCAACTAATAAGATTGTCACTCTACAGTCATCAGTATACAGCATCTCAAACAATAAAGTATGGGTAAGAATCAAACATTCACCCTTTTTGCCTCGAAGAGCCTGCTTTTCCATGCCATCTGCTCTGTCGATTAAGCTACCAGACTGTTACGCTTGGCAGATCAAATCCAATCTACAAAACTATTTTTTGCGGATACCATTTTCAATATTGTTTTTATGTATTCTACAAGAATTAGTAGTTGTATATTGAACTTGACATTTTTAAAGATGATATACGAATTAAGAAATCGAAAATAGTGGACAAAATTCATGGCTAAATGATTTCTAACCCTAACCCGGTCCGTCCAGAAGATCGCTTGTATTTTATTAACCGTTATTCCAAAACTAAATAAAATATTTTACCCGGTAACGAGATTCATTTCCTTAATTATTCTAATTCAGGTTCAGATTTAGAATTGGAAAGATGAGAATTTAGTTAGTGTTTTCACAATGATTGTATAGCTCTATGCACATTTGGTGTCTGAATTGGAAAACATGTATGTTCTGGAATGTTTATCCCACAACAAAAATGGCGGACTTGCATGTGACAACCCCATGTTAATAAAATAAAAAAATAATAAAATAAAAATATAAATATATATATATATATATATATATATATATATATATATAAACTATAATGTATTATTAACAAGACAAAAAGTGACATTGTTGTGATATTGTATTTATGTGACAAAACAATAGAGTAACTTTGAAAACATTTAAAAAAAACCAAAAAAAATAGTGAATAAAAGATGGATGTAAAATATGTGTAGAATAAAAGAAAAATAAAATAAAATGATTATTGTAATTAATACGTAATACGTATGTTTGTGTGTGCGTTTGTGTGTGTGCGTTTGTGTGTGTGCGTACGTACGTATATGTGTGTGTGCATTTGTGTGTGCGTTGACGACTATAAGTTGATAATAAGAAATAAAGTTTGATTGTTTCATCTTTAACTGTGATGCTATCGACTTGAAATCGAAGAATTGATTAAAATAGATCGATTACTACAAATCGAAATCGATGACTGTAATCGGAATTACATTCCGCTAGATATTTCCAGTTTTAACATGAAATGTTTTTAGTCTATTCTCAATATTTAAAGGAAACTATGAAGGAATAGGAGAAAAAATAGGAGAAAAAATTTTTTATGTGACTCTGAACGTTGTAACATATTGCAAAGTTCAGAATTCAAGATGAATTTCCATCCTGGGTATGACGATAAACTACATCCGCGTCCTCAGGAAGGCAATGAGCTGCATCCGGCGACGGTACCTTTGATCGGAAGGTTTTGAGGATTGTGGAACCACATCTTAATTGCTGGTGTTTCTGGGTCCGTCCTGGTCCGGGGTAGTGGCGCCTGTTGGGGTCCTGGCTGTGGGAGAACGGTTAATCCCCACCAAGGTGGGAGGGGTTCAAAACATTATGAAAATATAAAAATAGGTTTTAATACCAGAAATACTTTTTTGGAAAAATTATTACCAGCAGTACATTTTTGAAAAAAAAAATATTACCAGCTATACAATTTTTGAAAAAAAATATTAGCAGCAATACATTTTTGAAAAAAATATTACCAACAATACATTTTTGGAAGAAGAAATATTTTGGCGGCATTAAATAACCTATTGTGAAAAAATACAATATGCCGTAAACCAAACCAAACCAAACAAATCAAACCAAACCAAACCAAACAAATCAAACCAAACCAAATCAAACCAAACCAAACAAATTAAACCAAACCAAATCAAACCAAATCAAACCAAACCAAACGAAATCAAGGTAAATTTGCCAACGTTGAACAAAAAGCAATTAAAATTCATAATAAAATTACAAAAAAGTTTTGTAGAAGAAAGCTATAATCATAAATGTTTCATGTTCGATGAAACTTCTTCATTTGGAAGCCTAGGGACAGGAGGAAGTGGAGAGCCATAATGTGAGGGGACACGGCATATAAAAAGAACAGAATCCCTACAAATTGTTATGTTGAGAAAGGAAAAATTGGTCCTGCTTATAAAGCATCAAAAGTCTAAATGGAAATTTTAAAGGACCTAAAATGTGGTGTGACCTTAAATTAAAAACAATGGCAATGAATCAGATCCCAAATCTAAGAGCAGTAGAGGAAATACAATGAAAACAAACATTGGTAGTTTTCCTGAGATTCAAACAAAAACCAATAGGAAGTCACTTTTTAAGATTTATTTCTGCCTAGCAGTGAATAAAATAATCTTAACTTTGTTGCTTTTGGATAATAATCCTGGTTATCCTACTACTCAAAATTATTTAAATGAAAATGTCGCCTATTTTAAAACCAGTGGATTTAGGCGTTTAAATAACATTTAAGGTAGATTATCATAAATCCACTTTTGAACAACCAATAGAAATTATTACGCGACTGACAAGGCAGTTTCAATATCAAAATGCAAATATTAAAATATTCTCGCGTCCTGGCAGTAAAATTGAGATCATGGAACATAGCAGATGTCTGAAAACAAAGTTTACCTCAAGTGTTTAAATCATAAATAGGCAGGGTCATTGATGAAATTGCAGACATTGGACAGGTAGTAGGTTTTGATGAAGCAGACACGAATTACAGTAATCGAGTCGTGAAGAGTTGATCGACAAATGTCAATGATGTTGATAATCAGTGCGAAAATGTATGCCACGATAACTGTATGGAGAGAAAAGACGTTTAGAAAACGGAATGGAATTATTACAAAAACGGTTTTTGAATTTCTGAAGAACTGAAGCAATAATTTATAGATTTAAATCCAGATCTCTGAAAGTAAGATCCAGGCGCGTCTAATCAGAGACAAAACAATGAACTGTATTACAATAGAAAGATTTATCTTAAAATAAATTGCACAAAGTCTCAAAATGAATTTTTCTCAAAAAGTCTTTTTTGAACAATAAACTCTTGCTTTTTCGTAGCTATTTTTTTTTTTTATCAATACAGTAGTTGATATACAGCATATATATATATATATATATATATATATATATATATATATATATATATATATATATATATTTAATATTATTTAATGGAATCAATAAGGGTTGGCGAGGTAATACAAATGCTTTTGATGTGTATTTATTGATTTATTTAATTATACTAACGTTTGTTTAACAAGTCGAATGCACGTGAAAAATGATTAACCAAAAAAAAACAAACAAGGCAAAAATAAAAATACCAGAATTTCATTCTTCTTTTTTCTCGATACTTCATTCCCTGATGACGTTTTAATAAAAATGAAAAATGTTAGATTGATAAATGTTTCCTATTTGTTCTTTATCCGATCATTCTAGCGGATTTGATCCTAATTTATATATATATATATATATATATATATATATATATATATATATTATACAAAATGTGTGTGTGTGTGTGTGTGTGTGTGTGTGTCTGTTCATGTACATGTGTGTGTACGTGTGTGTGTATGTGTTTGAATATAAACCAAATAACGAGATATTAGCAAGTATATATGTGTGTTATAACGTACATATACAGATGAGCAAATAAATATTTATTTAAGGTGTAAACAAAACAGAGCTCAATATAGTTAAACAGAAATATAAAGTATATATTAATAAATACATATATACCTATATTTGTAGTGCAAAAAAAAGAACAAAAACAAACAAAAAAACAAAAACAGAAAACAACCGTATTAAATATAGTAGTTAAGTTGATATACAATGTATTAAAATTAATATTGGAAGACAAAGTTGGGTGAATTAAATATTTCAAAAATGATTTTTATATTCGATTAACACAATCTCATTTAACATGGTATTTTATAGAGATTAATTAACAGTTAACGAGAAAATGTTATGTATATATATTTGGAGAAGGCCTGAAAGGGTTCGGTCCAGTTAAGTAACCTTTCCACTACCAAAAATCTGATGATTATTCAAAAGAAAAACAAACTCTGCAAAGATTCCCAATTCCCAAAATAGGACAGCATAACCAAACCCATTTTTATTTATTTTTTTTTTAAAGGGATTCTTCGTCTGACTGAGAAACTTCGGCACTCCTTCACAAAAATATTCACAAACACACAGTCATATTATATATATATATATATATATATATATATATATATATATATATATATATAAAACGTTATAGGATTGGTGTATACGGAATAAATTCC
Source organism: Acanthosepion pharaonis (assembly GCA_903632075.3). Classification (NCBI taxonomy): domain Eukaryota; kingdom Metazoa; phylum Mollusca; class Cephalopoda; order Sepiida; family Sepiidae; genus Acanthosepion; species Acanthosepion pharaonis. The sequence continues at coordinate 251,218 of CAHIKZ030002154.1, forward strand.
AATAACCAACAAATACTATTCTTAAAAGAGTAGAGCAATTATAATTATTTATTCAAAATAACCCTTTATTCTACATTCAACACCATCACTTGATAAGACACCATATTTTATAACATATTTATATTACAATTTTAGAATAAATAATTATATATATATATGTATGTGTGTGTGTGCGCGCGTGTGTGTTCGCGCGTAAAAAATTCAGATGGAATATATGTGTGAAAGAACAATATGAATAAAGACAAAAGGAAAACTTAGCCGCCGCTTGATAAAGTCTTCGAGAGACTTTATCAAGGCAAATTTGCCTTGATAAAGTCTTTTTGAGGACAGCATGCGTCGACCAAGATAAGTTTTCTTTTTTTTGTTTGTTCATATTATATGTGTGTTTATTCATATTATATGGGATAACTATATATAAATATTTATATATCAAGAACAGTTTTGGCAGAAAGATGTATGACAAAGTCATTCCTACAAAACTGTTCTTGATAAAAAAAAAAATTAAATATATATAATATATATATATATATATATATATATATATATATATATAAATATATATTTGTATATTTAGGCAGCAATCCTTCCTTTATGCATGTTTCATTAAAAACGACAGACAAGGTACTACGGTTGAGCTTTTTATTTAATTTTTCTTGTGTTCTGACAAGAGCTTTCTTTTCTGGACAAAGGTGTGTAAGAACTGTCCGAATGTTCTGTATTTCCGAGCGCTTTCGGCTATACCTTTAGCCATTATCAAGGATGATTCAATTATCAGCTTAGTAGAGTGTGTGTGTTCTGTGTATGTTCAGTGTGTGGTAGTGATGTTTTAGTTTCCGAATACGGTTAGCACATTGTGGCTTTGTTCATAGTTAATATTGTTAAGAGTTGGCTTTTTCTTTTTTTTATTATTAGAGCTTCCATTATTTTTAGTCTTTTTTTTTTGCAAGTGGATGCAGTTAATATATTTGTGTTTTCTACTAGTATGTTCCTAATAGTGTCGGGTAAATCTGAGTGTGTGTTTAAATGTGTTCTGATGGAACTGTGATCAGATAGGTGTAATGTAAGACGTCTGGATAAACATGTGGTTGTGTAGCCGATGTAAACTTATTTACAAATGAGTCCGGTTTATCGACCAAACTATCGATATTATATATATATAAAATCCGTTTACAATAATAATTCCATCCCCCGCCATTTTCAAACCACCCATCCTAAAAAATTACTTTATATTATATATTTTCCAAAGTCCTTCTATGACCATAATGGCAATATTTATACCCAAACTAATAGTTTTATGGAAAATCCACTGGGTCCATGCTTCTTTTCTTATTATTATATGTCCTACATTAGAAAATATGTTATATTTACACAGGTCCACAAACCGAAAATCTATGTTATTATACGTAGACGATATCTTCATTTTAGCTGATAACATTAAAAGAAATAGAGACACTTAAGACCACATTTGAGAAAAACTCCGTCCTTAATTATATGAACTTAGCCAAAAAACAAACTACCATTCTTAGATATCCTCGTTGAACACAACAATAACACTTTCATTACATCATTATACAAAAAACCCACCAGCAGCAAAAACTCGTATTACCTTAATTTCAAAAGCGAATGCCCACTTAGGTACAAAATAGCCGTAGTAAAAAACTTTCTAAATAGAGCCCACCAGAACTCATCCTCTCGAAACTCTTTCTCAAAAAGAACTTAACAACGTTAAACAAACACTAATTAACAACGGTTTCCCTAACTACCTTATAGACCAACAAATTAGACTATTCCTCCCCAAAGCAAGTAATAACGATAGCGAACACACAACTAAAAAAATCACATACACATTTATTACAAAAACCAAATGCATATTAATTACAAACAAGATGAATCTTCTCTAAGACATATTAAAGAAATATACTACTCCTATTGATCCGAAAAAAAAAATCAAACTTATTATCTATTATAAAAAATTTAAGACGGCCAACCTTATCCTCAAAATAACAACACACCAACTAAGTCAAAATTACAAAAGAACAAACATTATCTATGAGTTCAAATGCCCTTTAAGGAACTGCGTTCCTCACCAAACCGGACTCATAAATAATTACATCGGCTACACAACCACATGTTTATCCAGACGTCTTACATTACACCTATCTGATCACAGTTCCATCAGAACACATTTAAACACACACTCAGATTTACCCGACACTATTAGGAACATACTAGTAGAAAACACAAATATATTAACTGCATCCACTTGCAAAAAAAAAGACTAAAAATAATGGAAGCTCTAATAATAAAAAAAAAAAAAGCCAACTCTTAACAATATTAACTATGAACAAAGCCACAATGTGCTAACTGTATTCGGAAACTAAAAACATCACTACCACACACTGAACATACACAGAACACACACACTCTACTAAGCTGAATAATTGAATCATCCTTGATAATGGCTAAAAGGTATAGCCGAAAGCGCTCGGAAATACAAAACATTCGGACAGTTCTTACACACTCTTTGTCCAGAAAAGAAAGCTCTTGTCAGAACACAAGAAAAATTAAATAAAAAGCTCAACCGTAGTACCTTGTCTGTCGTTTTTAATGAAACATATATATATATATATATATATATATATATATATATATATATATATATATATATATATATATATATATAAATATATTTATATAAATATATCATCAATGGCCATTTTGTTTCAAAAATATTGAAAGGAATCTAAATGGAATGAATGTAAATTATTAAAAAAACATTAAAAGGAAAAGAAACTTAAATATATAATTACAGTAATGAAGGAAAAATTCATATAAATTTTTAAAAAATTTTTTTTTAAGGTTATATAATGTTTAAATATATACAATTATATATATATATTTATATATGTATAAATATAAATAAAATTATATTTATCTTATACATTTAAAATACTTGAACAAATCTTTTAAATTTAAAATATATATTTTATGAGTTACTATTATATAAAAAATATATATTATAAAAAAAAAAAGAAAAAAGGAATAAAGATGAGTAATTTAAATTCTGTTGATGATTCAAAATACAAATAGGAAAAAACCAATTTTCAATAATGTTATAATAAAATAATATTTATAATACATAAAATTATTAATTAATAATATTATTTATGTGAAAATTTTTAATACAATGTTTTCATAAAATAATTTAGATTCATATATATAAATATATATATATATATATATATATATATATATATAAATTTCATGATTTTTTTATTTTCAATGTTGGTATCACCATAGGATCATGGTATAAAATTTCGCGTTAATTTTTAAATGATAAAATATATATAAATAAATATATCAAAAAATTATTTGATCATAGATGATATTTTTTAAGATACAAACAGCAAGTTTCAATAATGTCAAATAGCTATTATAAATTATATATATATTTATTATATATTTATTTTTTAGTTATGTGATTGTTACTTAAGATAAATTATTTAAAATTATTATCAATTTTTTTGATACATTCTTTAAGTTTCAAATTACACACGCTACAACGAAGAAAATTTCAACAAATATATTTATGCAATAACAATAAAATTTATTTTTTTTTTCAACTATTGACTTTCCACCTTAAAAAATTTTCAAAGCAGCTAATACTTAATGGAAGATCTTCAATGATTTTAGATATTAATTTAATCCATCATCATTAAATACATTTCAGAAAATTTTCAGCAATCTTCAAAGAAGATTTTGGAATTCTTCTAAAAAAAAAAAAATGTTTTTTTATATTTAATATTAAATAAAGTTAATTAAAAGCCAATGATTAACAAATTAAGTTTTTTTTATAGAATTTTTTTTATTTTTGTCAAGATGTAAAATAATAAACTTAATTTATTCAATATTGAATAAAAATCATTTTTTACCTATTTGAATTTTCTGATAAATTCTAATTCTTAATTTAATAATTGTATTTATATGATTGATTGTATTGAGAGTTTCACGACAACAACATAATGGAATACTTAAGTTATTCTATTGCAACGTTGAACTTTAGATCTTTAATAACATATTATAATATGAATCCTAATTATGAATGCGGGTCGCTATTTAAAAAGTAGAAATTTTCAATTTTCATTCCTTTTTTTCCATTTTGAAGCAGATCTTGTTCATATTTAGACATTATCGCCAATCCACCGGATTTTTACTTTTAATTTTTTTTTTTTTTAAATTAATAACAATAATAATAATGTTTCTTAAAAAAAATTTCTTGTGAATAAAATTCTTCTGACAAGTTAGTTCATTCAATTTTTCAAACCCAGCCATTATCTTATCATAAATAATGAACCATTCAGTTTGAATTTCAAAAAAGACGAAAATGACATATCATTGATGCTTTATATTTATATATAAAAAAAATAAAAGAAAAAATAAAAATATCAAAGATATTTAATAATATATCATCTTTTTCACCAAAATTCATTTTTATCAAAATTTTTTCAATTTAAAATCTTTTACATTTTAAAAAAACTTAAATAAATATTTTTATTAATTAAATAATTTGCAACGTTGATATTTCGGCTAGTAAAATAATTTCTGCTTTTTACAAAAAAAAAAGTACGTTTTCACTATATATATATATATATATAAAAAGTAAAATAATCAGAAAAATTCAATGGATTAAATAATATACAAATTGGTAAAAAAATGTCAATTTAGGATAAAATCGAAATTTTTTACAAATTTTAAATTTATTTAAATTTTTATTATAGGCAAAATTGAAAAAAATTTTTTTTCATATTATATTAAATCCAAAATTTAAAAATTGAGAATAGTTTTTCATTTTAAATTTATTTTCAAGACATTTCATCTTCTTCTATACCATTTTCATCTTATTTATAGGATACCTTTCTGAATATATAAATTTTCTATATATATATATATATATATATATATATATATATATATATATATATATATATATAATGCCACCTCCTGATTTATTTTCGAACCAGTTTTCATGTTAGGCGCATGCTAGTCTTTTAAACAATGAAATTTTTTTTTTTTTTTATTCTCGCAGTTTGTTTTCCTTGAAGTTTGAAACTTCAATGTTCTTTGATATTTTATTTGTTTTGGATACGCTCTATTTCTGATATTGAGGACTTAATCCCATAAATATAAATACCTTAATATTATAATTATATTTTTTCAAATATAAGGTCATCCCATAAGTTCTGTCCGAATGTTGAATAAAAGAAAACAAGTGACCAAATGTTACATTTAATTACAGATTCGATCAACAATGTATTTTCCCTGATTATCTAAAAACTTCCTTCCATCTATTAACATGGATTACTTACTAATTCCATTACTGTAAAATTCTTTTTGGCTTTGATTCGAAGTTCACTCACAAAAAGTTTTAACCTCTTTCTGTGTTACAAAAAAGTTTCTTTGATAAAATGATTCTATATATATATAATTCGAAACAAATATATATATGATATATAGCAAATTTAAGGAGAATAAGGAGGGTGAGGAATTTTCTCTCAATAAAAGTTCTTCGACTTTTTGAAGTGATAAATAAAAGAATAAAGATTGATATCCATTGTCCTGATGAAACATCACTCCTTTTCGATTCATATATAGGGATTTTTTCAATCAAAACTGGAAAAACTCTCTAATTTTTGACAGTAAGAAATAAGCATTAATTGTTGCATGTGGTGGTAAGATTTTCAAAGTGGATTATGTATGTTTTCGATCCATACCAGATTGAAAGAAGAAACTTTTTATAATGAAATTCCCTTCTCGGCTGTGTTTGATCAGTTTAAAAATGCATCTAAGCATAAAAATAATGTTCAGCTTCATTAGACATTATAAAATATCGAGGTTTAAATTTCGTTCAAAAAAAAAAAGGTTATTTTCGGACAGAACATGGATATGAAGAATATATATATATATATATATATATATATATATATATATATATATATATCATATTAAATTAATATTTCAAGAAAAAATTCGATAGTGAATAAGGCAAATTGATAGCTGAAAAATGAAATTGGAAAAAAAATCTCCTATTGTTATTCTTATACCAATTTGTCTTATCTACAGAAAACATACAAGCAACTATAAATTTGAAAAGAATATATTTCGAGATGGATTGACAAAAAACAAATTCTTAGTATAAAGGAAGTTCATCAATTTTAGTAATTAATATTTAGTTTAACACTGGAATGTCTGTTATTTTAAATTTTAATTTAATGAAACTAAAAGAATAAAAACATTTTTAGCTTCAATTTTGCTTTTATAAAGTCGGAAGCCGAAATTGTGTCAGGAAAAAAAAAGATTTTTTTCCTATTGTTCATTCATATATATATATATATATATATATATATATATATATATATATATATATATATATATATATATATAATGTGTGTGTGTTTCTTCCGATTTTCTTCAAAAACAGAATGGCCCTCAATTAATCTGTAGTAATTCAAAAATACGCTCTTAAAATAAAGTCCGGAGGGGGGTCGTCAAATGTTATTTGACTTGGTTCATCAGGCAGTTTGGTATTTAATGCATTAAGCGGACTCCCCATCACCAAGTCGACCCAATCATAATCAATCGCTGATCTCATCCTCTTAGTCAAGGAAATAACTTTCATAGAAATATTGGCGTTTTTAATAAAAGACGAAAAAAGGATCACATTTTCTGAACAGCCGATTGGAAATTACAAAAAACCAATACTCAAACGCTGCGTGAATTATCTCAAAAATGGTTATGTGAGGACTGTAAATTTTATTCTTTTTCGGTGGATATCAGTTTCAATGGAGGTAATCTTAATGTTCCCAAATTTAACCTTTTGTTCCTAACTATTGCGTCGTGTCTTACTTTAAATATTTGCAGTTTTTATTTTATTTGTGCTTTTTATTTTAGTAAATAACTTCTTAACAAACGGGAGAAGAAACAAAATTATAAACTGATGATTATAGGATATATATGATGATTATATGATAATTATAGGATGGTTATAGGATGATTGTATGAATCAAATGTCGCTTTTTTTCCTCGACTTAAGTCTTTTGGATTTTACTTATTGTTGTGGTAGGATCCACCTCATTTATTGGATACCGACCATATAAATATTTGGTACCGGGAAAGAGGGAGGAATCAAGATTATTCAAAGAGAATGCCCGACTGAGACTCAATCAACACATTCTCCAGGAACGGTCTTACCAGGAATATACAAAAAACTATATGTAAATATTCGTAAAATTTCTTGTTTCAATACATTTTGTTCTATATACATTTTGTGTTGCATTATATATTTATACTTATAAATAAAAAAAATATTTATTGTTGTGGTAGGATCCACCTAATTTGCATAGTGGATACTGAGGACCATATAAATATGGTTTTGGTAAAAGGAAACTTATACTTAAGAGTGATAGTTATGGTTTCTAGGGCACATAATGAGGAATCAAGACAGATTCAAACCAGAGACTCTGCCCGTAAATGGCGACTAAGTCAACAAAACATTCTCCAGGAACGGTCTTCCTGAAGGAATATACAAAAGACTATATGTTTAAATATTATTGTACAAAGGACTTTCTTGTTTCTGAAAAAATACATTTTGTTCTAAAGATACATTTTGCTTGTTAATGCCAATTTTCAGATAATAAAGATTTAGTGATACAAGTCTTACTAATTAATCCAAAACTGATGGGGAGAAGCGGCGGATTCATGCCTTTCCCAACGGTATTTGCGTGAAAGTGAATATAACGAACCCAATGAAAATTAGAACTCGGCTCTCCGATTAACAATTCCGAGCCATTATCTATTACACCACCCGCACATCCAAGCTTGCAGCACTTGGTATTCCCAAGCAGTTACCCACATAGGAATGGACTAGGCTCGTGGATCAATAAGTTGATAATCGAAAATTGTTATCCAAAAAATTCACTGTATAATATTCGATTTAAGTAAAACAGTTTGGGATGAAATTATTTTTGCAAGATAAATATTTATTGTATAAAATAAATGCCTTATCTAGCATTAAAATGTTGCCATACTGTGACACACACACACACACACACACACACACACACACATATATATATATATATATATATATATATATATATATATATATATATATATATATATATAATATATAAGAGGTTAATACAATCAGACCAGGAATCAGTAGTATTAAAGAGTGTTCAATACGCGTGTGAAAAAATAAAAATAACATGTACAGCTTTTAACTTTAAAAATTGACCTCTTGATTTTTAAAGTATATATATATATATATATATATATATATATATATATATATATATATATATGTGTGTGTGTGTGTGTGTCAGTATGTCAGTATATATATATATATATATATATATATATATATATATATATATAAAAAAGAAAGAACAGTAAGATATATAATCCGGTGTTCTTATAGATAGAACTGTGTAGCGAAGAAAAACATATTTTAAATCAATTAATTCATAATATATATATATATATATATATATATATATATATATATATATATATATATATATATATATATATTCTTGTGCTCTTTGGGAAATTGTTAATGAACACTCCTAATTGACAAATATCATTAATTTCTTATATTGCTCTCGTAGGTTAACTTGTCGCTTATAGAAAATTTTATTCAATTAACAAATCGTGTGCATATCGATCCTCAGACCATAAACAACCAAATTACATCTATGAACATAAAACAACTATTACTAGAGAATAGTAAAGCACCATACCGCACTCCCTACAAGAAAAGACTCAAAATAAACGAAGCTATTATCATGCAAAAGAAACAACCTCCATCCAATATTTTCTATAATCGGGGACTGCAATGTAAAAAAAAAGTATTTAAAATGCATATAAATTATTTAATAATATCTACGTCCATTGGTTCTGTCAAACTCTATGAAACATGTACACGATATCACTAATCTGATATTCTGGTATATTTACATTTGAAATATAGTATTCAAAAATTCCAAGAGGAAACTAAAAAACAAAACTTTATCTATCATATTTAGAAGATTAATGCACCTAATAATAACGATAGATGGTCAAAAGTACTCGGAGAACAAAAACATTATAAGATATCACAGCTTCTTCATGGCTTTAACTATATATATATATATATATATATATATATATAATATCGCACATTGAGCGGTGATGTTAATAAAATAGTGTTTGATACAATATAACAGAGCTATAGACTATATATTAATAAATATACATTCTTTCCTCATTGGTAGCACGACTCAAGGTTTAATGCACAACGTAATCTTTAAGTGCTGCATTGACGCTGACTTTTATACAATTTAAATTTTGTTAAAAATATTCACACCTAAGTATTTATAAAAAAATAAAATAAAAATTATAATAAAGTTATTCACCAATAACATGGGACATCTACATTTATATTTAGATTTTACCTTTATAAATTGAAGTAAATAATTTGTGTGAATGCATGTGTGTGTGTGTGTGTTTGTGTTTATATTACATATAAATTTTTATCTATTGTTATATTTATTTTAAATGCAAAAATAAAATCTCATAAAATATGATCTGCTTCATCATTACAATAAGCCGATATATTTAATAAAATTTAAATTATGTAATGGTCAGACTCGGTTCAGCACCTGATGTTTGGCTTGTGCATTAAAGTCCGGAACGGTAAATGAAGGTCAGTATTGGATGGTGGTTTTTGTTTTGCACTTATGCATGCTAGTAAGGACTATTGTGAAGAAAATCAGGTAAGGGAATGACATTTAATTTGTGCTTTCTTAAGTTTGATACTAGATCAAACTTACAGCGGGTGACAAAGCCACGCTTACCGATGAAATGTGTTAAATCAGGACTTTGATGGCGTCTTTGGTTCAAAGCTTGACGAAGCTGATCCCCGTGCTTCAGTATACTATCTTCAAAACCTACTAAACTTAATGAAACATGCCTTACGCCACTCGCTTCGGTTTGATGCTTGGGCTCCCCAGGTTTTCAGATCAATGTTGAGACGTTTCAAGTTGTCTTTCAATTTGTCTTTGTAGTCTTAGAGTGGACGTCCTACTGAACGCTTGGAGTTTGGTACTTGGCTATATATTGGAAACCTATACTAATCCATTCTCACAAAATGACCAGCCCACCTAAGTCGTATCTTTGCTAGAATGGTTTCAATGCCTGTGATGTTGTTAAATTTCTTCAGTATTGCATTATTCTTGACCCTGTCATCCCATTTTATATCACATATGGCACGAAGACAAGCGCATATGAAAGGCGTCCAATTAATTTATGTGCTTGCGGTACAGGGTCCAAGTTTCATAGAGAAGGATTGAGAGAACGACTGATCTGTATATGTCGATCTTTACTCTGAGAGACACGTCTTTTGTGTTCCATAACCTATGTTTAACGTTACCGAATGCTGTGCTGGCTTTGGCTTTTCTGGATTGGATTTCTCTGTCCATTTTTCCATCCGAAGAGACTCTCGATCCAAGATATATGAACGTCTCAACAGTTTTTAATGCCGTACCATCAATAAAGACGGAAAGATTTGTGAGTAATGGATTGCCTGATACTGGTTGGTAAATTAGCCCAGTCTTCTTTATGTTGATAGTGAGTCTAAATGCTTTCGCTGTTTCAGAGAATTTATCAAGTATAATTTGAATGTCTTCTGGACTGTGTGCTACTAGAGCGGCATTATCTGCAAAGAGAAGAAGATCGTGTACCAGCTGCAGACCAAGTTTCGATTGTGCTTTAAAACGTTGCTGAATGTATAGACCTCCACTTGTTCTGAATTCAACATTGACTACTTCACTTAAGTATGAGGGTCAAGCAGATCAGTTCCAGGAAACCGACAGCCCGACAACAGCACACGAGAATTGATTATAGTGGTGAAGGTTTCGTGCAGGACCATCCACACCTTTTCAGTTTGTGTGATGATCGCAAAAGCGTGAAACCACGGAAACTTATATCCATACAACTGAATATATATATATATATATAATATATATATATATATATATATATATATATATATATATATATATATATATATATATATATATATATATATATAACTTTTGCGATCATCACACAAACTGATTTATGTTTTAAAATTGGATCTATTTATGCTTGTTTGTGTTGGATTATGTTTGTTGGTGGGGGGGAGAATAAATATCAGTATATATATATATATATATATATATATATATATATATATATATATATATATATATATATATATATATATATATATATATATGTATGTGTGTGTGTTTATATTTCTGAGATGAGGTATTATGTACATTATTTACACCATTCGAACTATTGTCCTCATCTTTGTCACCATATTTATTACACTGTTTGGGTGTGACAGTGTCTGGACCCAAAGTGTGTGAGTTCAATACCCGGTTAAGGCAGTGAAGAACTTGGAGAGGGGAATTAACAGGAGATAACTGATAACTGACATCCATTAAACATGGCACGCGGAACTAGAACAGTCTAAACCAGTGAGCGAAATAAAGGGTTCAGTTCGACATTCCAGCGGGTTTTACAATTATTAATGAAAGTTCAACCCCATCTCCACTTGCAATATCCCTCCCTCAAGATGGAACTAGAGTCATTGCCTGCTCTCTCTCTCTCTCTCTCTCTCTCTCTCTCTCTCTCTCTCTGTTGAATTTGATTTCGCTAACTAAGATTTAACATTCCACTTTTGATGAAGACACGCTGATAGCTGAGGAGACATATTAAGACCTGTTGATAAGACAGGCCTATCCTATTAAAGTAACTACAGGAGGGGGAGGGTTATTGATAAGAAAATGTTTTTTTAATAAATATACGTGTTTCAAAGCTGTATTTTAAAAAATTAATTGCAAGTTTTTTTTTTCAAAACACGAGAAAGCCTCAAAGACTATCAGCATTTCCTTGTTATTCAATGGCAGTAGTCGATGTCACAGAAAGTAAAGTTCGTCTGTATTGTTCCTTTTTCTTGTTGATTCGTTCATACAACAGCACCATCTTTGATTTTTTCGACACACAAACTGTACTGTTTCCCTAACTCTGTGATGTGGAGAAAAACTCTAGAATGAGCAATGAAGTTACTTCAGTGCAACTGAGAATGTTGTCAAAGTAACGTTTAAGTAGTTCTGTGGCATTTGGTAAATGTCCCAAGATTCAGCTTCGTTCAGAATAGTTTAAACAGCTTTGTATTACTTTTATGTCTTTTTATGTGGCTTTTATTTCTCCAGACATGTTTGTTTACCTGGTTGCTATATCGTTTTCTATTTTGAAGTCAGAATGTATAGCACAAGCCCGGCAATGTTACATTATGAAATGTTTCATTGGCTTGTGGTAATTCATTTGCGACCGAGTTGCTTTCATATCAGAAGACAGGCGATATTTCAGAACCTCTGACTGAGGTGTCACTGGCAGATGTATTCAGTGAGCGACACATAGTGTTCATTGAAAATCTTCAACGAATAACATTTGAGGGTAAAAATACACCTAAGAAAAAAGATTAAAGACGAAAACTTTATGTACTGTTTGTAATTTTTTCTGTATTCCTACTGGAATAAAAATGAGAAAAAGATGGATACGAGGCCTGTCCGGAAATTATTCAGCCATTTAATATTAATGGAAATGGGTTCCACCTTATGGTAACGCACCTTATTAAACATTAATTCCCTAACGACCCCTACACTTATCCCAGTATCTATTCCACTTTTCAAAACAGTCTGCAAAATGAACCTTTGAGATCGCCATCGGCTACCTCGTTGCATTCTCCTTAATCTCGTCTACGGTCCGATTTTTATCTTTTCGACGGCAATTTCAGCCTTAGGAAATGCCAGAACTCTCTGAGAGAAAAATGGAGACTGTAAATCTGATGTAACTGGGAGATGCTATATTTTGACAAAAAAACAAGGCTGAACGTTGACATGATGAATGGACAGTCAAGGTATTACATATGGCTAGACACTTTTTTGACCGTCTGTGGAATCCCCAGATCACTATCTAATTTTTATCATACCAAACTCTGATATTTTTTTTATTGCAGGTCGCACGCGTTCAAAATTTTTGTGTGCAATCTTTTTAAATGCTTCGAGAATGTAAATTAGTTTTGAAGGAATTCCCAGCCAAATTTGAAGCGTCGGTATTTAACATGAATAATCCCCGAAAGACATCTCAGTCACTTGAATTATCCCTGAAAGTCATCTCAATCACTTGAATAATTTCTGCGGATGAATGACAAACTTTCAAGCAAATCTTAATGCATATTTTGTTGCGAACTCGGCGTTCGTACAATACACCTTCCTTCTCAACATTTCCTCACGTATTAACCTCACGAGAGAGTATCTATTTACACAGTTTGGTCGTCCCTGATTAATTACAAGTCATATTAATGCCACTGCTTCAAATTTGGATATTTTATGGACTTTCTCTTCTAAAAAGAAAAATATCGTAACTCTCGTTTATTCGTTGTGTCAAGTCAGAACTCATTATTTCAGAATATGAAACAGTTTCTGAATCACAGGAAGAAATTGTAAAGAAAAGGAACGCTGATCAGTATTTTCATGTGTGTGTGTGGCAGGATGGGGGCTAACGATCACGACAATACTGCTTTCCATATACCTGAGGTAAAGCTTACTCCAGATATATAGCTTATTGTGTCTCTCAAATGCTCTCGGCTCTCTGTCAACTGACTACTACACTTTATCTGCCGTTCATCAAATCAGCCGTCCTCTATATGCCACCAACGGCTAAAGAACCTGAAACGAAAATCCCAATACTTCATCTTGTAACAGTAGATAAACGTTTTCAGTTTTGTCCGATCGATGAAGATAGCAGGTCGAGATACAGGATTGATGGAAGATTAGAATCTTCTTCGGATTGACTTCAATCCCCAAAAGAATCTTTACCTTATCAAAGCCGGATGTTATACGCTACCGGGTTGACTTAGTGTAATCGATAATGTTGGGTCATCACAAAATAGACGTTCTTTGATTAGCGCTTTCACTCATGGTTATCAATGGTACAGGATCTTTACAAATTTTACACACAGTAAAACTTTTTGCAGACATTTTTTCCAACCACCGTGTATATTGTCGAGTAAAATCTCTATGCTTCTAACTTTGGCAATTTTGAGGAATTCGGTTTTAGAATGAAGTCGCCTTATTGGTAACTTGGATTTTTGTGGTGTAGCAGTGATTGAAGCTTTCAAATAATAGGGGTTACTATAGATAATTCGGCGACATATATGAAAGCTTTGAGTTTTGTGCGCGTTTATGTTTTTCCTAATCTTTGTATTTCTTCAGACACACTTCTACATAGAGCCAAAGTCTTTGTTTTTGTTGGCTTGTTTGTTGCATGTCTGTATCTGTTTTGATGCCAGAAGATATGACCCCATTTTGGGGAATTAAGCAACTGATTGCAAAATGATTGATCCTCTCGTTGATGGGGGAGTGCACGTTTCTTTGGCTTGATGTCAAGACCGAAGATTTCTTTAACTGAATGTTATGTGAGCAGTGTTGACTCCCCTCTGAGTAATAAGAAAAAAAAAAAGAAAAAAAAGAAGCACTCTAAACAAATGTTCTATCGTTTTGTGCGAATCCCCAAGACTTTACATTTAAGTATGTATGTATTCAATGATTCGCATAGATATCGAATATTGAAATGATTGGATTTAGAAAAATAACGATATCTGAGGCGGGTGGGTTTAGGTAAATAGCGGAATTTGAAACGAGTGGATTTAAAGAAAAATAACGAAGCAAATTGGACACTGTCAAGTTTGCAAACATTTTTACGACAGTCAAAAATGCCATCTTTTCATTCTTTTGACGTCAGATTAACTTAACAATGACCAGACCGTGCCGACTAAATTTACCTCAGATAAACAGAGTTTCTTCAGAAAAAGTTGTTTATAATAACATGAAGTGCATTTTATGAAACAATAACGTCCAAACTATCAATGATTCGAATCATTTAATGACAGAAAGAAATTTTGAAAACATAAACACCAACTTCGACTGCGCTTGAACCTGCGACATTTAGGCGAAGTTTTAGTTTTTCTTCGCACTAACTTTACCACTACGCCGCCACTCCTTGGTATAGATTTGGTGATTATTTGCATTAACTAAATGACAGTAGGTGAAAAATGGTGCAAGCAATGTTTGAATAAATTTTGACATTTTATCTTTATGTTTTTCATGAAAAGATATGCAGGAAAGAAACTGTCAATCGTCAGGAAATTATGCAAGTGTTACTGACAGGATATGACTATTCTGAGTACTACGAAAATACATTGCTAATAATTTAGTTATAAAAATATATTGAAAACGAGGAATAAAGGGATTGTCAGTGGTCAGAAAATAAGGCAACTATTACCAATAACACAGGGCTATAATTAGTAGAATCAATTTTGCGTCTACCGAAATGGAGCGAATGTTGACTGTCAGGATGTCTTTTAATGGATTCGAAGCGAAATCAGAAAGTAAATGTTACCTAAATTTAACTTG
This sequence comes from Acanthosepion pharaonis, assembly GCA_903632075.3. NCBI lineage: Eukaryota > Metazoa > Mollusca > Cephalopoda > Sepiida > Sepiidae > Acanthosepion > Acanthosepion pharaonis. Next base: position 266,781 of record CAHIKZ030002154.1, read on the forward strand.
AAGATTTACTTTGCTCAACCGCGTGTCAAGGGTTAGCGTTTCTGATGTCGTCGCCTTGAGAAAGAGAGAGAGAGAGAGAGTAAATATAGAAGTGTATATGAAGAAAGAAAGAAAGAAAGAAAGAAAGAAAGAAAGAAAATCAAGTAAATATATCGAGGAAGTGAGAAGAAAGAAAAAGTGGGAGTAAAAAAAGAATGAACAAAGAATTATATAATGGTAGAAGAGAAAGTGCAAGTAAAGAAAGCAAGAAAGAAAGAAAGAAAGAAAAAGAGAAAGACAGAAAGAAAGAAAAGAGGATGTGAAGAGAGAGAGAGAGAGAGAGAGAGAGAACAAAAAGAGAAAAAACAAAGAGAGAATCAGACAGAAAAAAGAAAAATTAAAGAAGACAAAAGGAAAGAAGAAGAAGAAAGAAAGAAAGAAAGAAAACATGAAAAAAAAAAAAAACGTCGAAAGAAAGGAAAGAAAGAAAGAAACAGTGTAAAGTAAGGTAAGCTTTTTGGAAAGCTTATCTTCAGGCCGCTTCTGCACATGCTTTTACCATTCTGGTAAGTTTTGGAGGCAGAAGCACCAGCGCGGACTATGGTGGTAATTGTGGAAGCAGAAACACGTCAGCAGTTGCGTCTCTGACTGGCCTAATCCTACTGACTTCGAAAGTTGATACAAGGAACCTACTAGCATCATAAGCCATATATGGAGTCTATAAATGTTAACCAAACCCTGGCGCACGATATTTTAGTCAAATTTGGGAGCAACTGTTAAGTGAATGCGAAAAGAAGTGTGATTGGGTGGGAGGTGGGTGAGATGAAGGTTCTGTCTGCTGGATAAGCAGGCAGGCACGGCACTAGTAGTTTGTTGGGGTTTGGGGGTCGGGCGTGTTTGGGGATTGGGTTGAGGGGTGAGAGGTTGGAGTAATGTGCAAAGAAAGAAAGAAAGAAAGAAAGAAAGAAAGAAAGAAAGAAGGAAATAATATATTGACACAATTGAGAGAGATGAGGCAATTAAAGAAAATTAATGTTTGTGAAGAGAAAGAGTGAAAGATAAAGTATAAATAAATTTAAAATAAAATAAAACGGTTTAATTTTGATCGAAGTTACAATGTTTGAAGGATCGAAAAAAAATTAGGAGAAAGAATAAAAAAACAACGAATAAGAAAGAAAAAAAAAAGAAATTCCCAAAGAAAGAAATGAGGAAGAAACAATAAAGAAAAAGAAACAGTTTTAAACAAAGATAAAAAAAAAAAGGGAATGAAAAATGAAAGAGATGAAATCAAAAACAATTTTGAGTCTTCCAGAGTCAAGTTAAAAATTTGTTCTCATCTATTTTTTTATTCTATTAAGTTTCTTTCATCTCGTCTGCAACCATTTGTGTTCTATTTGACGTTGCAAACGATATAGGTAAAAACAAAACAAATAAATAAACAACGAAAACAAAAAAAAAGATTAAAAAAAAACCTTCCCCTTTCCTCCAATTTGCATTAAATACCTTCTTTCTTTTCTTAAAAAAAAAAAGAAAAAATACTATTCCTTATTTTCACCTCCCACTACTTAACATCTTCCAAATATTGATGGTAACTATATGAAAGGTGTTCGTGTATATACCTCAGCAAAGTTTAAAATCTCTTTACAGAATTCATATTTAAAAGAAAAAAAAATGTCCGAAACTTTTGACGATGCAGAAATGATAAATGCAAGAAGAAATATAACATTAAGAAAATAGCGACAAACGAATCAGGTATTACAAGAAAGAAAAAAAAAAAAAAAAGAACGGGTTTTCTCAAATGAAAGTAAGGAAAAGGGATGACTAGATTTGTCTTCGCCTCATCTTTCATTTCTTTTCTATTTTTTATCCGCCACCAGACAGTTACGGAAACTAATTATACAAAGAAAACGTATCTCGCTTAATTAATAATACAAGTACAGTTTTGCGACATAGCTTGCAATATCTATGGGACCCACAACTTATTTAAATTCTCTTCTGTATTTTGTTTTTCAATCATATGTCATTGCAGTAACCGGACTAGCTATATGAGAAAAAAAAAATGATAAAATCATTTTAATCAAATAATTATTATTCTTGAACTGTATTATTAATTTAGAAATCAATTCATTTTAAAATACGCAGTTTCATTTATTTTAAAGGGGAAATGCTTTTAACATCCAGAATTTAAAATAGAGAACTAATTCTAAATAAATCGTAGTAATTATATTACTTATCTGTTTACTACAGCTGTGTAGTATAAGTATATTTGTATATATTTTTTATTGCTAAATAGTGTTTACACTACAGTCTCCTAATGGTATATCTTTAAATTTCTGTTTCAGAACTACATTATCGTATAAGACTTTTTTGAGGGAAACTTTCACCTTTTAAAATTTACTGAGATAATATATTATTATGATTATTTGTTGTATTTTTAAGAAGTTGTTTGTTTATTATCCATAATTATGCGAAACTGTCGACAAGATACAAAGAATCTTCCATCGTTAACAATTCCGGTACTTTGAGAAAAATATTATGACTTTAAAAGTTTCAACTCACTACTACTACTGCTACTACTACATTAAGGTATTGCAAGAAGAGTTGATTTAGAAAACTTTTCAAAAGTTTACTCCACGCACAAAAAAGGAATGCATATCTAATTCAAAAGGAAAACAAAAAAGAAGAAAAAAGAAGCTATTTTTAACCCTTTTTAGATAAAAATCGTTTCAGTATTATTATTGTAGTTCTAAAAATTCACTGCACCTCCATGCCTTTCTTCAGTCCGACTATCTTCTTATCTCTTTGTACTTTGAGGAAGAAAAAAAAAGAAAAAAAATATAACGCTTGTTAAAAACAACGCACACATACGCACACACACATCATACATACGCACACACGTACACAAATACACACACACACACACACAGATATATATATATATATATATATATATATATATATATATATATATACACACACATATATATATATTTATATGAAGAGAGAGAAAGAAAGAGAGAGAGAGAGAGAGAGAGAGAGAGAGAGAGAGAGAGAGCGAGAGGCACCGACAAAGTTTTGGTTTTTGGTTTTTAAGAAAAGAAAGAAGGTACTTATTGCAAATGCAACGATCTAGGGCGAGAAAGAGGAGGTGAGAGATTTGTTTTTGAAAAATAATTTCTTTTCTTTTCATTTCTACATTTTCGGGAATCTAACCAAAGTTTGGAAATTTACTTTTTTCCTCCTTCTCGACACCCCCCCGAAACTCAATTTTCATCGTCGTCGTCGTCGCCGTCGTCGTCGCCGTCGTGGTGGTGGCATGTATTTCTGTAAAAATCTAAAAAAAGAAAGGATAAAGTTGTTGATGTTCTCTATTTGGATGCGAAACGTTGTGTCCTTTCGCAACTTGTTTGATAGCAAAACAAGAGCGTAACAAGGAAACTAAACTCACAAAAAGGATCATGATCACTCGAAGACAAAGTCGTCTGCTCTCGGCCAATTCGGGAGCTTCCAATAATCAGATTACTAATACTACTACTACTATTACTACTAATAATAATAATACCTCGACAAAAGTGGACAACACAGCAACAAAAATCACGGATATTAAGGTAAGTTTATTTCATAAATTATTAGAAAGTTTTTTTTTAAACATTTAGTTATTATTCTTTGATACTATATATTAAAAAATCTACTAAAAAAAAACGAATTATTTAAATTTAAACTTTGCATTATTTGCTACACACAAGTCAGAATTTCATTTGATTTTTCTAGAAATGATAAATATTTATTTCATATTTTGGTTTTTATTCTTGATTATTGATTTTTTTTAAAATAAAAAAAAAAAAATGGTTTTACTACATTTTATTCATTTTATTTTTTGTACGAAAAATATCTTTCAGAAAATTTTATTTTTGGAGGATTCGTATAATTATATATATATATATATATATATATATATATATATATATATATATATATATTAAATTATCTGATTTAAAATATGGTTTATTCGCTACACTGTAATAACCATGTTTCAAGAACCGAAGATAAAAACGTCAAATTAATTATATAATTAAATTAAAAGCATTAGTTCTGTTTCATCTTCAAGCGAATTTTAGAATAACTTTATTTTTTATTTTTAAATTTTCGGTTTTTGAAACATAGTTATTACAGTGTAGCGAAGAAACCACATTTTAAATCAGTTAATTTATAATATTTATGCTCTGTAAATTTACATTGAGCACTGTTTTGTAAAAATAAAAAAGAACAATAAGAACACCGGATTATATATCTTACTGTTCTTTTTTTTTTATTATAATATATATATATATATATATATATATATATATATATATATAAAATATCTGATTACATATCTATATATATATATGTGTGTGTATATATATATATATATATATATATATATATATATATATATATATATAAACGGTGCTGAAAGGTTCTCACTCAAACTTTCAGAATTTAGTTTTGAGTCGCATAATATTCGATTTGGGACCCTCTCTGCAATATAACCCCTAGATACAGATACATATATATATATATATATATATATATATATATATATATATATATATATATATATATATATATATATTGGTTTCTTCTAAGCTCGATAAATTACTTAATTATGATTATCTCAAATACTCCTAATAATTTCTATCACGCACGCACACACACACACACGGGCGCACACACACACAAACACACACACACATATATATATATATGGCGTTATACATGCATTGTATGTCACATGGTAGAGTAGAAAGGACTCCCTAGGTGATCCCCGATCACTACAATATTAATCCAAGGTATCTATCATTTATATCTTGTAATATGCATCTCTTGTTTATGTTGCATCTTAGTTCTTGAAAATAACTCTACTTAAAAACACAAGACTGAAGACATCTTCAGAGTTTATATTCATTTTTTGATTTGTCTTCTGTAATCAGTTTTCTACACTTGTAAAAGAATTACGACAAAGCATTTACATTATTTGTCACGAAGCTGTGTTACTTTTTTTTTTTTACTTTTCACGTGTCCATATCTACTGATTTCTCAAGAGACGAAATTCACTTTAAAAATCTAATCTGGTCGCTACAACAGGTTTGTCACGAGGCTAGATCAATATAAATTCGCGCATTTTGCAGTTGAATTCACATCCTATCGTATTCAATTAGAATTTTAACCACACTATTAAGTGTAAATGACAAGGGATGAGACTATGTTGAAAAATAAATATTTGTTGTTTTGTTTTCACCATTAGGTTTTCGGACTTATTATTGTACATTTATAAAAGTGACCCTATAACGGGAAATGAAGTTTTCTTCACAATGCACAGAATTGATGGTTCACATTTTTCGGGTTATTCAATAAAATGAGACAATGTCTTTGCATTGGGAATAAAAAGGTGCCAAGAACTCTTTGATGAAACCAAAAAAGACATAATTTTGGATTATGTAAATCAATTTTTGATTCTTCTTCAAAACCAGATAACGGCAAATTTTAAACAAGGCTGTTATGCAATTTTTCACAGATATGAGAATCGATAACAAATGAAACAGTTACGATAAACGAAGTTAGGGTTAAATGAAGTCTGAGTTTTTATTTTCCGTTTGTATTAACGCTTTTTTGATTTAATGCGCAAGCATGTGAAAAAAAAATGAGACCTGGCTCGGTGATTGTCTTAGAGAAATTATCAAATTTCAAAATTTCAAAATGTCATTTTGCCATATCTAGATTCCTGTTTCTAACACATTTTACATTCTTTTACTTTAATGTGGATGCCCCAACCCCGCCGGGTTTAATCCTTGGACCAATTTTGTTCCTAATCTTCCCGATGTCATTACTTCTGGATTCGGTATTTATGCTAATGATACAACTTTTTAATCCAATCTTAATCTTTATTCCTCTCTTAATCTTTACTCCAGTCTTAATCTTCACATATACCTTGATCTTTAATCCAATCTTAATCTTTATTCCTCTCTTAATCTTCACATATACCTTAATCTTTAATCCAATCTTAATCTTTATTCCTCTCTTAATCTTCACATATACCTTGATGTTTAATCCAATCTTAATCTTTATTCCTCTCTTAATCTTCACATATACCTTGATGTTTAATCCAATCTTAATCTTTATTCCTCTCTTAATCTTCACATATACCTTGATGTTTAATCCAATCTTAATCTTTATTCCTCTCTTAATCTTCACATATACCTTGATGTTTAATCCAATCTTAATCTTTATTCCTCTCTTAATCTTCACATATACCTTGATCTTTAATCCAATCTTAATCTTTATTCTCTCTTAATCTTCACATATACCTTGATCTTTAATCCAATCTTAATCTTTATTCTCTCTTAATCTTCACATATACCTTGATGTTTAATCCAATCTTAATCTTTATTCCTCTCTTAATCTTCACATATACCTTGATCTTTAATCCAATCTTTACTCCAGTCTTAATCTTCACATATACCTTGATGTTTAATCCAATCTTAATCTTTACTCCAGTCTTAATCTTCACATATACCTTGATCTTTAATCCAATCTTAATCTTTACGCGTATTATTAGTAAATGGTTAATCTCATGATTTACTTCTTCACACCTATCTTATCTAGTCTGAAATGTTTGATAAAATTCAAATGACAGCTGATCATGAAAACGAGCTTTAATCTGTTAACTGAAGCAAAACATGGCTTGTTAATTTTAAAGCCCCTTTTAAACCAGACATTCTATTTTAGAAAACCGTTTTTACCTTCCGACAGCATATGGCTGATGCTAACCACCAGAAGTATATTACCGCTTCTCGGCCTAACGTCGCCCACTGACATGAAATGGAATGATTACATTGAATCAGCTGATAGATCTACTGCTCGGAAAGTTGGTCCACTGGGTTTTGCTTGACATTTTTCTCTCCAGAGACTCTCTTGTACTTTTTATAAATTTACCATTTGTCCCTGTATTTAATATTGTTACTACATCTGGCCTTGTGCTTCAGCTATGTATCTAAGGTTTCTTGACAAAATTCACAAAAGAATCAGCAATGTTATCGGTTCTGACCTGGCATATCGGCTTCAAGAAATTTCTCACCACCGTAGCATAGCTTCCTTGGGCTTTTACTGTAAATATTTTCATTTGTAATTTTTTTTCTGATGAGCTTTCCTTTTTAGTTGCTCGACTTAAGGAATTTATGCGCAGTAATAGACCAACGACTAGGACTCATCATTTTACTTTTTAAATTGCTAGATGGAACCACAAGTTCTATGCTAATAGTTTCTTCTCTCACAATTACCGCTTGTGGAACTCTCTTCCGGCTTCTTGCTTTCATTTAAATCTTCAAAATTTTAAATGCAGCGTCAATCGTTATCGCTTATCTTTTTGAATGCCCTCCTTTTTATTGTCCCTTCTACTCAATAACAGTTTCTTAATTTCTTTCCCTCTCAGTAATTTACTGCGTCTTAGTGGCTTTATTGCCTTTCCTCCTGAAGGAAAATGATTAAAAATATCTATTGTACCATTTCCAACGTTTTTGGCTGTGTTATTGCGAATACTGTGTAGGTTGTTGAAGTGTCGACATATTTTTAATTCCAGAACACGTCCATTCTTAGTTTCTTTCAGTCTCAGTAATCCCCTTGCGTCTTAGTGGATTTATCGCCTTGCTTGTAGTGAAATGATTTTTAATTCCAGAACACGGCCATTCTTAGTTTCTTTCAGTCTCAGTAATCCCCTTGCGTCTTAGTGGATTTATCGCCTTGCTTGTAGTGAAATGATTTTTAGAAAAGATATCTTTTTAATTCATATATTTCTAGCCTTCTACATATGGACGTTTCATTTTTATGGCATTTCCAACCAGAGAAAGATCTATCTGTTAAAAAATATAACAAAATAAGTAAAGATAAGAATTGAAATAGAAAAAATGTGTCACTTTAAAATTAATAATGATTTATAATGATTCAAGTTCTGGGTATGATAAAAAAATGTACAGATTACATTTACAGGATCTCTGCTAGACCCAGTTTACAATAAATTCAAAAGATTGTACTGTGTGGAACTGCTCATTTAATCAGGAGAGTCTGATCAATGGAAAGAAAATTTAAACACTGTGCATGTTAAGTAGCACTTAACATCAGAATAGAAAAAAAAACATTTTCTAAAATTAAAATAATTGTTCAATCAGAAAATCTAAAGAAAAAAATAGAAAGATTTTTTACTATTATTTTATTATTATCCCGCATTAACGGGTGTTGGATAAATTTTGACCTATGATGCGAATGTACGCGCTCGAGTTCCCCACGTTAAATAACTGATTGCATTCAAGAAAAACAAAAACTATAAAATTGTGAGAGAAGAGCTTGAGATTGTTTAGGCAAAACTGTGGGGTAACACGTGTAGTATTTATTAAACATACCATGTCATAACTTTATATTCTAATGATTACTATTAAGTATTTAATGGAAGCCTAACTCCTGGCCTTGTGAAACAATAATCGTTTTAACGCTGATGAGATTTGAACAAAAATAAATTGTCAATTATTTTATCCCTTTCCACTCAATATACTGCTAGTCCTCTTCTTCCGATTGGCTTTAAATATTTTCTAACAAACTATTTTAGTAGAAAGAAAAATACACAACCAACACAATACAAAATATTTTAAGAAACAATACGTCCCATGCTGAAAGAAAAAAATAAATGTGAATTTGAAATAATGTCATCATATTAAAGCCGGGACTGTGTTCGAGGAAAATACATGAATAAGATATTTCCAAGCGCCACCCATATATATATATATATATATATATATATATATATATATATATATATATATATATACACACACACATATATATATATATGAATAGTAATACTCGTTTGGAAAAAAACTCGGATAGCTCAATTTATAGATATGTCAAAACAAATTGGTAAAATTGGAAATAAAAAAGAAAGAATTAAACAGGGCGAAACAAATCATCCAGTGCCTTAAATCTTTAGTCTGAAGAAAAAAAAACAAGCGAGTAGTAAGACTAAAACGTAGAGTGCTCAATACGCTAAGTAGAGGGGAGATTAACTAAAATAAATTCTAAAGAGCAAGGGAAACTTACCTAGGTTTCACCTAAACGGATCTTCAGGGTAAGCTGACCCTTTAGGATTTATTTTATATATATATATATATATATATATATATATATATATATATATATATAAATTACAATTAATGAGATCCAAACGCTTTACCTCATACAGATGATCATTTCGTTCATGGGAAAGTAGTTTTTCCTGGACTTATTAATGCAAATACATTTACTAAAATTTATGGTCTATAATAAAAGTTATATTGAGCTCTCTATTGTGGATCAGTTTTAATATTTTAATATTTTATATCTTATATTAATATGATCTAAAATTTTACCTGTCCTATATATATATATATATATATATATATATATATATATATATATATATATATATATGATAAAAATATAGAGAATCATCTATGTATACTCATCTGAAGGAGAAACATACCCCCAAAAGACTTTCAAAACCTCCAATATCCTCATTATTTCATTCATAATGCCAAGAGAAAGGCATACATAACATACAACCGCAAAAAAGAAGATAATAACTTTATTATCAACAACAATGACAATAAACTAGATAAAAACAGATATGTAATACTGCTAACTCCTTAACATCTACTATCCAAAACAATTTATACAATCTTAACAATATCAAAATAATTACAACCACATCCAAAATTCTTATAGATATGGTCAGAAACCAAAATACCCATAAAAATAATTATTCTGAAGCAGGTAGATATAAAATAAACTATCACAACTGTTCCTCACAATACATTGGGGAAACATGCAGAGATTAAAAAAAAAGTATGTCTGAACTCAAAAGTTATCTTATACACAATAATTTATCAACTGCATTAGTTATACATAGAAATACATTCAACGAGAGCTTTGAGCTAAAGAATGCCACACTTACTAAAAGAGAAATTAATTTAGAAGGAAAATTCTCGAGAATGTCGCTATCGAATTTTATCAAAATATAAATCTGTTCCACGGATTTTTTCAAATATCTCCATTGCTGAAAGAATTACTCCTTTTCCAAGCCAACATACATAATTGTAAAAATGTTAAAAAATTAAAAGAATATAGTTAAACTCATTATTTAAATTTATGTATATGTGTGTGTGTGTGTGTGTGTGTGTAATACATAAATTTATTACTAAAATAATTTAAATATTAACTGCATAAAAAAATTCAGCATCATTTATCTACTTACGTTTATTAGACATTAAATTACGTCACTTAGCGTCTTCCATAATTTACTTAAACTTTTCAGTTTTTATCTGATAAATATTTATGATCCTTCCTAAATTTAACAATTTTCAAAACTGACATTTTTACTTTTGTTCATAAATACATGTTGCAAAATAAAATCCCCACATTTGCCTTGATAAAGCCCATCAGAGGATGAAACCTAAGCTTTTATTCACATTGACGTTTTACAGATATATTGTAGTTATATCTGCATTATTTATACACACACACACACACACACACACACACACACACACATACACATACATACATACATATATATATATATATATATATATATATATATATATAAATAAAAACAGACCACTTTAAGGTTCCATGTAATAAATTATTTCACCACAGCCCTTTTAAAGGACTGCGGATCATCAGACTTTACTTCCAAAGGTTGAAACAATTATTTGCTCTGGATTTACATTGAGCTCTCTGGATTTTATCCTCCTTAGGTTTTCCCATACGGATTACATACTTTTTCATAAACTATATATATATATATATATAGTGTAAATAAAGTAAGTACCACATTTGGAGCCCATATCAGAATAACCAAAATACGGTATAAAGGAACACTTTTTAAAACAAATGAAGCAATACATAAAACCTATTTCTCAACATATGACTTACCGTTGTTAATGTAAAATTGTAATCTTTGATGAAAACTTCAAATTGTTTTTAACACATTTCAGGTGTTATAGAACCCACCTCTCCGTTAATGAAAGTGTTTCAGGTCTTCTGCTGTCAATTCTTCACCTCAAACCAAAAAAATCTACAGGTTCGATATCAAGTGACCTTGCTGTCCAATTTAATAGTTCATTGATTTTTCTATATTTTCTATCCAAAATCTCTCTGACGAGGCATGAGTAATTTACAGGTGCATCGTTCGTTACTTGCCAAATTCACCTGGAGAGCTGTCTAAAAAGCAATGATCCTAACATGTTCACTTTTAGAGTTTTTCATCAATGACGAACAGTCTGTAAACTCTTGCTGATAACAAACCCAGCCAGACATTTTATCTTTGAGCTTGAGTGACATTTACCAATCGTGACTGGTAGGTGGTTCACAGTCCCAATAGATATTTGCCTATTGTATGATTTTTTAATTAAAAAAAGGGCTTTTTATCTCATTTTGTTTTTCTTCTATTTTTTATATTAAATGTGTAGGTTACTTTATTTATATCATGTATACATAGCCATATATATATATATACATACATATAAAAGTGAACATTGAAGTCAACACTTGGAGGCGACAGGCTGTTTCATGCTAGATGATTGCGTCTAGCATGAAAGAGACTGTAGCCTGTAAGTGTTGAATTTCAATGTTCACTTTATATTTACACGTTCTATCTCGGATATTGAGCACTTTATCCTATAGATATAGTTTTTTAAGACTATATTTCTTTATATATATATATATATATATATATATATATATATATATATATATATATATGTATGTATGTATGTGTGTGTATATATATATAATTTATTTCAAATTTACTGTTTGTAGTGGAAGAGTACTGAATATATATTTATATACAGAGACAGCTTGGATATAGGAATCAACACTGCATAGTGACTGTCAGTATCATGCTTCAATACGATCTTATTAAAGAACATATTGAAGCATGAAATGTACACCGACCACGCGGTGTTGATTTTTATATCCACACTATCTCCATCTCCCTTATTTTGTAACTCTCATATATATATATATATTAACCATTAATGTTATCCCTATATATATATATATATATATATATATATATATATATATATATATATCACTTGATAAGAGACCAGCAGTGTTGAAACATATTTGTATATTTTTGTCGTGATCGTACATGTACATATTATACATTTGAATATATATATATATATATATATATATATATATATATATATATATATATATATATATATATATATATATATATGTTGTCTGCTTTTGTCTGTGGCATTTTATTTGCACCGACTGAGTGTATCAATAGTTTCGAAAAGTGTGGATGCTTCTGCACAAGCCTTCACCATTTTAATCAAATCACTTGTGTAGTTTTTCTGGCGGTTTACCTTGATTCGTTCTTATCCATCTTAAATGCCACTTAAGATTATCGCACAAAATTTCATAACTGAATCAACTAAACTGTCAGATCCTCACACGTCGAAACCGACGGGGAGAGTCCATTATATATATATATATATATATATATATTTATATATATATACACGCAAAAGGGAACACTGAGTTCAGCACCGAGTGGCGACAGTCTGCTTTATGCTTGCACGAAATTTTTACACCTGAGATCCAAGCATTAAAGAGACTCTCGCCACTCGTTGTTAACCTCAGTATGTACTTTTATATTTCCATACGATCTATTCCTGATATTGAGTATTTCACCCATAAAAATAGCGTACCTCAAAAGTCCATATAAACATGTACCTTCGAGTCCTTCGTTTTTAAGTTATTAAGTTTAAAAACGTTTACGGGAGATGGCGCTGTGTTGCCGTTTTCATTCGTGTACATTTGTGTCTAGTCTTTTTTCAACATTTAACTTGTGTAGTAGTGAGTTAACTGAGAAGTGTTCCATTCAACAATAGCTGGATATTCAGCAGGCAGATATGATTTTTTTATACGAACGCACGAATGGTTATAGACGCGAGGCTGCACGGCTGTATCAGAATACATTTCCACACTGAAGGCAGCCGAGTTTTGCTGCTGTTTATCATAGCGTTTCTGAGACAGGATCCGTGGCACCACAAACCATGGATCGAGGAAAACAGAATCCACACGTACGCCTAACAACCAAGAACACATTCTAAAGACTGTCGGGGACGATCCAGGTATCAGCACCCATCAAATGATCCTAGCATATCGTACGTGATTCGGATACAGGATCTGCTCTTGAAGTACCGCATGGACGGTACTTCAAGAGCAGCTCCTGTATCCGAATCATTTGCAACATGTACAGGATATTTCGCCCTCTGGTCATTCACCACACGGGAGAGTGTTTTCCTATGGTTTATTGCACATTAATTCTGTTCAGTCTTGCTTAGGTATGAAACAACATTTGGAAGAAATGGAATAACAAATTTACAACCAACATTTGTAGGCAGATCGGAATCCCCATGGGACAACACAGGTTAGACACCAGCATCAGTTTACGATTAATGTATGGTCTGGAATTGTACGTTGGTTCATATGTTCTCCCAGCACGTCTTACAGGAGCTGTCTACAGGGAATTTATTTCGAACAAACTTCCAGACCTACTGGAGGACGTAACTTTGCTAATACGCATGTGGTTGCTGCATAATGCGCCTCGAGCACATTTTAGTTCGCGATGTACTGGCTGACATCTACCATGAAAGATGGATAGATAGGAGAGGGACCTGTTATATGGCCTGCACGTTCCCTCGACCTCAATCCTTTGGATTTTTATGTGTAGAGCCATCTAAAATAATTGGTCTATGCAACAGTCATTAATAATGCAAAGACGCTTCATCAATGTATCATGAGGGCTTACGAAACCATTCGACACTGCGTGGGAGTATTTGAAAGGGTCTACCAATCGATGATGCGACGGGCGCATACGTGTGTAGAAGTAAGCGGAGGAGATTTTGAACAATTCTTAAGTTGCTGTCTTGAGGTACAATGATAGCCTTTTGGAGATATTTTTATATGGACATTTCAGCTTGGTTTGATGTCAGGAACCCTTCCCTCAAAATTTGTAAAAGTATTTTATGATTGTATCTTAGGTTGTACATTTAATAGCGTCTATCGTAAACTTTAAACTTAAGACTTCAAAAACAAAGGATTTGAGAACTTATGTTTATATGGAATTTTGTCCTTGTTATGATAGGAGGAACTCGCCCCCAAAGTTTGCAAAAGTATTTTTGATATACACTGTATGTGTGTGGGCGTATATATATATATATATATATATATATATATATATATATATATATATATATATAAATAAATAATAAACAAATTAACAAACTACGAATGCACATATAAACACAAGTAGATGTAATCGTTATAATAAAAAAATGTTCGGATCCACAATTATTTCTACTCAATAGCTTCTAGAATAATTCGATACATAACCGTTACTGGCAACCCAGTAGCCATCAGGATAATCCAACAGACATTACTACCCATAATGCACCCTTGACCAGCATATATAAATAGTCGAGCCAAAACATAACGCACATGGTCTGAATATTGTGTTGTTGAAGCATGAAACAGACTCTTGCCACTTGGTGTTGACCTCATTATTCACTTATATATATATATATATATATATATATATATATATATATATATATATAAAACAACTTAAAATTGCAAATTAAAAAATTAATAATGTTTTTTTATGAAAGTATTTATTTATATTTTTTTTATATATATATATTTTATATTTATTTATATATATGTAGTTTTGATATTTCAGATCGACCTGGATCTTTCTTTTTAGTTGTTTTTCTATATATGCATATTAAGAAAGTATACGTGGCTTCTCATTATATTATATATATATATATATATATATATATATATATATATATATATATATATATATATATATATATATATAATATATCCCGCTTAACAGTAACATTTCAGGGTTGTATATTTTCTTCTTTACAAGTGGTCTTTCCTTTTTTAAGTGGATTTACATAAACAAGAGAATCAGATTAAAAAAGTTAATCCTTTTCTTACATAATTGTTCTTAAGTAGTGCTAAACCAGCTGATGTTTCTTTGAACAAAAATTCGCCATTTCTTGAAAATAACTAAAGCAAGTAGTCATTGTATTTACAATGCGCGGTAAAAGATAAAGTATTATTATTACAACTACTATTATTATTACAACTACTATTACAACTATTACTACTACTACAACTAACAATAATAATAATGAATAAAATGAATGTTCACTTATCACGTCTCTACTTTGAGTTTGCATCAACTCTTCAGAGTAGAGACAAAATTATTGAACATCTAATTGTATATATTACTTCAAAATTTATATTTAGTCGATAACTGTGTAGAACACAGTTTTTTTTTTTTTAGTTTTTTTTAACATTGAGTATTCTACATGACTGAGTTTTCTCCAGCAGTATTCGAAACTGCGCTTGCCTTTCTATGTAAAGGCCACCATTAGACCTCTCGTCCAGGGAGATTTATTTTTCCTTTTGAGGAATACACATTCACTCGTACAGATCTCGAAAGCTCATATCTGCTCGATTTCGTATTCGAAACGAGAAAATCGAGAGACATTTGCTGATACCTCCTGACAATTGGACAGAACAATTACAAAAAGTTCATTTACGAAACTTTAGAATAGATGTGCGTACTGAATATTATAACATCGCTCACATTAGTAACACATTTTACATTTGTATTAATTATATATATATATATATATATATATATATATATATATATATATATATATATATATATATATATATAAATACAGATCAAATATGGATGGGGGAATATGGACAGAATGATAAAATAAAGAAGACGTAGGAAGCGTTTACAAATCTAACATGTTTCACGTTTATTAAAGCTTCGTCAGGGAATGACATATTGATTTTACAAGCGTAGCTTAGGTGTGGCACAAGGCCGAAAGTATGAGGCACCCAGTGAGGGTTGAACTCACTATTCAGTCGTAATTGTTCTAGCGAGACAAGTTTGTTAACCATTACACCGCTACGGGGTGCCCACGTCAGGAAATGACATATGGAGAAATTTCTTTCCTTCTCGATATCTTATTGCCTGATGAAACTTTAATAAAAGTGAAACATGTTGAATTTATAAACATTTCCTATGTCTTCTTTATCCTATCATTCTTTCGGATTCCGAATCATATTTGATTCAATTCACACACAAACACACACACACAAAAAACACACACACACACACATATTATATACATACACACACACACACACATACACACATATATATATATATATATATATATATATATATATATATATATATATATATATATAATATTTTACATCGCGACATAAAACATTTCTATGTTTCAGAACTTAAAATTGTTCCATCATCGGGCGATGTTAGGTAACGTTTGATGAAAATGATTTACTTTTCAAAACAGAAAAAAATACGGTACCTTACTTACCAGCTATCAGCCTTATGAGCGTAACAGTACCCTCTTAGGGGTACTGTGACGTTACAGTACCCATAAGAGGGGTACTGTTACGCTCCTATAGCTGATGACTGGTAAGTAAGGTACAGTATACTAGTGGTTGTAGCTGTTAGCTGATGCGTTAAGTGCCTCTACGGATTCTTTATCTGTTCTTTCTCTTTTATATATATATATATATATTAGTGTGTCTATGAATTGTGATCAAATATATAACAAAATATGGATTAGAATCTGAGAAAATGAGAGGTTAAGAAACAAATAGTTAACGTCTATATTTCTAAAATGTTTTGCATTTATTTAAGCTTGATCAGAAAATGAAATATGGAGGAGAAAAAGAAATTCTGTTTTTTTTTTTTTCCAGTTTTTTTTTTTTTGTTGTTGTTTTTTTTCTTGGGAGGGTTAAGCAGACCTCATGTGTATTTGTCTTGTCAATCAGTGTTTGTGTGTAGAATTCATGCGTGTATGTGTATCACAATTCTAGTTTGTCTATGTGAGTTTCGGTTGATAATGTGCATGCGTGTGTGCATTTGAGCCGCTATTGTGCATTTTTATCTATGCCTGGTGGTTGTCCGTATGCTGATTGGGGAATGATTTATGCGACAGTCAAAGAATCTAACTTACACCAGTTCTGATTGTAAGAACACCCCATATATATATATATATATATATATATATATATATATATATATATATATATATATATATATATATATATATATATATATATATATATATATGGTATCCCAAAATAATGTATACACTCTTTAAATATTAATAAATATTAATAGTTAATAATACATTACCGTGATGTGAGAACTTATATGGATGAAAATATGCAAAACAGATGGATTGGAAGAAGAGGGAAAGTTGAATACCCACCTAGATCACCAGATTTGACACCCTTGGATTTCTTTTAGTGGGGGTTTCTAAAAGACAAAGTTTACAGCAGGAAACCTGAAACAATTGCTGAAATGAGAGTAGCAATTGAAGAAGAATGTGCTCAAATACCAGAGGAAATGATACTGGACGTTTGTAGGTCTATTTCTTCAAGATATGAAAAGTGTATTGAACAGAACGGCAACCAATTTGAGCAATTGATTTGAACTCATCATTATATGAACATTCTGCCATTGCCCCAAGTAGCTTTTATCTTATTAAACTTGATTTTTAAAAAAATGTTTTTTGTATATTTTACTCTCAAATTCTTTAAATGTGTTTTCTTTCTCTTGTATTAATCTTATTTACAAGTCAAAATACATAAATTGAATAAGTTATAACGATTTAAAGAGTTTATACATTATTTTGGGACACCCTGTATATGCCCTCATAGGCTTAGTATGTATCTTTCGATCAAATAAAAAAATCGGTTCCCCAAGGGGGCGGGGAATGCTGATAATATAATTGTTTTTTGCACTAATTAATTGGAAAGGTTTTGGGTATTTTCGGGTGGCTAGTATGTTATCTCTCGTACAACAGGGTATTTGGATATTCTACGTGGCCTCCTCCTATCAGATGAAGTTCTATCCTGGGGAATACCAACCAGTTTCATGAAACCGTGTGTCAATGGCTCAGTACAAGGTCATATGGACGGCAATTCCCGAAGTGTGCGTGGGGGCACGCGAACGATATTCCAGGTCAGCTGCGCACGTGTTTCTTCGCTTTTTGTCTCGCGTGCGACTGAATGGGGGGTCAACTCTACCCCATCACCCTTCACTCTTCGCCTCATGTCCGACGAAACGACGGACTGTACTTTATATCATTAATTCCGTTTTATTTACTAACAAATGTAAGAAATGTCTGAAATTAAATCAAGTTCGGCACAAGGCCACATGTGTTATAACGCCTAGTGACGATCGAACTTGCTGACCTTGACTATCGAAACTTCTACTTCTATGTGCCGTCATACTTCAGGGTGTGTGCAACCATGGCTCTCCACACTTTCCTGTCCTTTGTAGTTCTTAATAAATTTTGTCTTTTTGCTATTTCTCCTAAACCCCATTCTGGCCTCAATTTACTGGCGCTCAACAAGTTGGTTATGCGTTGTTTTCCTCTCCCCACTTTTGTCTTTAATCTGTCTTGTAAGCATCAAACTTTCTAAGCCTTCTTTCCTCATTATGTGCCCTAAAAATTCTCTTCCTGACGTTAAGTTTAAGTGTCCTTTTTTGTTTCCATTTTCACTAAAAACATCGTCGTTACTCACACGTTCGGTCCATGATATTCTCATCATCCTTCTGTAGTACCAAATTTCTGATGTTTCAATTTCTTCTTCATCTGTGAGGAGATTGTCTGGCATTCACTGCCATATAGGAGGACTGATATTACTTATTATTAATAGTTTTTTCTTCGTTCCTAACGAAAATTTTCCTGTTTCTTAATATCTTTGAAAGTTTCTCTTTCGCTATTCCAATACGCCTTCGGATTTCAGTGTTGCACTTTCCGTCCTCTGTCAAAACACTTACCAGTTATTTAAATTGTTCACTCAAACAATTCAAAGACAAGGTCAAATGATAGAAAATTTAAAAGATTGTGTTGTGTCAATCATCCAAGTGAGGAGGGCCCCGCCTTTCAGGGAAAAAGTGAGTATATCAATATCTTGTTAATGGTGATTTTATTAATATATTCATACGTATAGAAAAGTAAACAATGCCTCGTTTTGACTATTCCATCTCTATTGGGCAACATAGTTCTTTGTCCTTGTGCCAGAATTGAACTAGTAAATACCAAAATATTTAAAGTGTATTAAAAATTGGCAAGATAATTTTGTAGACTATAGTTATGTGTCATGCGTAGTACACGCTTAGACGATCATGTATCTTTCGATACATGACTGATGAGGTAGATTTTTTCCCGCTGTAGGTTGCCATTTCTTTCTCCGGTAGACCAGTTGCCATCCAAGGCTATATAACCCGTTCTGTCCTGCTATTTACCCATAGCTAGGTGGAAGAAGAGGATTCATACGTTTCTCAAGGGTATTAGAACGTAAGTGAATGTAATGGATTCGACTAGAATTCGAACTCGACTCTCCGATTCCTTAATCCGAGTCGCTATCCATTACTGTGACACCCGTTACCTTAACTCGGTGTACATTCACTTCTTTTTTTTTTCTTCTTCTTCTTTGTGTTGTGCCCCTTTAGGACCTGGGCGATCATGGCTGCCTAAATCTCTTTTTTATCCCTTGTGGCAATTATTAGTTTCCTCTCTTTACTAAGACATCCCACCCTTTATTAAGTTTCTTCCCTCACTCCACCATCCATAAGAAAACATTAAAACCCAAGTCTACCTTCCATGTGCGCGTGCGTACGAGCGTGGATCAATTAGTCTGTCGCCTGAGAGTTATTACGTGAATATTGATCTGGAATTTTCGCTGATATTCAATAAGTTACCCAGCGTTTACAGTGTTTTGCCAAATATTTTAAGCATTTTTCGAAATCTCGTCCTCATGTGAAAATATTTAATTTTCTATTAATTTGTTTTCTTTTGTTAAAGAAATAATTTTGCACCTTAAGTTTCCCGAATTTTTGAAAAGCACTTCGAATATATGAGATCGGACCAATAAGTCTGTAGCCTGACATTTAGTTATTAAGTAAGCTTTGATTTGATATTTTCCCTATTTCATATTCGATCTATGTGATTATTATTCAACATTTAATTAAGTGCATTGACAGTTAATAAGATCACGTTAAAAAGTAAATATTTTTAGCATAAATGTTTTTATGTCATTAGGCGAACATATAATTTTCAACGGATTTTATTAATTTCGAGAAAAATAAAATGATCAAGATAAAAGCACCTATGAGGTGGTGATTAAGCGCATCTTAGATGTGGAACAAGGCCGAAACCATGGGCCACACAGTGAGGATCGAAGTCACTATTCAGTTGTAACTGATCGAGTGAGACAAGCTTCTTAATCATTAGACTATTTCAAATATCAACATACTACCCATCAAAATTCCCAAAAGACCTGCTAGGTATGTTGCAATAAGTAAAATTAAAATACAATATGTCTGCCAGGTGAATTAAAATACAATATGTCTGCCAGGTGAATTAAAATACAATATGTCTGCCAGGTGAATTAATGTTCATAAGGACAGAAATTAGAGATCGAATTTTGGTTGCGGCTGTTAATGTGCACTTAACACTAATGCACTTGGAAAAGGCATGAAACCATTTCTCCCTCTATTTTTTTTTTCCTGATCGCCGGATAACATGACAAAATTTTCCTGACGTGCCACAATGGTTGACAGGAGGGAGTGACTGTGTGTGAATTTGGGAAAACCACTCTCAAACCATAAATATCCAGACAGGAAAATGTTGTTATCCCTACAAATAAATGCTGCAACGGAAGCAAATCTAAAAAGCTAACCCCTTCAAAAGTCAATCACATTAGCGAATTGGTCGGTGTCATGATTGCTAACCAGTGAATTACAGTAAACTCTTTCTATTAGGTATACAATCATTAACAGACACGGGGGTAGTAAGGTTAATAGCAATAGGTAAATAGGATCAGGTCCTCATATTTTTACTTTAATCTAGGTATCTCTAAGATTCACTAAAAAATGACCATGCACAATAAAAAATAAATTTCATAAAAGCAAAGTTTTGTCGTCAAAATCTTTGTTATCAAGAAGAAAAACTAAAGAACTTTTTAATGTAAAAGTTATTTTTTATTAATCAATTTTAGAACATTCGAAATTTCAATTAAAAATCTTGTTTTTCTGACGCCAGCGAAGGACCAAAAATTTATACGGGAAATTTGATCGTCTTTTTGCGGGTAAAAACTTTTGGAATTTCTTACAAAAATCAGACAATTGTCGGTATTTTAACGAAATTATTTTTTAAATGTCTCTTTTTTTTTTATAAAATCTTGGTAAAGATATATATTTATATTAGTTATAAAACTAAAATATTATTTAATTAGAAAAGCTTTTAATGACTTTTATTAATAAAATATATTATGGGTACTATTGTCATGTGAAAAAACCTTTCGATAAATAATGAATTTTTATAAGAATTGTTTTCATTTTTTAGAAATTTTAATTAGAATAATTTATAAACTTTTAAAATTCTATATTAATTTGAGGGGATTTAGTGATAGCGTTATTAAATAAAAATACATATATATTAAATAAAAATCCATATATATTAAATAAAAATCCATATATATTAAATAAAAATCCATATATATTAAATAAAAATCCATATATATTTACTAATCGTAAATGAAAAAGTTTACTATAATTCAGAGGCCCCCATTATTTTAAAAAGAACTTTAAATTTTTGTATACGTGAATAAACGTGTCGATTTTATTTATACGGACATCCATATACATTATCAGAAAATAAAAACGGTAAGTATAATAAATTTAAAATTTATTGGTACTTTTTTTCTTCAACAGGCGATTTCATTACACTATAAAACCGAAGTATTTAAAATTCAATAAAATAAAAAATTCTTAAAATATTTTAACTTTTAAGATTCTTCGTCTTATTCTATGTGCTGTGTTTCCTTCAAGGCGATGATGATCATGGCTCTTCACAATTTTCTGTCCTTTTTAGAATTACTGGATAAAATTTTATAAAAAAAGGCGTTTACGTTTTATTCGTCATGTAAATGTATTGCAATTATCTGCCCCTTAAACAAATAGGAATAAGAGTAAAAAGGTTAACCTAGCGTCCGGTTCACACTCCTCTTCAATCTTTTTAACAAGGGTAAAGGTTTATCCCTTGTCTCATATTTAGGATTAGGTTTCCAGTTTCTTCAAATCTATACTTCTAACGTCTCCTCCTCCTGAACTCTGAAATTCCAAAATCGCAGGTTCGCTTATCATCCGGTTCACACTCCTCTCTTTTTTGTAACGTGGGTAGAGGTTTATCTTTTTATTCCTGTTTAGGGTTGGATTATCGTTTCTTTCTAAAGTCTTTTTTCATTTTCTTTCACCGCCAGTACACCCTTACATCGTATTGGCATTATTGCCTTGTGGTGAAAAAAATATATCCTAAACATCAAAGTAAATAAAGTATTGTATATTTTTAATTAAGAGAATTATGTTGTGTTGACAGATTTGTCAATATGGACGATTTTATAAATTCTATTGATAATCAGAAAAAAACATTCTAATCAATTTAAATTCGCTTTAAAACCCAGCAAAGTATTTTGCTTATAGCAAATATTATATTTAATAGCTTGAAATCAAAACTAAAATAAAATCTTCAAGAAAGATTTATCATTTCGCTTCTTTTTTTTTTGTAGGTACCTATTTTAATATTTACTGCGATACTGATTGACATTGTTGTCCGTAATGTCAAGCTCTTTCGCACCAAAGTCTGCTACATGAAATATTATTTCCCGTAGCTTTGATGACAATTTGTAGTTGTCATTTTCTATTTTTTTTTTTCATTTTTTTTTTATAACGCGCTTAAATGCCACCTTTGGTAGCCTCTGCTCCATGTCAAGTTACTTCTTATTTAAAGATTTAGATTATAATTATTTGCAAATGTTAATTATCATTATGGTTAATTATTATGATTGCTTTTATTACTATCATTGGTATTTCACTTTGTCTAAACAGGTCAAGGATGCTTCTTTCCTAATTATGTTCTGATGAAGAACAAAAGAAATAACTCTGTAATTAACAGTTAAAATACCCGAACTTATCTCCATTGGACAGGGATTTTTTGCCAATTGATGATTATTCGGGAACTGAGGGTCGATTAAATATGAATTTGCTTTATTATTTAAGTTAGAACATTTTAATGGTATTGATTAACAGAAATTGCGCAACGATGTGCCACTTTTGCTTTATGACAGTAATAAGCACCCAAAAATCGAATGACTTTTAAACGGTTCTCTCATGATAAGAATTATTCTTGTCAAAATGGCCATGGGAAATTCAACGAAACATACTTGGGTATTTTCGGTTTCAAAAATTATATCTCTTTTGATATTGATAACATGTAACCTAGTAAAATGTGTTGCCTAATGAAAACAATCTGATAGTACTTGATCATAATTATATATATATATATATATATATATATATATATATACTAGGAGAGATGCTCGGCGTTGCTCGAGGTCTTAATCATAGCAATGCTTGTAAGAAGAGGCAAGGAGAAACCCTGAAAAGGCCTGTTCACTGAGAGTGTAAAAATTAAATCGAGGTAGCTCTAAAAATAACTTGTGTTTTGAGAGTTTAACAATCCAATTGTGCTATCCCTGAAAAGGACTGGATTACGTTCTTTAGGGTGTTACAATTTAGAAGTGGTAATCCTAAAAAAGGGCTTTTTTTAATTTATGTACAGCAAGAGACGGTAGTGTACCGGAGAAATGGCAACGACTTCTAGTGAAATAGACGTGGAATCTAATGCCGAGAAAAGACAAATAGAGTCAGTAAGAATTAAAGAAAAGGAAAAATACGGGAAGTGCATTACGCAATCTAAATCATGGTTGAAAACAGGGGCAAATCAGAAAGACTGAAGTGTTACTGAATTTGTGACTACGGGAGGACACATGAAGAGCCTACAACATCTCTCTATAGACAATATTTTTAGTTTTTCGATTTGAAGTGAAAACGAATAAATTTGTTTTGCTTCTCATCTCTAGAAGAACCAACATATATCTGTCCATGGGAGAAGCATGGCTTACCTAAATATAGACCTGCTGTGAAGAGCGTTTGTCCTTCAGACTTGTTCATTGATAATCGTGAAGCAAAATCTTAGTAAAAATTGAAGTCTGCGCAGAGCAAAGGGGATTTCCGCACATGATAGAGTGAGTGGTATCCTGGATATGAATACATCCTCTCCGATACCATATCTTGTGAGAATAGTGGCCTCAATAACATATGGCAGAAGTTTGTTAACCACAAAGTGGGTTCCATTGCAGAGCCTTGGCAGTTACAAGTTACTCAGCAACATGACTGGGACTCCGATTTTGAGGCGCAATGCATGGGGCGGTACTCCGGAGGGGGTTCAATGAGTTTAGAAACTCTATTAGATAGTGAACCATCTCTTGTGGATCGGCAATTGTGTTGATTAACTTGTAGGTTTGAATGCTTCCTGGTGGGCATTTATTCGTTGATTTTGGCAACACTGGTGTTTTTAGGGGCCAATATTTCCCTCTCACACAACCAACTGGGGCTTCCAAAATTGTTAGTCAGATCTGGAAAGACAGCAGCTTTAAGGTCGTGAACAGTATTTACAATGGAACATATTTGTGAAACAGAGATCTCTCCAGCTTCATCCAATGGCACGTTGCCGTCATCGACTGCTAGAAGATCCTTTGAAAATGTGCTGTTATTTGGTCTCCGAACAGTTCAGCTCTCATGTTGGTTTTAAGAGGCAAAATTTTGACCTGTTACCACAGAGGTGACGACTTAATGCATACTTTCACAGTCTTCACCCTTGTACCTTTGGAAACAACGGGGAGAATTTGCCTGAAATCACCTGATAGAAGGACAGATAATCCTTCCATTGGATGTTGACAATCCCTTATGTCTCGCAAAGTCCTATTCAGGGCCTATTCAGTCGTTGAAACACTTTGGATCTCTTACCTCAGGTAATAGAAGCCGAAGGTAGAAACACTCCTGTTAGCTACGGTGCACTATCCGGTCAGGTGATCTATTCGGTCAGGTGATAATGTATTTCGTGGATTCAGACGTCCATCTCTTCAGACCAATTTTACAAAAATAAATGGTGTTCAATTTATTCGGGCACAAGGAAGCGAAAAAAAAAAGAGGGAGAGAGAGAAAAGGGAAAAGGAAAAAGTTTCAATATTAAAGGAGAAAGAAAGAAAGAAAGAAAGAAAGAAAGAAAGAAAGAAAGAAAGAAAGAAAGAGATTTCAATATAAGGTTTTCTTTTAGGAGCAAGAGAAAGAGTGGTAGACATGGGGAGGTGAAAGGGAAAGAGAGTGAGTGAGGGAAAGAAAGGAGTAAAGCCAGTCGACAGGGTGACCCAGAAAATATTTTTAACGGGACTTGACAAGTTAAGGAATAGGAAGGGAGTAATCATGTTCAAAATAGAAACAGTGAAACTGTTTATTCATTTTAAGCAGTGAAACCGTTATCATTGCATTATAACAGTATAATAATTTATTATAATAATATAAATTATTATTATATATATTTATTTTTGTAAAATCGGTCTGAAGAAATGGACGTCTGAGTCCACGAAATAAATTATCACCTCCCAAATGGATTTTTAAGGATTCTGTATTCATTATTATATTGCTCTGTTCTTACATTGAACTCTGGATTTATATCCTGCTTGGAATTATCTCTACTAATCATCAAGGGATATATATATATATATATATATATATATATATATATATATATATATATATATATATATATATGTGTATGTATATATATATATATATATATATATATATATATAGAGAGAGAGAGAGACAAGCATTTCAGAGTGTTTGGGTGTCAATTAGATGACAATGCAGAGGATTCAGAAAGAGTTGGATAATATATCCAGCCAACATCATGGTATTTGAAGTGATGCCGACGCTATACCTTCATTAATCTTCCCACATTTCCTCAGTCTCAACACAGAGTCTACATCAAATGCCTTGAGGAGGTAGTGTTGCTGTGGATTATGAGTGTGGATTGTTGAAGAGCCTAAGTTTGGCAACAGGTCTCTGCACCATGGCACACAAGCAGGACAACCCAGACAATTACTGCGACCACACCACCCTTTACACCTAACTCCCCAGACTGCAACACCCTTGATTATTATGTATGGTGAGCAGTTTAGAGAGACACCAGCAAAACTCCTTGTAACATCAAAGATAAACTGAAGGCGAGGATTATAGCAACATTCTCCGAAAGGGACCGTCCAGAAGAGTTCCTCATTTGCAAATGTCAACATATCTTTGTGTAATTTTGGTAAATATATCTGTTAAAAATAAGATGTCAGTGTTATTTTCATTTTTGCGTAATTTATCCATCGCACCCTGTAATTATGATCAAGCATTATCAGATTACTTCCCGGAGGCAACACATTTTACTAGGTTTTTATATATATATATATATATATATATATATATATATATATATATATATATATATATATATATTGAAATCGGAGCGTACTGATATACGAGTTTTTGAGATAAGAGCCGGAGTTGAGCCGATTTTTACCTTGAGATACGAGCTGAATTTTGAGATACGAGCAAGTTTCAGTTAAGCATCCTTTAGTTGGCGCAGCGAACGCCAATCTTGGAGAGTATTTCCACTCGAAGTACACGTGTTCACCTCGTTCTGGATAGAATCTCTTATCGTGTGTCATTTTTTTGCCGTTAATTTGCCAAATTCCTTGTACTGTCACCTTGGTTCCAAAGAAACTAAATGTAAAGAGCTGAGGTGAAAATCCGAGACGTTTAATTTCGCTTGAGGTAAAGCGGGAAATTATAAAAAAAGCATGAGGAAGACGTACGATTAATGGATTTAACGAGATAATATGAGCATTCTACATCGACGATAAATAAAAAATTATAAAATTTTTAAAAATAAAATAAAGTATTTACACTTTACAGTAATGGATAAAATGTAAATTTAGTGATAAAGTTAATCTTCTGTATCGTAGACTAGGTTAGTCGTTGCTAGGCTACCTGTTGTTGTCCCCCCCCTCTCTCTCTCTCTTGCCAGTTGGCCTATGACTCGTCTTAACTTTATGGTCTAGTAATTTGTTTTTCTCTTTTATTTTATTGTTTGTAAACTACATTTCTTGTTTATTCACACATTTTTGCTTGTAACAAATTCACAAATACAAAATTAGAAGTGAGTTTTAGGAAAATAAGGGTGATTTTTAGGGACCTGGAACGGATCGGGAATATTCTCATTAATTTCAATGGGGAAAATTGATTTGAGACACGAGTCTTTTGAGTTACGAGCTCAGTCTTGGAACGAATTAAACTCCTATCTCAAGCCATTACTATATATATGGGGGGATGTATTAATATAATTTTTTTTGTGAAAAACCGTAAATAATTAACTTTTTTTTTATCTTCATAATTAAATTTATTGCTTATGTTCAATAGAATACACGTTTGGGTTCAATAAATAACAGAAAAATTGGAAAAGATAAAATTCACAAGAATAAAAGATTTTTCAAATTTTTTAAAAATCCATATTTTGTTCTCTAACCTTGATAATTATCAGAATTTTGTTTGAAAATAAATGCATTTTCTTGTCTATTTACAATTTCTGTTTTTGTTTCATTCCTTGTCTGTAGTCTTTAAACAAATATGCATTAAGGAATATCACCTAAATACAAATTATATATTTTGTGTTCTCATAGAAATTTAAATAGAAGTGTGGACCAATACATCTATAGCCTTAGCATAAGTACATTGACGGAATAAGTGCATTGACATGAAAAGAGATTATGTTAAAATAAACATTTTGTGTAAAATAAATGATTTTTTTCATAATCAAACTATGGTCTTATACATGTATCTATGTGCATATAAATGTGTGTGTGTGTGTGTGTGTGTGTGTTGGTTTCATTGAAGAACAACGAAAGTTCTTTGTTTAACATATTTACCATTTTTAAAATTTAATTTTTCTACGAGTCGGACACATTTTTTTTTTTTGGTTTTAGAGAAATTTAAATATAAATTGTCCAATAGGTTTCAAGAAAGAATGCCGTTGATTTTCCTAAGATTCTTGATAATAGCTTATGGAAACTGAAAGAACTCAGAAACCAGGTGTCAATTTGTTTTACAATTCTCTCAAGGAACTAGAAATATTGTCAAATCCACGAAAAAGTTAAATAAAAAAAAAAACTTAAAGAACTTTCATTTGTATTCAACTAAACTTACATAAATAAACAATTGTTGATCAAATGCATATATATATATATATATATATATATATATATATATATATATATATATATATATATATATATATATATATATATATATAATATGGATTGATAATTAGTAGGCATAATTCGAAGGAGGACATTAATCCAAACAGAGTTCAATGTAAGAACAGGGCAATATAATAATGATTACAGACGATCCTTAAAAATCCATTCAGTTATAATTTATTTCATGAATATAGAAATATTCAGACTGAAGTTTTTTTGTTTTTGTTTTTTTAATAAATGGAATCAATTTATCCAAACGAACGGAAAAGGGATCGGTGTGAAGAGATGAATATTTGTATATTTATGAAATAAATTATAACCGAATGGATTTTTAAGGATTGTCTGTAATCATTATATATATATATATATATAAAATATATATTAGAGAGAGAGAGAGAGAGAGAGAGAGAGAGAGAGAGAGAGTACAACAGTCTTATTAATACTAAAAAGCGTTATTTAAAAGCCGGTGCTGAATGTCAAACAGATTAGAGATAATCTATCAGTCGAAACGAATAAAGAACAATTTCAGGCGAGTCAATCTTCAGAAATTGGGAAATTTGCATACAAAATGAATCATATTTTCAAATACGCACATCTTCAATTTCTAAACCGGGATGGATTTTTCTGAATCTAAGTCATGGTAATGCGTAAAAATGAAGTTGTGGGAAGCTATTATTGTCTAAGTCCTGAAAGTACTTGACATTTAGCAGAAGGATGATTTTTAAGACACGATCGCTAACCACTGCACCAAATATGATGGATATTCAGCTATTTATTCTACGGAGATGTATTTACATATTTTATAATGCCAAGTTCCTCCAGAAAGTAGGAGATAATGGCTCTCTACAGCTTCCCTTTTTATTTTGAATATCTGTGATTTGTCATGGGAAAGATAGTGGAGCAGTTTTTCAATGCTTTTTCTATGGATTTGCTTTCAGAAGATCTCCTTCTCCCAGACAGGTTGTCACCCAAAACTAGAGAGCTCAGCCTATCCTGTTATTTAAGCTATAGTTGTGTGGATTCCATTTCCCGTGTCGATAAATATGAAGAGACCATAAAACGTGTGATCCTATGATCTGTTATACTAAACACTTCAGATACCTCGGTGTATGTATCACCTATAATAAATTAAGTATAAGAGAAAAAGAAATTGAACATAGAAGAGGCTGCTGCGTCAGAGGTAGTTTCGCCTAACACCGCCAATTGCTACCAAATCAAAACATCAACCTGAAAACTCGAGTCATGTTCTTAAAATCGCCTCGTCAGATCGTGACTTTCATGTGGATGTCATGTATGGCAGCAAACCCGTTCAGAAATATCTAAACTGTCAGCTTTATGCAAAAGATCAATGGTGAACAAAAGCCTTCGGGTCTTGACAAAGGTCATCCTTCTTTGAACAGTGTGAACTGGCGCTACATATTCAAAAGCAAAGAACCGTAACAAATAACAGAAATTACATCACTTGAGGACTGCCAATAGCAGCAACAACTAAAATGGATAGCACATATAACTAGAAGTGAAAATAATGCCATAATCAAGATGTTGATATTCCACACAACATTAAACAAAAGGTTCGGAAGGAACCATCCTCCCCACCAATACCGGAAAGAGCAATAATCGCGACTGAACTTGAGAAACCTGGGTTTTTTCTTAGGACAAAAAAGTGATTTAAGAGAAAGATTTCATAAATTTGAGTCGAAAACAGTATTGACTGCTCGGTCAATGAATACCAAATGTTTCCTTATAGGGAAACGGCTAATATTACCCTAGCTTTCTTACTCGTAATTTTTTTTTGTAAGATCACGCGCATTCGCCCTTTCAATAAACAATGCCATTAGTAGTGTGTGTTCCGACTGAATAGAGAAAAGCACATCTATTGGCTGTATTGAGTTCAAAATTGGCAGACACCTTTTTTTTATCCCAAGTGTGTGAGTAGCAATTTAAGATGACGCTAATTTGTTACGAAAAGAGAAAAACTGGAATTTTAACAGATACACAATCACTAAAATAACAATCGGAGTAATCTCTTTTTTCTTTGATGATTGTCATTTGATCTTGCCTAAACCCAAGGCGAAATGGGAGGGGTTGTGTGAAGAGGGTCTCTTGGTTTAAAGATCAACATTCATAATTCTAACGATTATGTTCAAATAGTGTCTCGAGTGAATAACGACGGAGTTTTAATGAAAAAGGAAACAAAAAGAACATTTAGAATTTGAAAGAGAAACTTGATTTTTAGAGCACATAATGAGGAAAGAAGGCTTGGAGAATTAGACACTCAGAGGACATATTGAAGACAAGACAAAAGCAGTGAATAATCTACCTAACAAGCTTATGTAAATGGTTGGCAGATGAAATGTTTAGGAGTGATAGCAAAAAGACAAAGCATACAAAGATCTACAAAGGACAGGAAGTTGTGGAGAGCCATGATCTCTCAAATTCCTGAAGGGATACATGGGAGATGAAATGGTAAATAAGCAAGTATCTTGACAACAATTCACTCAGACGGTAGTTGTAATGACTTAGGCATCGTAAGAGTAGCAAAAAGAAAGTAATGAATTGGAATTTATAAAATATATTTTGTGAAAAAATTTTGATTAAAATACTTTCTCCATTAGTTTCATATTAACTGAGGGCGGATGTAAGCAAAATTTGACAGTAAACAAAAGTCACAAATATACAAATATATTTATAAAAGATTCTAACGATTGGTGAAAAATATGAAATATTTTTTTACCTTTTTTATCAAATACTTTGAATAACACTAATCACATAATTTATTTAATAAATTTTGAAGGCGTAATTGTAATTATTTCGAAATTATCAATGAAAAGATTAACTTATATATGTTTCTTTAAAAGTAAGTTGATCTTAAAAAAATAATGTTTACTCATCTAAGTGTGAAGAAACATTCTTTGACGTATTTATCAAAGTTTTGTTTTTAGTTTTCTACATCAATGTGAACGCCTTTCTGTCCGATACGTTTTTTAAGTTGGCAAAGAACGTCGGTGATACTTGGCTTTCGCTAATGAACTGGTGTCATCAAAAAAGATTTTATATCAAAAGGACAAAATCTCCATCAGCGAGACAAAATGTGAATCTCGTTAAACGGATGAACTCTTTTTTTTTTCAACTGTATCGTCACAGAAATTACATATTACCTAATTTCAAATCAATTATATATATATATATATATATATATATATATATATATATATATATATATATATATATATATATATATAATTTTATTTTAGACTATATCAAACAAACTGATATATGTGAAAAAGAAATTCCTTAAAAAGTTAAGACTGCTTGAAAATAATCATCCATCAGTGCAAAGTCTAGCCAAAGAAAATAAAATAAAATAAAATAAAATAAAATAAACCCCGACAGAGTTACCTTTAATATGTAAAAGTGCTCAATACACTAAGTAGAGCAAAATTAAAATACCTAAAGAGCCAGAACTTATTTACCTAGGTTTCATCTACCGGATCATCGGAATTCTGACTAAAGAGGTTTTAGCCTAAACGACATTTTATTGATAAAATTGACAACCGGAGAGAATAAAAAATAAAATTAGCATAAAAAAAAAAATTAAAAAAAAATTCGCATAAAAAAATATCAGAATTATCCTCATGATCCGGTAGGTGAAACCTAGGTGAATAGATCTTGACTCTTTATGTAATTTGTATATATATATATATATATATATATATATATATATATATATATATATATATGATGCAATGAGAACGAAAGTAATATATAAATTCTAACGTTCACAGCATTAATTCAAAAGAGGGCTCGATACCGATAGTAGAGCGATAATTATTTATTGTAATATAATCATATAGACAAAAACAGAGAACCAAACATGGTGAACCATTTTTAGTTCTCACCAGTCGAGGTGCAATTGAAATGCACAGAAACGAAGTTGCATCTTTGTAGTGAGTAAACTGTTTTTGTCTATATGATAAAATTACAATAAAATATATATATATATATATATATATATGTGTGTGTGTGTGTGTGTGTGTGTGTGTGTGTTACCTAAAGTTCATAATCTTTCCCAGATTAGGTAAAATATATTAATAACTTTGTTAGAAACAATGAATGTTTGTGGCATCACTTCAACCGATTAGTATATATATTTTTACAGTTGTTGCTGCAGTCACCAATATACAAATGATGTCTATATGATGGAAATCAGGGGAAACTTTTTGTTTAGCCGATAAAATGTCTTTTTTTTTTGTTCTACTGGCAAGTATCAGACTGTCTTTTTGTCAGTTCATCCTATATACCGCCAAATAAGACAGTCTGATCTTTTTGTTTTTTTCATAAACCTTGTAAAAATACAAATGATAAAGGGTTCGGTTGGAAATTGCAATCACTTGAAGAAGGCCGGATCATAAAACGGCCGAAACGTTGTGAATATAGCAATGAAGATGAGGATAATAATCCGAATAATGTAAATAATGGGGGTGATTAGCCTTTCCTCTGTCAAAAATTTATTTTTATCTTTGTAACGCCTGCGTGGCAAAAATGAAAATCTAAATCTTTCATGGTGTATTATCTATTAGCTGTTTGTAAGGGTAACCCCCAACTGCCAGCCTTCTTTAACATTTACATGACACACGTCGAAAACAAAATGTTCAGAACAACAAACAAGAAATATATACAAGGTACGTTGATGATATTATTAGACTAACAAAAAATAGCAATGAAATTATAAAACTAAAATCAACTTTTGAAAAAAAATAAAAAATCCTGCAATAAAATTCTCGTACGAACTCAGTGTTAATAACAAAATACCATCTTTCGACGTTTGGACAGAACTCAACTCGAATTCATTTAACACGTAATTTTATAAAAAAAAACTCTAAAAACTTGTGCCTATAATAGCGAATGCCCACAAAGATATAAAATAGTAGCGATAAAAAGAATTTCTTAAATAGACCACACCTAACCTTGTTTTATCGGAGAGTATTTTTTTTTAGTGAACTCAGACATATAAAACAAACATTGGTTAATGATAATTTTCCCAACTGCATGACTGATTACCAAATCAAATTATTACGACACCAACACTAAAAATATAGTAAAACAAGACATTAATACCTTTTACTGCAACTAGATGCTCAAAAATTATAAACAAGATGAATTTACTATGTGACGAATCATTATCATTTCACCCATTGACCGCAACAAATGTGTAAAACTTAGGATTATAGAAAATTAAAAAAAAAAAAAACTGTCACCCATATAATTATAAATATCTATAAAATTTAAACAAAAAACGGTCAATGAATTGTCCAATACAAGACTGCATATCAAAATTGGATATACGACGACAACTATCACCCGAAGGATGACAATCCACTTAAGTGATATGAGTGACATAAAAAAAGCATCTCGACACCCACAAACAACAGCCCGTTCCCGTTAAAAAAAAAAACAGTTCGATTGACAATATCATCATTCTAAATAAATCTAATTGGCGACGGCGAATAAAAATTATCGTCGGGGGCTCTTCATATAAATCAATTCAAGTTAAGAATAAAACCTTAAAAACAACGGCAATGTGTTGGTGGCGTCTTTTATAAACAGAGAGTCACGGCTGCATCTTCTCGCGCATTAGGATTTCTCGAATATGCAAAGCCGATAAATGTAATACACACTGTTTAATAAATAAAAATGGGGCGTCTATTTCAAATACGAAGCATCCATTGTAATTGAAGTTATATATATATATATATATATATAGTAAAGGTAATATATATCTATCGAAAGACTAATACAGAATTTATCGATTTCAATGTTTCAGTCAGAAGAAATGCACGAGACAGGGGTCAGGAGAGAGGTGGAAGGTATTTGTCTTAAAGGGAATAAGTTTTATAAAATTAAACCCGGATATTAATCTCATGACATTAAATTGGACCTGTGCGTCCACTCTTCAGGGTATTATCAGCAATTTACTGCTTTATATTTTGTCTATATTTATATATATATATATATATATATATATATATATATATATATATATATATATATATATACAACCACCAACAACCCCCACCCCCAACGCGTGTGAATTAATGTGTGCCACAGCAGGTTATCCAGAAAACCCATCATGGATCTGGTTGGTAAAAGTTATAAATTTGTTTATACCACCCAGGATGTTTCCTGCTGATCGATGGTAAGAAGATATTCTCATAAAGCAATCTGCCAGTGTAACGAATTTGCTTCTCACAGGCTGCCTCACTGTTGTGGCACTTTACCAGGAGGTGGCATGAAACTTAACAAATTCTGATGAGTTGATGTCATCAAATGGTGCTTAACCCACACTAATCTCTCCGATACTCCTCGCCTAAAATCAGACACGCGTCTTCAAAACAACCAATTCTATACGAGATATAGTTTATAAATGAAGTTTCTTTTGTGACCCGGTATGAGCATTTGAAACCAAATGATGAGAACCTCATCCAATGAGCTGAACAGATCATTTCTTGTGTTAATTCAGAACAAAATTCCAGGATTACCGAGTTAAGAATAGTTTAGTTTAAAAACAAAATAGGAAAACTAATACTTTTTCGACAACGAGAAAAAAAGGTTGACTATGAAATGGTTGAAGTAATTGATTTTAAATACAAAATATGGGAAAAGTTCTCTAACACCATTCATTATTTGAGATCGTGCTCTGGTCCTTCCAACAAAAACAATCAATGACACTTCGACTCTTTTAAAAGCATCATAGATTATGTTGGAATCTCGTAGGTTTTATTTAAATATGCAAACCGATTTTCAAACTTTTGTTAACTGGGACAATAAAAGGCTTGTTAACTTTAACGCCTCCAAAATGAAACTGCCCTTTTTTAATCATCTGAGAGAAGCTTTTATGTCTTCCATTGGCATGGCTGATGCTATCCTCCAGAAGAGTGACTCATTGTGTCTTCTTGGCCTAACATTTTCTGCTAACATGAATGGAATGATTATATTGAATCAATTTCTAGGTCTGCAGCTAGGGAAGTTCATTCACTTTATCATGCAAGGTAATTTTTCACTCCAGAATCTATCTATCTATATATCTATTTATAAGTCCACCATTCATCCATGCCTTCATTATTGCTGTCACATCTGGTCTGGTCCTCCTGATGTATATTTAGAGATTCCTGATAGAATACAAACAAGAATTTGCAATGTTATTGGTCCTGACATGGCATCTCAGATTCAGTCAGTTACCCACTGCCATAATATAGCTTCCCTGTGCCTTTTCACTAAATACTTTCATGGTAACTCTTCTGACAAACTTTCTTCTATGGTACCTAGACTTCATGAATTTATGTACTAGTGGTTGCAATGTCTTGTTATTTTACAGTTGAAATGGCAGCTAGATATAACCGTAAGTTCTATGCTAACAGTTTTTACTTTTGCACTTTTTGCTTGTGGAACTATCTTTCAATGAATCAAATATGCAACGTTAATCATTATCGTATGTTTTCTCAATTCCTGTTCTTTTATTGTTCTCTTTCTTTAATAATGTTTTCTTTTTCTCATATTCTTTCACACTCAGTAACTCCTCGCGTCTTAGTGGCTGTATTGCCTTTTTTTAGATAAAATAATAAAAAAAAATTAAGTTTAACTGTGTTAAATAAAAATCGATAGGAGGAAGAAATGTATGTCATGACTTACAGATGATTAATTATCCTTAAGTGCTATGTCTATTCAGGACGTAGTTAATCATGGCTTTCCACAACTTCCTTTTTAAATCGATAAACTGCAATTTCTGATGACTACTCTTCAGTTGTTCTGG
Source organism: Acanthosepion pharaonis (assembly GCA_903632075.3). Taxonomy (NCBI): domain Eukaryota; kingdom Metazoa; phylum Mollusca; class Cephalopoda; order Sepiida; family Sepiidae; genus Acanthosepion; species Acanthosepion pharaonis. The sequence goes on from CAHIKZ030002154.1 coordinate 303,010, forward strand.
TTGCTAACCAAGACTAGACATTCCAGTCTACTTTATTAGCTAAAAATACCTGCTAGTAGAAAGAATAAATTGATTCATGCCTTTCCTAAGGTCATTAGCACGAACTAAAGACAAAATCTGTCTCGGCTAAAATTTGAATTCGATTAATCATTAAGCGCAGTTGTCCTTCAACAAATACAAAATGACAAAGTATCCGCTCAGTTACATAGGTTTAAAAATGGCATTAATAAAAGTTAGCGAACCATTGCTAAATAAATTTATTGGTAATTTACTTCAAATTACATTTGGGTAATCAAAATTTACACACACACATAAACTATATATATACTAAAATTTAAAAAAAAATATATACATATCTATCTATCTATATCTATCTATCTATCTATCTATCTATCTATCTATCTGTCTGTCTGTCTATCTATCTGTCTGTCTATCTGACTGTTGGTCACTTCAAACTTAGTGTATATCATTTATATTTCGCGATTACAGTCGCTTTAGCTTTTTGTTTTGCTTTTTTTTTTTTCTTTTTTTTTTTTATAAATTCGTAATAAAGACAGGAATTCTTGGAAGATCTCCAAATAAATAATTTTACTTATTTTTTCTCCCGAAAGATTTCCTTACACTTGGGCTCATTTCTTTGGCCGAAAAGGAAAAATAGTTCATTATTTTATTTTCACTATTTATTTTCGTTCCGGAATTTCTATTTCAGTTTTGCCATTTATGGAACTGTAATCTGCTCAAAGATATATACTGTTGAATTTACCTATAGGGTAATGTCATCTATCTATCTATCTATCTATCTATCTATCTATCTATCTATCTATCTATCTATCTATCTATCTATCTATCTTTTACAGTATGTCCATTATCTATCTATCTATCTATCTATCTATCTATCTATCTATCTATCTATCTTTTACAGTATGTCCATTATCTATCTATCTATCTATCTATCTATCTATCTATCTATCTATCTATCATCCATCTATCTATCTATCTATCTTTTACAGTATGTCCATTATCTATCTATTTATCTATCTATATCATCTATCTATCTATCTATCTATCTATCTATCTTTTACAGTATGTCCATTATCTATCTATCTATCTATCTATCTATCTATCTATCTATCTATCTATCTATCTATCCAAATAATAGAAAGAACAGATAAAATAAAAGTCCACTGTTCGTAGCACTTACTTTTAAAAAAAAGTGCTCAATACAAATTAGAGCAATATATTTTTATTATTTTTTTTATTATAATAAACACATGTTGAAATCGCAACACAAAAGCTTTCATGTTTCAATACTTTGAATGTACTTCTTCAGGCGATGGTAAGTAACTGGCGATTATTTTTAATTCTAACCTTATGTTCTCCTCTCACCTTTATCTTTCGGAAAAGAGGTAACACTTTGTAAATTTTCTTAAAAATCATTTAATTAGCAGTTACTTACCATCGTCTGAAGAAGTACAATGAAAATACTGTCGCTTCTGAGTGTCGACTTCAATGTTCACTTTTATATTTATATTTACATACACTCTATCTCTGATATTGAGCACTTTATCCCATAAATATAGCACACCTTAAAACTATATTTCTTCATATATATATATATATATATATATATATATATATATATATATATATATATATATAATGTATATGTATATGTATATACACAGGGGGATTTTGAAGTTGGTGCCTCTTATTTATTGCCACAACAAATACAGGGAACCGAATTCCAGCATGAATTGCGGTACATACATCTGTTTTGTACCCCCATGTTCATGTCTGGCGTTATTTTTCCAGACTGCCGTCCAACTCCTATCTCCAAGAAGACAAAACAGAACTGATGAATTATTAGCGAGAAGGCTCAGATTCTACCATCCAACAACACCCGACTCTGACGTGATGATGTCATAAAATATACAGCAGAGTTTTACATATTAGATTAACGTTTATTCTAACTGAGATTTTGGCCTTTCAATTAAAACCAAATAAATAATAAAATATATGTATTTTTCCTCAGATTCTTCTAATATTTTAAACTTTATACAGATTAAATTCAAAATTTAAAAGTGGTAATTTTTAATTTTATAGTAAGATTTAATATTAATTAATTAGAATGATTTCTATTTTAGTCTAACCCTAACATTAAGACATTAATAATTATAATCAAGGTTCGTTGTCAAGTTTTTTGAATTCTCATATACTTGTATTTTGATTGGTTATTGCAGCTTATTTCCCTATCGAGGGGTGTTTGGTTGATTTGAATCTTTTAAAACTCTTTATTCTACATTCAACATCATCATTTGATAAGACACCAAAGGTGCTGAAACATAATGGCTACTTTTGTCGTGATTTTATAACATATTTATGTTATAATTTTCGAATAAATTATATTTGCTCTGCTCTGTACTGAGCACTCTTTTAAGAATAGTATTTTTTGGTTATTGGAATTTATTCCATAAACACCAATCCTATATATTATATATATATATATATATATATATATATATTATAATATATATATATATATATATATATATATATATATATATATATATATATAATTTTAAAATAATGCAAGCCCCATCATAGATTTCAAGATTTCAAGCATGAAACAGACTGTCGCCATTCAATATCGACATCAGTGTCCACACATCTTTTATATATACAAGGTGCGATGGATAAACTGCCATCTAAATTACGAAAAAATGAAAATAACACTGAATTATTCTTTTAACGAATATATTTGCCAAAATTACACCAAATAATTTGAAATACTAAAGAATAAATTTGTTCAGTGAAAAGAGAAAAAAACTCCTTGTAACACCAAAGATGAACTGAAGGCAAGGATTATGACATCATTCACCAAATTAAACAAGGAGATCGTACAGAAGAATTGCAGGAGATTCCAAAGTCGTCTGGAGGCCGTGGTTGATGCCAATGGCGATTTTATTGAATAAATTTACTCTTTAGTATTTCATGATATTTTTGTGTAATTTTGGCAAATATATCTGTTAAAATGAGACGTCAATATTATTTTCATTTCTGCGGAATTTGGACGACAATTAATCCATCGCACCCTTTGTGTTTTATATATATATATATATATATATATATATATATATATATATATGTGTGTGTGTGTGTGTGTGTGTGTGTGTGTGTATGTGTGTATTCTCATCACATAAAGAATTTGATGTGTTTTTTTCGTCATAAGTCTTTTATTTATAGATTCCACTTGGTCAGGTTACAAGCTGCTTACAGTACTTTGGCTTCCTCATTAGTCACCAATATAAATCTGACCAGGATCGACTTTGCTTAACTTTCATGATCTTTCTTTTTTATAGATTTTACTTGTCTGACACAGAGCTACGAACGATTTACGGTCCCCGGTAGTCTTAATTGATTACCCATTTAAATATTGGCCAGGTTCGATGCTGCTTAACTTTGATAATCAAATAAGAACAGATGCTTTCAACGTGACTTGACTGAATCTTTCCCGCACACCAAGTACTGAATTATCATTATCTATGAGGAACTCGCCAAGAATTTATAATTTACGTATATCTGAATGTACACCCACAAAAAATATTAAAATATGGAGTACATTCATAGCTGCTCCGATTTTAGGCTAGAAGTTGTGATCATGGTATTTTCAGGGGGTCAGTCTGATTACAACAGTACCCCACTTCTCGCTGTACTGTTCGATAAGAAATTGTCAGACTGACCCAAGAGAAATAGACAAAGTGTTACATACACTAAATACGTCAGAACCCCCCCCCAAAAAAAAACAATATCTACTGCAAGCGATGCAGTAACATTGAACTAAAACACGCCAGTGGACTGAAACTTATTACAGGTTGCTGATGTTTGCCCATTGGTCAGTTTATATCACTTTGGTTTGCGCATGCGCGTTATGATTCAACTTACATAAGCTTAGTTTCGTTATTTAATAGCCACTCCTCGTATATTTAAATTTTTACAGTTTCTATACATTTGCAAGTTTTTACTGAAGTGAACCCCCCCTCGCACACACACACGCACACACACACACACACGCACACACACACACACACACGCACACACACACACACGTGTAAATTTTGTCTCTCTGTTATGGATACGTACAAATAGATGTATATCTATACAGACACACATGCATGCTATACTCAAATGCTTATCGGTATATAAACGCCACACCCATACAAACACGTATATAAAATTTATATCACTCTCACCCTACTACTTACATATATAATATTATTACGTGCTTGCAGACAATATGTAATTGTCGAGACTCGAACTCATAGACACAGAGTTATTAATATACAGAAGGTTGGTTTTTACCTGATGTTAATGTTCATTCAAACAAAATCTCTCATAATACGACCATTGAGCAAAAGCTAGCAAGCAGGTCCTATCGTTTATTCCTCACTGAGTGCCCCATTAATGTGCCACACCTTGCTAAATAAATTTCTTTCGATATATTTCCATATTTGATAAAAAAACATTTTCTTGTCCGTTTGTTTCTCTCTAACTTGTCAGAATAAAACAAAGAGATAAGAAAAAAATTATTTAACTCGTGAAACCTGCCCGGATTCGAACGTATACCCAGGAGGTAAGCGGGCAAATGACACATTAACTTTCCTAGCAGGTTAAAATTCACATGCAGTCCCTAAATTAAGTAGATAATACAGATACTACACTGTTCTTAAGCTGAAGGCTAGGGAGCAAAACTTTGATCTGACTCAAAGCGCACAGTTACTACACTGATCCATGGCAGAAATTCTATGTTATATGAATTATACTTTATTTTATGAATTTTTTTTTTTTGGGGGGGGGGGGTCACTATATTTTCCAAGAATTCAGGACAATTCCCACATAATAATTAGCAAAAGAACAGAATTTGTGGAGCCCACGTCATGAAGGGACCTGGCATTAAAAATGCAAAAATGTTAGGACATATATATGTGGCACCTCGGCGTGGTGTAAGGGTTAGCAAGCTTGTCTCGCTAAAACAGTTACGATTGAATAGTGAGTTCGATTCTCACTGGGTGCCCCATACTTTCGGCCTTGTGCCACATCTAAGCTATGCTTGGAAAATCAATATATTGACATGCCTGTCTGGACGATACGCATATCAATGTATCCACTTTAGCATCGGCATGTATCTAGTCCGACAGACATTAATATCATTGTTACAAAAATCAGGGATATCTAGTCAAACACCTGCAATCTCTAAATATAACGCATATAGTGATAAAAATAACACACACACACACACACACACACACATATATATATATATATAGTAAAGGTAACAAATCCGTTGGTATATAATCCAAGTAGATCATAGTAATATAAAATATTAAAACTGATCCACAAAAAGAGCGCAATGTATTTATTATTACAGAGCAAATAATTAATAAACAATAAAATCCAAAATCCCCTCATATCGAGAATAAGCTTATGACTGAGTCCGTGCCTGAAATAGAATTTTAACAGTGAAAGCTAAAAAAATAAATAAATAAATAAATAAAATTAGAATTCCTCCATTTCAATATTTCAGTCAGACGAAAGGTACAAGGCAGGAACGGTGAATATATTTGTCTTAAAGTTTTATGAAATTAAACCCGAATATTAACCTTATGACATTAATTTATCCATTTCAATGTTTCATTCAGACGAAAAGCACGAGACAGGAGTCAGGGCAGAAGGGAAGTTATTTGTCTTAAAGGGAAGAAATTTTATAAAATTAAACCCGAATATTAACCTTATGACATTAATTTGAGGTTATATGAAGAATGAAATATTAATTTATAATTATAACCAAGGCTCGTTGTCAAGTTTTTTGAATTCTCATATACTTGTATTTTGATTGGTCATTGCAGCTTATGTAACAGCGTTTCCCCTTGCGAGGGGTGTTTGATTGAAATGAACATTTTTAAAACACTTTATTCTACATTCAACACCATCACTTGATAAGACACCAGAAGTATTGAAACAAAATGGCTATTTTTGTAGTGATTTTATAACAGGTTAATGTTATAATTTTTGAATAAATAAAATTATATATGTGTGTATATTAGTGAAGACCCAAAATTGTGGAAGCAACGGACAACTTGCCAAAAGACCTAAATAACCTTAAACAAGATAAAATCTCGAACAAGGACAGAAATAAGAAAAAAGAAGAGAAAAGACCTAAAGGCAAACACCTCGTTACTCAGTAAAGTGCTCTACGCCTAGATTGCCTAGACAGATCAAGGAACGCTTGACAACGTTAATTCATTTGAAAGGACGTCCCTAGACATAAACAAAATTTACACATGCGTTTTTCTTCATACACATTGACATTAAGCTTACGTTTTAGTTCAATTGGGGCCTCAATTCATACCTAATAAATAATTATAAAGTTTGAAATTTTTCTTATTTACATTTTCTATTAACTGTCATGCAAAAAGGAACTCAGCTAACATATTTCCACGAGCCGCATATTAAATGTCAAATGTCATGTGGCTCGCGAGTTGCGGTTTAGCCACCATTGTGGTACATAGTGTCAATGTGTTGAAGAACAAGGACAAGAAAGAAAGAAAGAAAGAAAGAAAGAAAGAAAGAAAGAAACAAAGAAAGAAAGAAAACAACAAAGAAAGAAAAGAAAAAAAGAAAGAAACGGAAAGAAAGAAAAGAAAAAGAAAGAAAGAAAGAAAGAAAGAAAGAAAGAAAGAAAGAAAGAAAGAAAGAAAAGAAGAAAGAAAGAAAAGAAGAAAGAAAGAAATGGCTTCTACTATATTGTAGTTTTTATCAAATCATTTCTTCTGACCATTAGTAGAGTTAGTTTAATTTTGGCTGGTTGCAGCATTCTTGTGGCCGGATGTTAAACTAAAAACTCTAGACATTGTACACATTCGTAGTAAAGTGTCAAATATTGACAGACACGTGTGAGCGACCGCATGCACACATCCACACAGACCAGGGCAGGTTACAAGTAGCGATGGGATTTATATTGAAAAGATTAACCTTACTGTATTTTGAAATAGCTTTCTTCTCATTATTGACCCGATTTAGCAAATCTTATTTTACAAGACAGCTTCAAGAATCTGAAGAGCGAAAAACAAATCAAAATATAATCGAACTGAGCTTTCAAGAGAAGCGAAATCTGGTAGCCTCTCTCTATTTCTCTCACCCATACACACACAATGTACAAGACCAGTGCAAGGGTCTCGTTACCCGAGAATCTATGATACTGAGTACCCCCCCCATCTACTACATCTCAATTTTCATAATTATTCGTATTCATATAAAATACAAATTTTATTGTAACCTAATTAGGTACAATAATGGATCATATACAATATAGGTGAACAATTCAACTAGAAATGTTGAAAATAATTACAATGTATCTAAATACAAATTAGAGACATGTCATAATACATCATTCCATCTTAAATAAATCAACAATGTTTTCCGGCAATTTTTAACATTATCTTGGGATTTTTTCTTGTGAAAAAGTTGTATAGCTTTAATATATTCAAAATTATGGACAATAAATAGTGAATTTTATCTAGTGTTTTTTTTCGAGACTTAACATGAGCAAAATAAATTCATGGATTTGGACGAAAAAAAAAAGACCCCAGACTGAGGTCAAAATTCGTGAAAATATTTCATTCTTTAATAGTTTTGCTTAGTTTAATTTGTAATGTATTTAAATGTAGGTAAAACAATAACATATGCAGTATAGGTAGAACTTATATGTAGGTAGAAAAAAAAAAGCAAATGTTGATAAGATACCGAAGGCCACAAAGTCCTGCTCGGGGTCCCCAATCAGTCAAGCGGTCGGAGGCGGGGTGGGGGGTAGTACGCAACGTCGTTATACATAAACGACATGTCATACACACACTGAAATTGCCACCTGTAGAAGTTAAACATAGTAATTATTTTGGGCGTCTCGCCTAAAAGCTCTACTCATGACCATTACTAATGGAGTAAGTTTTATTTTTAATCGATACCACATCAACTTGTGGTCTTGTGTCAAACTAAGCTAAACTAAGTAAAAAATCTATAATAAACATCCGGGCACAGCTACACACGCCTCCATAATTTACTAGATATTTACTTATTTCTTATCGAAATAAACATAAATCTGTATGCAGAGAAGCGGAAACTTTATTATTTATATCCAGAGATATTCACACGTGTTTTTATTTAGTAATCTTGCCACCCTCTACCGTTAGAAATATTTCCAAATAACATTTTAGAGTTAACCTTGATTTTTTTTCTTTTTTGGTCCATCTCAAAATAGAAACCCTAAAGAAAAAATGTAAAAGAAAAAAAGAAAAAAAAAGAAACCTCACGCTTTACTCCACTGCGTTTATAAAAGCATGTGCTCAACTGCGCATGCGTGAACCGTTTTTATTTAGTCCAATTTTGGGAAGCCGTATATTTTTTTTTAATAATTCCTTTTATATATGGAAATTATTTAATGATAGTTTTATATTCATAACGTTGATTCAATTAATATATTCTAATAATTAATTAAATCTAAAATAAAAATAATAATTCACGTTGAATTTTTAATTCTATTTGCGAACATTCTGCATTGGAAAAGAAAGAACACAAAGTAAGCATTGTTTTTATAGTTTTTTTTTGTTTCTCTTTTTTGTTTCTTTCGATTTCTCTCGTTTTTATTCTTTTTTTTTTTTTTTTTTTTACTTTTTTTTCCTAAAGCTGCGGCTTTCACCCTCCCTAGTTAAGATCATTACCTAGAGTTTAGACAATAGGGTTTGTAAGCAAATGGTAATATTTGCCTTTTCATTATAAAGAAACAGCCGGCATTCATTGACCGAGCAGCTAGTTTTACTGTTGGTTGAAATTTATAAAATCTTTCTCTTCGAATATTTTTCAGGAAAATAACTATCTCAAGTGTAATAACTGCTGTTGTTTTTTCAAGTATTGATGGGGGTTTCCTTCCTAACTTTTTGTCCGAAGTCGTGGGAAACGCCAACATCTTGGATGTCATTATTTTCTTTAACAGTTACATGTGATATCCATTTCTGTTGTTGTAGAAAGTCATCAAGTGATTTCTTTATTAATAATATCTTAATACATCTAAACAAAACAAGGCTTATCTTTATTCTAACAATGCGTTAGAGTAGAGAAAGATGACTTGCACAAGCTGAAAAGCGTATTAAGGAACAGGTACATTTCGTTAGCAAGAAAGAGTTCTGAAATGTTATACAGTATCAAACTTAAATATTATTATTGATTTGAACTCAGACTTTAAGTTGATTAATTTTGATATTTTCAAAATATTCTCATTATTGTTTTAAAAAAATGATGTTTTACTGAATATATCAAAACGAATATTAGTGAAGCAATGGGAAGGTGAGGTCCGATTATATATATATATATATATATATATATATATCTAATTGAATAAATTACAAACATTATGTCTGCTTATTTTTATCATAATCTTTTTATATTCACGAATATTTTTTCCGTATATTACAATATTATTAAATTAATTGTAATATACGGAAAATATTCGTGAATATGAAAGGATTACGATAAAAATAAGCAGACATAATATTTATAATTTATTCAAAAAGACATGCCTAGACACACAAAAAGACACATACACACGAACACACACACACACACACACACACACACATATATATATATATATATACATACATACATCGATGTTCCTAAATAGCGGTGAGGAATAAATATATCATTATTTTGTGCCTGATGAGTTGGAAAACCAGTGAAACAAGTGCCACACCTAAACGTAGGTATATGCATATGTATATTTATTAATATATATCTTTTCTCTGTTTAACCACATCGAGCACTGTTATGTTTACACCTCATGAATAAATTTAATGATTATTTATTTGCTTGCCTGTGTATGTACGCCAACACGAGCGTATACGATTGCTTATATCTGGTCGTTTGATTTATCCAAATCTATACCTATAATTATTTTAGTATAAATCATATACCTATACTAATTCAAACGTTATTTTTAATGAATACCCGTGTTTGGAATACTCCCCCCTTTTGTGCATTACATCTATCGACGTGCGCACTCGAGAAAATTTTATAAAGAAAATGTGCCCCCAGGCGTGGTTCGAACCTGCGCCCCTCTTTATAGAACCACAGAGGGCGTCACCGTTACCCTCCACAAGGTTCAATTCACCATTTTAATGAATACAACCCAACTCGTTCAGTTATTCTCGAAAGCTCATATCTGTTCATTTTCTTATCCGAAATGTAAACAAAGCAATTTCTAAAGAATTAATGGATTTATAACATTTTTATTACTATATTTAATTCAGTAAAATTAATGTTTGAAGTAATAATAATGTCAGCTTAAAAATAAACCTACTATTATTTTTTTTTCCTATATTCATATGCAACTCATTTAAGGAAAGGCCGCACGATTTATATAGGATGGGCTGCGAACCATTCCATTAATTGATGTCTTTGAAACTTTTTCTTGGCAAGATGGGTAACAAACAGCCTAGCAAAAATGTAAAGGAACATTGTTTTAACTTTTTAAAGTTTCTTCAGTGTCACCTGTACAATTCAAAATCCTTTTTTTGTCTACGCGTTTTACCTTCACGTCTTTTGGAAGGATGTATAATTTAACTGCCAAAATTAATTACCGAAAATACAAAAGTATTATCTACTCTCTCAACTTTTGTCTTCGTTGTCGAGTTAATTGATTCTTTCTATCAATGACACAACATTTAACGCAACCATTTCATATAATGTCGCTCTTTATTCATCATAAAAATAATATTATTGTGAAATCAGTTTACATATGTCACTTGTAGATCTTCGACGTTTCTTTCTGTGATGTTCCACTTAAAGGCGATAGTTTGGTTGTCTTTAACTAATGTTCTTAATATTCTGTATCTTTTCCGATTGTTTATATTCCCAAAACCAGTTTTATTAAATAATTCTTGCTGGCCAAAACATTTTTTTTTTACTGCCCTGATTTTTCTGATGTTTCTTTTTATGACATTTTTAAAATCATTATTGGACATTTTATAAGTTTACAACATATTGTTTCTGATGTAATGAATATGCATACACCTAGGTTCCCCCCTCACAGTAATATGATTGGTTGGTGTCAGCCATAAATACAGACTGATGTGGACGCCTATTGACGACGCCTGTTGGCCTACGCCTATTGCCTACCACTACGACGAGGACCAGTCCATTACGGTTACCTGTTAGATTGTCCTACCTGGTTACAGTAAACAAACAACCACTTTACTACTTCTAAGAAATATATCCCTTCCCGGGACATATCAGTTTCCATCACTCAATGTCTTTGGAGTATATTATTGTCTTTTGAGATGATATCAATGCTTATGACCCATGGAAATTTTCTGATTGGGATGTTTCACTGTAGTCGATTTCTAAAGACGGTGACTTTTTGATAATATCTGCCTGGATAAAGTATCCCGGCTCTTTGGGAAGTACGTGAAAACCACACTTCACGAGTTGACCCAGGCGCTTTGACTGAAATTCAGTAGACGAAACTATGCTATCACGAAGGCACAAGATGTCATAAGCGAGAGTTTGAGTAGGCTGACATTGTTCAAATTGGTGATGCGACTAGATTCTGCGTTCCCCTCCCAAAATCTAAGGGCTGCTCAAAATAATTGCAGTATAAACCACTGCATTAGGGATTAGTTAGGACAAACCTTTCAGACAGTCATACTCGGATACATACGGTCAGTCATACAGCATGAGATAATGAAAAGACTTATCAGCATCAGTTGGTTAATGAAAATTTTATTGTGAAAATTTGATATAGGACTATATATATATATATATATATATATATATATATATATATATATATATATATATATATATATACGTGTGTGTGTGTGCGGTTGCATGGAGAGTTGTTTGCTACATTAGGTTTTACGCTTTCGCGAACTTCAATATATATATAATTAATAGAAATATAAAATTTGTTAGCTGATTGTTATTATTTTCATCATCTCGGTTTTCATAGAGGTACCCTTCTTGAATAGCCCCGTCCACTCGTCAGGAGATACCAGCAATTGGCCGTTTATGTTCTCGTTTTTCGTCGCTTTCTATTGATTTAAAAATAGTTTTTTTATCTATCAACACACACACACACACACACACATATATATATATATACAGAGAGAGAGAGAGAGAGAAAGAGATAGAGTGATTGAGAGAGATAGACAAACGGACAGACAGGCAGACAAAATGACAGAGAGAGAGAGAGAGAGAGATAGAGTAAATGGACAGTGACAGAAGAACGCAATAAAGCGAACAACTGGCAGTCATAATATTATGTTGATTCCTATGTCCACATTTTCAATGTCTATCTAAACGCTTTATTCCCGATATCAGCCATCCAGTAAAATGTGTGGTAGATTATTCAATAAGGCAATTATTATTCGGTTCAACTCGTCCAGAACGCACACCAGTTGTCCATTGCCAGCATCGAAGGATGAATCTTCTGCAAACCCTCACTCATTGGCCTCACATAGTAATATTTGCATCGTTTGTATTTTCTGGTTAAAACGTGTATCATATATCAGCTAATATATAAATATATATATATATATATATATATATATATATATATATATATATATATAGTGAGAGAGATGGAGAGAGAGAGAGAAATGTACACGCACACACACACACACACACACATATATATATATATATATATATATATATATATATATATATATATATATATATATATATGAATTCTTTTGAAATCTTCTTGAATACTTTACTGCATTGATATAGTTTCAATCATGACCAAACTTGTTCAGCATTTTTGCCTGTGAAGAAAAAAAAAACATTTCCCCGCCCTACCTTCTACCCTCTTTCTCCTCATCCCACCGGACTACTATCATTACCCTTCACACCTTCCCTTCATCACCATCAAACAGGCAAAAACAAAAAAAAAGCTTCATTTCCAAACCCCTGCAACTCCTTCACCCTATTTACTATTCCCTGACCCCTTCCCGCCACTACTGTACTAGCAAAAAAAAAAAAACCTCCCTACCTACGTACTAATCAACCAGGTAGGTAAAGATGCTGTTTCGTTGGTATACCATTTTAGCAAACTCTGCTACTATTACTATATTACTAGCGTAATAAGCCACTTTCGGCATTGCCTTTCTCAGAGAATGGCGCAAACTGCTGGATTTGGTATAGGCCCGTCGAAACTATCATCATCAGCTGCTCCAGGGGGGCGTGGTATGTGGTTGTGGTGGAGGTGGACGAGAAGAGAAAAGGAGGTGGCAGGTGGAGAACGGCAAAGTATTGTTTTTAGCGTCGCCATATTGGTTGGTTGGAACTCTATGTTTACCATGTTAGGGATGACTTCACTAGTCCATGTAGAATGGGCAACGCACTTGATTGCCGTCATTCTCTATTCCCACCCCCACCCCCGCTCTCAACAGCTTTCTTTCTTTCTTTCTTTCTTTCTTTCTTTCTTTCTTTCTTATTGCCTTGAAGACGTACTTACTTTCTTTTCTTTTTCTCAACTGATCATCCTCTTCTCTTTGCTTTCCTTTTTCTTTTTCCTTTCTCTCTTTATTTTTCTTTCTTTCTTTTTCATAATCCTTCCTCTCATTTATTCTATCTTTCTATCTATTTCATTTTCTTTCATTCTTATTCGTTTATTCTCTATCTTACTGCCTTCTCCCCTTTTTCTTTCACTTTCTATTTCTTTCCTTATTTTTTCTTTTTTTTTTATCTCATCTTCATGCTTTTCTTTTATTCATAAATTCATTTTCTCTTTCTTTTAGTTCTGTTGCTTTTTACCACTTTATTTTATTTTATTTTTATTTTTTCCACCTGCCACATTTCTCCCCTCTGTTCTCCTTCCCAGTGCCACCGCGATACTGCAGCAGGCACCCAAGTACCTGCCCATCGCATTGCAAGACCAAAAACGCTGCCAAATTCTGCTTTGCCTTACTAGAGGCATCCGACGCGATCCGCTTTCATTAAATTTCATCCGAATGTATAAGGAATTATTTCAGAGAACGCAAAAGACGCCACGAACAACAGGGAAAGAGGGAGAGGGGGAGAGAAAGGAGGGAGAGAGGAGAAGAAAGAGAGAGAAGTGGGGGATGATGAGATATAAAAAAAAACATCTGAGAAATTAAAGAAAAAAGGAAGAGAGAGAGAGAGAAGTGGGTATATATAAAAAGTTGTTTCTTGGAAGAATCTAAAATAACAGATAAAAATCGAGACCACAATCTCTCGGCATATTAGAATCAAGTTCCAATTAAACAAGTTTACAGGCCACTATTTATAGGCGCGAATTTCTTGTCGAGGACGCGTGGCTTCAGGTATCTAGGACACATTCTAAAGAAAGCTAAAAGTATAAATATGTTTCTGTTACTAGTTATAAAGGTTATAAGATATTCTTTTTCACAATAAAGATATTTACACGTGAACATGAACAAAATGTGGCACCTTGCCGTTGGACACTGGTTAGAAAATTCGTCTTATAGCAAAAAAACAAAACAAAACAAAAAACGGGTAACACTCACGTGTGGCTTAATGGCGGACTTTGCCCATCCTTAAAAGCCATTTCTCTTCAGCACATAGTCGATCAGGACTCTTCACGGGTTTTCTTTTCCTTTAATATCTATAAACTGTCAATTGTCATGCTTTTTTTTTCTTTTTTTTTTGGTAAAGATAGTGGAATAATTTCACCTTGCTTTTTCTATTGCCAATCAAATCAACTGAGTCCAGTTTACTCTGCTTTTGTTCTTGACTAATGAAACTGGACATAATCAAAAATATTCAAATCATTTGAATCCTGTTGGGAATGTTAGTCTCTTTGATGTGTGGCTTCCACGTGAGCGACAGAAACTACTCGACCTTATTTCTGTGTGCTAATCTCTGAATAAATAGAACAAAAATATGCCTTTTTTAGTCTGCTATTAAACCAGTACCTCTACAAATAATGATAACCCGTTTTTTACAGGTATTAATTTTGGTTGCAACTGCTTTTGGTTGAGCTAGAAGTAGTAACCACAAGTAGTAATATTAATATATATATATATATATATATATATATATATATATATATATTACAATCATTCGCTTTTGAATTAATTTTTCTCTTAGACTGGTTACTAATTAAATCTACTTAAGTTTTCTTTGCTATTAAACAAGTTGCATGAGAGCGAGGGAAAGATGGGTTCATGCCTTTTCAAACGGCATAAGGGCGTAGTGAAAAGCTGTTTCAGTTGGAATTTATTTTGAGTGTCTACTGTTACGCAAAGATAAGCGATTTCGTCTTGCATGCATATTGTCTAGTAAATTGAGTTCGATCCTCACTGATTTATCAATTACTAATGGCCTTGTGCCAAACAGAACTTAGTAATTAACTACAAGAGCAATGATCATAGAGCAATAATTAGAAAGTTCGTCTAGAAATTCATTTCCGATGTAGTGAGTTCAATCCTCACTTAGTGCTTCATTATTGAAATGCTTTGAATTAATTGAGTTGTTTTGATTTTGCAGTTTATCAACCTTTTGCAGTTTATTTAAAGCCAGAAATATATTTTAGGTTGGAAGAATTTTTTGAGACAATAATGATTTAGTGATATAAGTCTTACTAATTAACCCATAGCCGGGGGTGAAGAGGTGGATTCATGCCTTTCCCAAGCGTATTTGCGCGTAAGTAAATATAATGAACCCAAACGGAATTGGAACTCGGCTCACTGATTAATAATTCCGAGTGAAACGCTTTGAAAAGCTAAATTAAAATTACTAAATATTTATATTTTCTTACAAACAACACTTTTCATTCTGCATTATTTAGCTCTATACAATATGCAACTTGATTATTAAATCTAAAATCCATGAAAATAAAATTAAAATAATACAGACATTTTTTAATAAAAGAAACGAGATTAAATAAGATTTACAATCGCGAGAAACAATCGTCGAAAGAAAGATTCGGAAAATATAGGAATCTTTGAATTCTGAGAATTTGTGAGAGTCGTCAAGAAAGTTGAAAAGCGTTTTAACATCACTCAGAGAATGATTCATTTCAGATTTCCTGAAAGACTTGACGTGAATCGACCCTTTAACCTCATCCTACAATATAGGAGACACATTGCAGGTTTTGAGAAGTGTTGAGCCACCACTTAATTGGTGTTCTTTCTAGATCCATCGTGACCCGGGGTGGTAGTACCTGTTAGGGTCCCAACTATGGGTAAATAGTGAACCCCAAAACAAAAACAAATCACTATGAACTTATAAAAATACATTTTTATAGCAGAATGACCAACAATACATTTTATAGCAGAATGGCAAACGATACATTTTATCAGCAGTTGAAGACTTACAATTGCATTCAAAATATTTAGATTTTGGCATTAAATAACTCAGAGGTGTGAATATGCCGCTAAACAAATCAACCACAACCATACACATGAAGCAGATTATGATTATTTGAGACATTATGGTCAAAAAGATATGAATGTAATAGTATTATATCATTTAAAAAAATTCATGTCCATTACAAAGCATATGAATGTCATACCATTAAAATAGATTCATGTCCATGAAAAATATGAATGTCATAGTATTATGCGGTTAAAAAAGATTCCTGTCCATTAAAAAACATGAATGTCAAATGCCATTTAAAAAGATTTATGTCCATTAAAAAGCATATGAATGTAATAGTATTATACCATTAAAAAAGATTCATGTACATGAAAAATATGAATGTAATAGTATTATGCCATTAAAAAGATTCATGTCCATTGAAAAACATATGAATGTCATAGGATTATGCCATTAAAAAAAGACCCCAAACCCCTAAAATTGTATTCATACAATTTGAGAAATCTTTTGGACTTTATTAAGCTTTGGCAAATATTTATTCTTATTTCACTTTTACCAAATTTGAAAATATTTCATCATCGATACGATCCTGAAGATTAGTTCAGATTAATTGAAAGATTTCCCATGTTAATCTTTAACCGCATCCGACAATGTTAGTGATACATTGGTGACATACTTTCACCTTTGCATTTGTCTCGCATGGGGGGGGGAGTCATGGGGTAGATTCGTGCTGATTTTGTGTACCGCCCAAAATATCCTATTCGTGTATAATGCGCAGTTACTTTTAAAAATGATTTAAAACCTGCGTGTCAAATGTTGTAAAATACGGTAAGACATTTGTATCTGTGAAACAAAAAAGTAACCTGTATTGACAGCACAAAGAGACTTTAGAGTAAAGAGTTGACACATTAAATCATTGCGAAGCCATACCGAGTAATCCCTTTTCATGGCATCTTCCATGACAATAAGGGTGGAGGTGGGGCTAATTGTCAATGCCCATTTCCTTTTTAAATAACATATGACAAGCTTTACTGGGCTACATTGTAACAAAATCAAGAAATGATCCCTGATGTCACCTATTATAGACTGCCTAAGATGAAATACCGTCACAAATGCTATGCTATTTACTCATAGCAGGAAGAGGGGGGTAAGAAGGATACCTGGTTTCGTGCCTTTCTTCAAGTGCATTCGTATGGGACTAAAACAGTCAGGCGAAGTTTAAAGTATTCACCGATTCCATGTTCTGTGTTAAACCAACCTCACCTCATTATCTCAGGTAAAATTAGGTAACTTATATGTTCGAAAAGGAATAGTGCACAATACTGGGTAACCTAAAAAGATCATTATGATTACGTCGGTAGATGGCAGTGGGAGCGTTTAAATTTAACTGTAAATGACGGAGCAACTCGTATCTGCGGATGCCAGTCTAGTAGGGTGGTTAGATAATCCACGTTTCAGACACCGGCTCAGGCACATTTGTGTTTGTTCAACACCCACAGAGCTCACCTGTGGTCTATACTGCAACTATGGTGTGCGGACTTACAGTTTGTGGGAGAGTGTGCTTTATCAAGCGTGATCAAATCCTCGGTTCCGATTACTTGTGACTTCGTGTTAGTACAATCATTGACAGCTCACAAGGGTCCCATCTAGCCAATTTCACTGACAACCTTGTGTCAACCCGTGATATCGTTTTCAGGTACTCTCTAAAGGTGTCACACGCTAGGATTGCCTCCTCCAGACCGATAGCACCAAGAAGATACTTTGCTGACAAATCGACCAATGGTGAGATTCAAACACGGGTCTCATGGTCAGAAAGTGAACATTCTAACTTTCCCATAATTTTAATTTCATTTTTAAAGATCGTTTTTGAGTTTTTTACGACAGTTATTATATCAGCATGAAGTTTTTTTCATGTGTCATAATTATTGCAGTTTTCGTTATTGATTTGACTATTGAAACTGGACATAATCAAAAATATTCAAATCATTTAAATCCCGTTGGGAATGTTAGTCTCTTTGATGTGTGGCTTCCATGTGAACCACAGAATCTATTCGACCGTATTTCTGTGTGCTAATCGCTGCATAAATAGAACAAAAATATGCCTTTTTAATCTTTACTTATTAAAACGAATATTTTGAACAACCAATAACATGACTTTTTTTTTTACAAAAGCAAATGAAGCGAGTAGTCTTTGGCAACACATCAGTAGTAATGATCAGGATCGAATTTTGAAGTCCATTTTTCAAGAATACTACTCACTAATCCAAAGTAGTACTGTATAATATTATGAATAATCATCTTGTTGAAACAAAGCGAATTCTTTGAATACTCAAAAACTACTGCCTTGTGTCATGAAAAGCCAGTAAATAACGATACATAATTGTGCGCATTGGTTTGTGTGTGTGTGTGTGTGTGTGTGTGTGAGAGAGAGAGCGAGAGAGAGAGAGAGAGACAGGGAGAGAGAGAGAGACACACACACACACATACACCTGCAGCCTACCTGCTACGTATGCAGGTAGGAAGAAACGAACTCATAGATTTACAGAAAATAATTGTGCGTAAACACACACATTCATGTGCATTGATCTCTCTCTCTCTCTCTCTCTCTCTCTCTCTCTCTCTCTCTCTCTATATATATATATATATATATATATATATATATATATACACACACACACACGCGCACGCACGTACGCACACACAGATGTTTGTAAACCACCTGCCAAACGAGATACGCGCATTCTGATAAGGATCCCTATCGATATACCCCACCCATTCACACAAGTGTAATTGTAAACCTTTTAACCTTTCTCGTTGAGATTTCTGAACATTCTGAAGAAGGTTGCATAAAAAAATCACAAGGAATAGGGTCACTAGTACGTCCTTTATTTGTAACCTCGTTAAGGGTAATCTGTGATCGGAACACTGCTTGACTTATAGAGAAACTGTCAACATTTATACACGTGTAAACACATACGTACATAAAATAGTAAACTATATCTACTATGATATATACGCGTGACGTTTACTGTTCAAGTGCACATCCTGAAGGAAGATGGTGTTGCTCTGATCTTCGACTGATGATGTTTTAACATCATCAGTCGAAGTGCCTGATTTTTAATGAGGTCAGAGATTTCTCATCTTTTTATAGAAGAATTCGCCTAATACAAGGCCAGAAAGCCACCCAAGGTTGGGTATTACTGTTAAAATGGTGACTATGCGGTGTAATATAAATGAAAGAAAAGACAGTAGGAAGTGAAGTTTATCAAGATAAACAGGATGGATAACAATTGACTCTTGACTTGAACAGGGTAAGATTGCAGCGTTTAGGACTGATTGATTTGCCTTTTATGGTTTATCAACCCTTTTTGGGTTATTTAAAGCGAAAACATATTTTGGATTTTAAGAACAATTTTTTTGCGAGCGAATATTACATTAACAATTTTTGGAGATAACAATGATGTTTTCCTAATACAAATCTCACTATTAAACCCATAGCTGGGGGGAGAGATGGATTCATACATTTTTCAAGAGTATTAGCGCGTAAGTGAATGTAATAAACTCGACTAGAATTCGAACTCAGTTCAGCTTTCTCATTTCACAATTAATTACACCATCCGCACATCCTTAGCATTTAAGAAAACACCCACATGTTAGTCTGTTCAGCAAAATGGTAGTTATTTGAAAAAAAGCGGTTGTTAAGGTCTGAACGGATAGAAGTCGATGGTGATCGATGTTCAACTATATTATTATATTACATAATACAAAACAGAGGATGTCTTTGTGTCTGTCTGCCTCTGTGATACCTTTTCACTCGAGATCCATCGAACCAATTTTGACCAAACTTGGCACATACATTGTACAATATAAGAGATAGTTTTTTAGCGTAGAAAAAATCGATATTTTTTTAAAAAATCAATAATAGATAAAGCCAATCAAAAATCGATAACTTTTTCCTCCGATTTCGTTCAAACTCGGTATGTAGGTTACTTACATCATGACGAGCTCAACGATACTTCATTTTTATTTCTACGCCACTGCGTTTAGCGAAAAACAGCGATAACGAAAACACAAATTTGAAACTAAAACCTCCCTCAATTTTCAAGCAATCTAATACAAACTTCACTCAATTGTAGCCAACAAAAAGTTGATTGATTAACAGTCATTTGACTTGATAATTGAGTCTACCAATGTAGTGAAAATCTTCGTAATAATCGAAAAATGGCGATTTTTACTTGTTTCTTTCGTATTTTTCGTTGATCTTTCAACCAATTTTCATCCAACCCTATTATTATATTACATAATTGTTAGACGGAGTAATTTTAAATAACTAAGCCCAAATTAGTCACCAACTATGGCTTGCAGTTATATCACGTTAATCACATAACAGGTGTTCATAAGAATTTATATTAAATCTATTAAGCTTGATGACAGCTCAGTGGTTGAGATAGTTGTGCATCTGCCACCAGCGTTAAGTACTCAAGTATTGGTAAATGTCATTGGGAAGTAGCGGGGAGAGGAGGAAGAGGAGGAGGAAGAGGAGGAGGAGGAGGAGGAGGAGGAGGATCTATCTACGTGTAAGAGTGGTGTAATACCGTCTTCTTCATCCTGCAATTGGTCTTCTGGTGTAATATGCAATTTGACATTTTCTATGCGCCGGGTCTCTTTAAGACGTGGGCGATCATGGCTCTCCGCAACGTCCTAGCCTTTATTACTCCTAGTAAAGTATGTTTTGTCGCTATCCCTCTGAGTTTCTGTTCTATCCATTTACAAAAAAAAAACACTTATGTAAGATGCTCCCTACTTTCCTCTGTCCCTCTTACCTAACATGTGAGTGTCAAATTCTCCAAGCTCTCTTTCTTCATTATATGTCTTAGAAATTTCAACTAACCCTTTCTAAGTATAAGTGTGTCCCTTTTTTCCTATTTTCTCTAAAACATCGTCGTTGCTCACATGTTCAATATAACATTTTGTTAAATTAAGACAAATTTGGCACGTGACCACCGTTGGGGAAGATCCCGTGCGCGCATTGCCTTCACTAACAAAACAAACAAGCATCACTTCTAGACAGCTGCGTCCACAATTTGAAATTTGATTCGTTCTGAAGAGAAACCAGCAGAAGAAGATTTTTCCTTAAATCTTTTAGAAAATAATTACCCTCTTCATTCGCATGACTTGCCGCCATGTGTGGTGTGGGTTTTTCAGGCCAACAGTGACGAACGCTGCGATCGTTTTACCCCAGAGGCTGTGAGATTCGAATCCTTGTCTCATGGTCGGAAGCCTGACGCACTAAACATTTGGTTACATGAAAAAACACACACACACACACACATACATATATATATATATATATATATATATATATATATATATATATATATATATATATATTGTTTTTAGTTTTGTATATTTATTGGGGAAAGAGGGTCTACTATTCGAGAGTGAACATTTGTAGATGTGGACAGTGTGGACATATGTATCAATACTACATGTTGATTTTCCGTATCATGTTACAATGCGATCTTTCGGATCATGTATATATAAACATACACACACACTCACACACACACACACACACACACATATATATATATATATATATATATATATATATATGCATGAAAATTTCTCCGATTTAACCAGTAGAGTAGACAATATATATGGATAAATATGACAATAGGAAAACTAGTAATTGCTGACGCGTTTCGTCCAATGTGGACCTTATCAAAGCAAAATAAAGTCCACATTAGACGCGTCAGCAATTACTAGTTTTCCTATTGTCATTTTTATTCATAAATATATATATGCATGTTTCATTGAAAACAACAGACAAGCTACTACGATTAACGTTTTTATTTAATTTTTCTTATGTTTGTACAACTGTGTTTCCTTTTTCAGATACAGAATGTGTAGAAACTGTCCAAATGTTCTATAATTCCAAGCTTTGTCGGTTATACTTTTAGCCATTATCAAGGAGGATTTTAGTTTTTCATTTTAATTGAGTGTGTGCGTTGTGTGTATGTTTTTAGAGTTATAAGGATGTTTTTTTATTTTCGAAACACACACACACACACACACACACACACACATATATATATATATATATATATATATATATATATATATATATATATATAATTATTTTTATAAAAAATTTATAACATAAGTATGTTATAAAAAAATCACTAAAAAATAGCCATTTTGTTTCAACACACTCTGTGTCTTATCAAGTGATGGTGTTGAAAAGAAAATAAATGGTTTTAAAAGTTTCAGATTAATTAACGATATATATATATATATGTAAGCAAAATATATGGATATAGATCCGACAGAAAAATATACTGAAAAAATAAACAAAAATCCTAAAATAAATGGTTTTAAAAGTTTCAGATTAATTAACGATATATATATATATATGTAAGCAAATATATGGATATAGATCCGACAGAAAAATATACTGAAAAAATAAACAAAAATCCTAATATACGATTATGCTGTTTTAATGTCGACGTCGAACGTTTCGGTCTAATAG
Organism: Acanthosepion pharaonis; assembly: GCA_903632075.3. Taxonomy (NCBI): domain Eukaryota; kingdom Metazoa; phylum Mollusca; class Cephalopoda; order Sepiida; family Sepiidae; genus Acanthosepion; species Acanthosepion pharaonis. The sequence continues at coordinate 325,952 of CAHIKZ030002154.1, forward strand.
ACCATCTTCAAAACATAATTAACATAGACCATATACAATTCAACATGAAAAAGACGATAGACATAAAAGCAATACCATTCCAAACAGATAACTGAAATCTTTTATAAGATCAGCGTTCCGTTTCAATACGATCACGTCGGCATCACGTGGGCGATGTTGTGAAAACGTATTCCTAAAATTTGAGTATTTTGAATGAAAAACGAAAAGAATTTTATTTTTGATCTAAAACTTATATGTACGTTTGTCGAGCATTAATCTTGCTAGAAAAGGGGAAATATTAAAGAAGACAGGTCTAATGTTCACCGTGCGTGAGATAGATATTATGCCTGCTTCATAAATCCGCCTAAGATTTTTATTATGAAAATATTTTAAAATCTTCACAGAATCAAAATCGAAATTATGATCAGCTTTAGTTGTGTGGCAGAGAGGTTGACCAGCACAGCTGGAGACGAATCTCTAAATGCAGACCAACATACAGTATTTACTACTGTATTTATGTGAATGGGGACATACCCATTATCGTCCGTAGGTATGCTACAATAGATAGATAAATAGATAGATAGATAGATAGATAGATAGATAGATAGATAGATTTCTTTTCCACTCTGTTTAGTCTAAATTAAACCGTTTTGAGATATCTAGTGATCTCTTAAATTTTTCCAAGATATCCTCTCGGAACGCTCAATAATTACTTCAAATAACAGAAGGAGAATCTTAGACTGTCGATGGATTACCAAAACTTCTTGGCTCACTTTGAACCAAATAAAATTGTTTATCTAGCAATCGATCTCAGGTTTTCCCAATTATAATTATAATATTCAGTAATCAATATTTTATCGTCAGAATAAATTATAATCAGTAAAAATTACTTTTATATACACTGTCTTTTGTCGCTGCCTACACATGTACGACGCATCTGATTGGTCTAATAATTTCTTATTTAGGGAATTTATTCTGTTCCTATGTGCGTCGGAAACAATCGATTGGAATTAGTGTCAGTCTTTTTACCCCGTCATACAAGTCATACTCATTTTTGGCGTAGTCTTTTGCTGTCTCATTGTTTCTTTGTTTTTTGTTATTATCTATCTATCTATCTATCTATCTATCTATCTATCTATCTCAGTTCATATCTCAGTTCATATCTATATCAATCAATTCAGATCTAGCTGCCTAGTTAACTGGGTGTACCCATATCTACGTGCCTATCAGATGGTTATGTGACGAATTAAAAAATAATGATAATAAAAAGAATGAAAAACTCTGCAGTGAAAATCGCATGAAAATATCTGAAGATTAAATTTCATTTTCTGTCGACTTTTAATGTTTGTATATATCTTGAAATTTATGACTGCATAAAATCTCTGTGAAATAATTCCATTTTGATGATTTAGAACAGATTTCTTGCACCTTTAGAGCCAATCTCATCGACGATTGGTTGATTTGTTGATGACGCAATCAAATCACGCATATTTCACCAAAGCACTCAACAACAACAACAACAACAACAACAATAAATTCTTCATGTCGTTACCCTGAATCACATAGCAGCAATGTTATATTTTCTTTTTTTTAAGAATGCTCACTGATCATGACACAATGTTTGGTCGAAACTTACTGATGTCAAAGGACTGAACAACCGTTCTCATTTTTCCTGCTTCTCTTATGTTCATTCTCACTACCTCTTTGTCATATAAGAATCAATTTGGACACTGAAGTAGTTGCATTTTAGTTTGTCCTGGGTTTGAAGTGGTGTTCGAGATCCGGTCAAAGATTTTGAGCTAATTTTTCAGGAATTATTACAATGTATAATAAACATCAGTCTCATTTTGTTTTTTAAAAAACAGAACGAAATTCACCGGGATTGGCACTCAGGTATTTTCAGTATTTAATTGAAAATATACGCCTTATATTCAATAAATTGCATGAATATATATATATTACTGAGAGAAAAAACAAGAACAACATCTATTCCATACCTGAAGATGTCTGTAGGAACAGACGAAAGCTTGTAGTAAAAATAAGAATTAATGCGGCAGAAATTTATAGAAACAAGGATCTTTTCATTCATAACGGGTTCGGAGGTTTTTGTATATTATTTGAATTGTTTGCGACGATGGATTTCTCGCCAATTAAATCATTAACTTTTTGCATTTGTTTTTGTGAATAATTCATGAATATATATATATATATATATATATATATATATATATATATATATATATATATATATATCCATTGTCCTGATGACACGTTGTTTAGCATGAAACAGACTGTCGCCTCTGAATGTTCACTTCAATGTCCACTTTTATATCTATATTTACATACGCTCTATCTCTGATATTGAGCTCTTTATCCCAATAAATATAGCATACCTAAAAACTATATTTCTTCATCTTTTATATATATATATATATATATATATATATATATATATCGTTTTGTAATTGAAATAATCATCTAGCAGATTTAGAGTTTTAGGTAAAAGCCAGCATTTCTGAATGCTTTTTTTCAAGTTTTTTCTTTATTAAGATTTCGTACCGTAACATAATCTTCGTAATTTTTTTTTATTTTGCTGGACAGTTAATATCAACAGGTACTGTGAAATTTCATTTAAGAAATGTTATATGCATACATACGTATATATATATATATATATATATATATAGATATGGACAGTTTTTATGTTCTCTCTCTCTCTCTCTCTATATATATATATATATATATATATATATATATATATATATATATATATAAATATATATATATATGATGTATTTCGGTGGCGATTTTTCATTTATTCACATTTAGTTAATGACCAACGAATTTTTTTTTGTTTTTTTCTGTTTTTTTTTTTCTATATTTCGGACCAATTTCTTGTTTCCTGTAAAAAAATTTGAACATATATTGTCTGATATATGAATACTTAAAGACTTCAAAGTCATTGTAAAAATATTTTTATTTTTGTTGATAACGTTTCGACAAATACCAATTCGTAGTCTCAGCATTATCAAAAAAACTCTTTGATAATAGCTTGAAAAAACCGAAAGTATCAAGACATTGAACAATTATATATATATATATATATATATATATATATATATATATATATATATATATATATATGAATGATAGAAGGAGAGAGGGAGAGTATGTGTGGTGGATTTTCGTTTTGAATTTTTCTTACAAGTTTTCTTTTATTTAAGATTATAGATATATTTCTCGTTAATATTTCTCCAAGAACTTTCTGTCGGCTTTTGGTCATCTTCAGGAAATAAAGGTATTTTCAATAAGCTAGTGTCTTATTTCAATAGTCTTAATATTTTATTTTTTTACACATTGGCTGTCAATGACGAGATAACTCGTGATTGGTAGTTTTTATTCTGTCCACGACTACGAGTTATCTTGTACTTGGCCTTTTCTGATACATTTTCATTTTTTAGCGCCAACAACGAGTTTATTTGCAGCGACACTTTTTAAAGTGAAAATAATGTTAAGACTTGAAATTAGAAATCAGTTCATAAAAAGATTATTGCCTAAGTTGTCTATTACAAATTTGTCCTGATGAAGTCAGATTTTGTAATAGACCTCTCGAGGTCAATGTGCTAAATTAATTGCTGATTGAGTTTAAAATTATTTTAAGTCTGAAAGCCTCTTTGACTTCAATGTTATTTTTATATTTAATATTTTCTATATATATGATATTGAGCAATTATCCCATAAATATAACATGCATTAAAACGATATTTCTTCATATATATAGCAGATTTACGTTCGAGTTTAGGTAAAAGCCAGCATTTCGAATACTTTTTTCAAGAGAAGAATGTTTTCTTTACTGAGAGTAGTGGCTGGCGTAACATAATCTTCTCAATTCTTTTTTTTTTTTTGCTTTGTGCTGGACAGTTAATATCAATAGGTAATGTGAAATTTCCTTTAAGAAATGTTGTATGCATACATACGTGTATATATATGTGTGTGTGTGTATATATATATATATATATATATATATATATATATATATATATATATATATATATATATATATATGGTGTATTTCAATTGTAACGATTTTTCATTTATACACGTTTAGTTAATGACCAATGAAAGATTTTAAGGATTTTTTTTTGTTTATTTATTTAAGGATTTTTTTTCTATATTTCGGGGCAATTTCGTAATTGACCTCTCGAGGTCAACATGTTAATTGCTTTTCTTATGTCACATGTAACATTTTATTATTTTTTTTTTTTTTTGAAGTTTCTTTTTTTATCATTGGATATCTGAATAAGTACCCCAAAGTTTGTAAATGTTTTTTTGTTAAAAATGTTTTAAATATTCCGTTCCTATATTGAATTTTATTTTGTTTATTTCAGTTTTTATAAATAGAATTTCTTTTAAGTTTTGTTAACGTTGTCAATAATTCATTTCGTGCCAGTTTATGGTCAAATTGTCTTTTAAGGAAGGTGTCTTGACTGATAAAAAATATATTATTGATGAAAATACGTTCATTGAAAACTTTGGCGTTGTGGATGTGCGCCTTTCTTGCAAAAATTATTTATTATTAATGCAAGAAATGATAAGTAAATTAACTTAAAAGGAAGAGGGATAAGAAATACGTAGAAAGAAGTTAAAAAAAGGAGAAGGAAGAAAATGGTGTAAAGAAGATAATCAGAAAATAGAAAGAGGAGACAGTTTAAATGAGAAAGAAAGAATGAATGGCAGGAAGAAAGAAAATGGAAGAAAGATAAAACTGTAAGAAAGAAAATGAAAAATGCGAAAAAGAAATAAATAAATAAAAGAAGGGAGAAAGAAAGAAAGAAAGAAAGAAAGAAAGAAAATGAAAAATATATGAAAAAAGGCAAATAAACAAAGAATGGAATAAAGAAAAGAGTGAAAGAAAGAAAGAAAGAAAGAAAGAAAGACAGAAAAAGAAAATCGAAAGAAATCATACACTCACGATGAAATGGAAAAGAAGAGAAAAAGAAAAAAGAAAAAATGGTAGAAAGAAAGAAAATAAAAAATCTGAAAGAAAAAATAAATAAAGAAAAGAATAAAGAAAGAAAGAAAGAAGAAAAGAAGACAGAAAAAGGAAATCGCAAGAGATCATACACTTACGATGAAATGGAAAAGAAAAGAAAAAGAAAAAAGAAAGAAAAATAGTAAAAGCCACAAAAATGAATGTCAGATTAAGAAAGAATAGCTAAAAAAACACACACAAAAAAAAATAGGTGGCGAAGTGAAAAGAAAGCAATAAAAACAATAGAAAAATGGTTTCACTTTTCTGATACAATAATTCCCAGCATACCATGCACTAGATTGACAGCTTCCGCAGTCATGTGACAGGTAAACAACCGATTTTGTAACAATTCTTTTTCTATTATTAAAGCAAGATTTCGCCATTAGCACAAAGGACTGAAGTCTTCTCATTCAGAAAAAAAAAACTCTCGAATTAGTGCCGCTGCTTTTTATAAAGCTACGAGCTCATAAAATCTTTCTCCCGTTGTCGAGTAATTGCAAAATCTTCACTAATCATTGAATATATCGACAATTATAACAGTACGACAAGCAGCGGAACAAGAATTGACAAACCAAGTTCGAATCCTCACCGAAGCGTCCATATTCACTTTGCTTGAAACCCTTTAGAAAAGGCTTGTCCTATCACCAGATATTTGAAAAAATATGACTTGTTTCTAGTATGCCATGAATATTATCCTAGGATATTGTAGGTAGGTGACCCCTTGGACAAGCCATTCATGCATAACTATCAACCTTGACAACATAGATAAGGTTACGAGCATAACGTATTAGCAATAAATTGCTATTATTTACTAAGCTTAGTTCAGTTTGGAACAAGGCCACAGGTATGGAGCACTCAGGATCAAATTAACTATGCATTAGTAATGATCAATCAAACTACATTGCTAACCCCTACCCATCGCCTTGACAACCTACAAGCATTGTTTAGTGTAAATATAATTCGATCCTAAGGAGAAAATTAACCCAAATAAAATCCCAGATTTAATATCCAGTGCTGACATCGTAAGGCTCGTCATCAAAACCTTATCAACAAGTAACTTTCCTTTATTAAACTATGCTGTCCTGTTGACTATTGGCGATTTTCCTCATTACAGAGAAATGATGTTAATGCGAAACATCAACGATTGAAGACCTCATGCAACACAAAAATTGTAAATTGCTCTGGCCTGCACTTGACTAATTTGTGCAACTGCAAACCATCGGCACCTAAGAATAAAACCCCCGAATTGGGAAAATTTCAAATTACTTTACCATCTCCATGAAAACCAAGAGAGAGATTGAAAACAAGAAATGCTTGTATTTCTAACTATTCCGAAATACAAAACATTTTCAAATCAAACATTATCTGTCATCAATTCAAAATCAGAAAAGTGTATTTCTGTAGAACTCGAAACTCTAGGGACTTATGAGTGTAGATGAGAAAATATATTGTTACTTTCCAGTGAGAATTGCCGCCAATATCCACTGACCTTTGTAAGATATTCGAACGAAGACATATGACAAGAGAAAATACGAACGTTGGGGCAAAATCATCAAAAGAAGGAGATTCACTTTCCTATGATATGTAATGAGTCTGCCGAAAACAACACGAGTAAGAAAAGCCTTACAAAATTCGCTTCAGGCAATGCAATAAGGAAAATGAACATTCGGAAATCTCATAGATAAAACAAAGCAGATCTTGTAAATATGAACTTATTCTCCTGGACATTCCAAATCAAGCATCTCTCCTTCAACGAGAGAAATTACCCTCTGACAGGTGCAATTCGAATTAGCCTAGGACAAGTGCAATTCGAATTAGCCTCGGACAGGTACAATTCGAATTAGCCTAGGGCAGGTGCAATTCGAATTAGCCTTGGACAGGTGCAATTCGAATTAGCCTTGGACAGGTACAATTCGAATTAGCCTCTGACAGGTGCAATTCGAATTAGCCTCGGACATGTGCAATTTAAATAAACCTCGGACAGGTGCAATTCGAATTAGCCTCTGACAGGTGCAATTCGAATTAGCCTCGGACATGTGCAATTTAAATAAACCTCGGACAGGTGCAATTCGAATTAGCCTCGGACAGGTGCAATTCGAATTAGCCTCGGACAGGTGCAATTCTAACAAACACCAAAGATTGATCATGCAATAATTTATTTTGAGTATCATTTTTAAAAATATAAAATGTTCTATTTTTATTGTGTTAGGATAGCTATTATCTCATCGTATATTTTTAATTTGTCAAAATTAGCGTATTTTATTTATTTATTGTGACAGAAGAAGGAAGCAATATTTTCGGATCAGTGTAGTATCTGTGCGCTGTGTCTTACCGTACTGTTCAAGCAGCAGAACACTGTCGTTGTGCATATCTTACGTGTGCTTGTTTCCTCTAGGTCATGAGTTCAATTCAGAGCGGAGTTCACTTGTTCCTTTTTGATATTTGTTTGCTTTAATGTTGACATGTTTTATGTAGAACAAAACAAAGTAAAATGCTGGAAAAAAAGTGAAACTGTTCGATATTATTGACGATTAAACATTAACCCTTTGAGTTCTGATCACCGGTTTACCGGTGGTAGAGAAAAATGACTTAATGCCCAGTATCCGGTTGAACGGTGGTAGAGAAAAATGACTTAATGCCCAGCCACCGGTTGAACGGTTGTAGAGAAAATGACTTAATGCCCAGCCACCGGTTTACCGGTGGTAGAGAAAAATTACTTAATGCCCAGTCACCGGTTGAACGGTGGTAAAGAAAAATGACTTAATGCCCAGCCACCGGTTGAACGATGGGTAAATACTTGCGTCGTGTTTTGCTATTGGTTGTTTTATTTGGGTAGACTGGGACACAAAGAAAGAATTCTGGCAATAAAGTGAAGGCGTGCAACCATACTCTCCCTTGCTAAGTATAATGCTTAGATTTTTTATATTTATTTTTATATCTACCGTGAAACATTACATAGCAATTATTTGCGAATTTTGACTCAGGAACACAGGCAGAAGAAGGGTTAAAATATTTCAGGAACGCAGGGCTCAAAGAGTTAAGAAATGGTTAACATCTTTGGCGAAGGATGCAGGATGTAACCGAAGAAAGGATCATAGAATTTACAATGATTCTAAGGATCTCGATGGCGGTCGATGTGATAAATAAAAATAATAAAAATAAATGAGGAATATGAGGTGTATCAAAAAAAGAAAACGATACACTATCAACGAAGATTTTATTCTCCCCTTCAAAATAATTCCTGTATTGAATGCACTTACTTTCTTCATCTTTTGACATTATCTGAAATCTTTGATTAGTGTAAATATAATTCGATACTTAGGAGAAATAGATATATAAGCCAGAAAGCCGGTCATACACGTCGTGATGTCATTAGTTCTCTGGAATTAAGTTCCTATCAGGTTATGGAAGTGCCAAAAGTCGTATCTGGCAAGTGTGGAGAACTGCTTACACCCAGGCTCTCTATTGGATATTTCCCCAGGGTAGACAACATTTCAATTATTTTCTGGAGGCGAGTAGCATTACAGAGTGCAGTTCACCAGAGTTAAAAAAAACAAAAAAAACTGGCAAAAATAGGAATCGGTTCATAGAACTAAGACTGGACATATACAGTGTAAAGATGATACGCATCTCTAAAATATAATTCATTATTTTGAGGCTGCTGAGTTACGTCATCAAAAGAGACTCGTTTTCGCTTCTTTTGGGCCACACCTTCGTGGAATGAGTAATTCTGTAAGTCTTAGATATGGTAAATAACAAGGAAATGCGTTGAAAGCAATAAACGTAGAAGACTAGGACCATTTCTAGGAAAGTTGGTTCACCGTGTCATCCAAGACAAGTTGCCTCATCAGAAGCCATCTTGTACATTTATAAATCTTACCATTCTACCATGCATTGAATATTGCTGCCATATCTGGTTTGGTACTCCTACTATATATCTCGAAATTCTTAACAAAATTTTAAAAAAAAGCGTCTTTAATGTAATCGATTCTAATCTGGCATCTCGACTTCAGTCACTTTCTCACCAACATGATGTGGCTTCTCTCTGTCTTTTCTACAAATACTTTCATTGCAATTGTTCTGATTTTTTTTCTTTGGTACCTTGACTGCAAGGATTTAAGCGTGTTACTAGATTGACAACTAGGTTTCAACGTTTTACTGTTAAAATAGCTACATATTCTGTATGTTCTTTTGAACTAGCTACATGTTCTATGTTCTATTGAACTAGCTACATGTTATATGTTCTATTGAACTAGCTACATGTTATATGTTCTATTGAACTAGCTACATATTCTGTATGTTCTATTGAACTAGCTACATATTCTATGTTCTGTTGAACTAGCTACATATTCTATGATCTATTGAACTAGCTACATGTTCTATGTTCTATTGAACTAGCTACATGTTCTATGTTTTCTTAAACTAGCTACATATTCTGTATGTTCTGTTGAACTAGCTACATCTTTTACATATTCTGTTGAACATGTTTTATATGTTTTGTTGAACTAGCTACATGTTCTACATGTTCTGTTGAACATTTTCTATATGTTCTGTTGAACTAGCTATATGTTGTCTATGTTATATTCTAATAGTTTCTCTTCTCGCACTTCTCACCTGTGAAACTTCCTTCGAATTTCTTGATTCTTTGCCAACTAAAATCTTCAAAAATGTAAATGCAATGCCAATTACCACCTTCTGACCTCCTGATCTTTTATTTTTCTTTCTCCACACTAAATTCTTCACATCCTCTCCCAGTAATCCCTTTGCGTTCTATTGATATTATTGCCTTGCTTGAGGTGAAATGATTGAAAAAAGAAGGAAATTGAACTAAGGAATTTGACCGATTGATTCTTGTGATTTTAAAAGAGTGCGCTATAAAATATCTGGGTTGTATTGGATTGGTAGATTTAGTGACATATCAACCGTTTTGGTAGGGGATTATTTAATGCCAGTATTTGTTTATTATTATTTCCTTTGATTTCTGGTGTATACTCATTTATTTCTGGGTCCCAACCAGAGACCTAACGTCAGAAATGGCATCATGGCACTTTTACTGAACATGTTTGAACCTAAGAGCACGTATATCTTACATTGATAAATCCCTTCGTAAGGTGTGAGCTGTACTTGTGAGAACAATTTGTTTGTATTTCTTTAAAGCATGGGCTACCAGGTAAACCTTTAATGAGTCTATTTGAACTCTTTTCTAATCAAACCGAGAGCTCCAACCACATTTGATTTAATACAATCATTCATGTCAAACCGTGAAATGAAGGTCGTTCTAAATTGGTTCTCCGCTAGTCCCTTTCATATGAACGTTGGTGACCCCCAAGGCTCTATCCTTTGGTCCTACACTGTTTCTGATCCTCATCAACGATCTTTCTGATGTCATCAGTTCCCAAGTAGGCATCTAGAAGTAGACGACACTTCTATTTACTCCTGTCCCAATAGTAAGTTCGGCATTTCTGACAAAGCTAATCTGGCCGTTGGTCTCGAAAAGAAACTCCAATCTGTGGTTGACTGGGGCAAGAAATGGCTTGTAAACTTTAATGCCTCCAAAATGAAACTGCTCTCATTTACCCACCACAGAGAACCCACCCTGCCTCCTATCAGCACGGCTGATACCCAACTCCAGGAGAACGTCTCTCTGCGTCTTCTTGGTCTCACGTTTTCCACTGACCTGAGCTGGAATAACTAAATTGAATCAATAGCTTCATCTACCGCAAGGAAAGTTGCTTCTCTGTGTCGCGCCAGAAAGTCTTTCTTCCTTCAGTCCATCCTTCAAATCTACCATTCGTTCTTGTATTGAATACTGTTGCCATATATGATCTGGTAACCCCGCTGTTCATCTCGAGGTCCTAGACAAAATTCAGAGACATATATGCAATGTGATAGGTCCTGACCTGGCATCTCGTTTACAGTCACTTTCTCACAGACGTGATGTGGCTTTCCCCTGTCTTTTCTACAAAAATTTTCATGGCAATTACTCTGACGAGCTACTTTCACTGGTACCCCAACTGCATGAATTTAAGCGTGTTACTAGTTTGGCACCTTTTCGCTGACGAAACAGTTAAATGTAACCATTTTTCTACTTCAACAGCTTCTTCTCTCGCACTTCCCGACAGTGGAACTCCCTTCCTCCTACTTGCTTCCCTAATGGCTATAATCTTCAAATATTCAAATGTAATGTCAATCGACATCTTCTGATGCCTTGCTCTTGATACCCGCCGTTCTCTATGTCCTTTCCTCAAACACCCCCTCTTTATTCTTGATCTCACTCTCTGTAACCCCCTTTCGTGCTAGTGGCACTCCAGTCTTGCTTGGGGGGAAATGTTTTTTTTTTAAAAAGTTTAAAAAAGAATATTATTATTAAGTTCTAGCTTTTCCTACACAATATTTCCATTTTCAACTGGAGATCTTGCCTTATGGATATTCTCCATCAAATTATTATTATTATTATTATTACTAGTGTGTTCACCGACAAACGATGGGCGTGTTCAAATTTGAGGCCAAAGATAAAAAAAAAAAGCTCCTGTTTACAAGTGAGTCCATTGGCAAACACTGGTCGTGTCTACACGTGGATTCATAGGCAAACGTTTGTTGTATACTTGAGTTCGTAAACATCCAAACAATAGGTGTTTTGTTTTTTTCATGTGAGGAAGGAAGGGTGTTTTATGCCTCTATAGGGGATACAGGCGGGCATTTCTACGCCACGCTGACACATCAGAAAGATAGAGGATCCCATGAAAACTATCACAATAGTTTTAGAACTGGAAAGGCTACCAAAGGATAACTTTATTAAATAGAATAAAAACTAATTCATATACAATTTTTATATGATTACGGTATTTGCTTGTTTCTTTCGTTTTCATAAAAAGTCAATGAGCTTCTTTCTTTTTTTTTTCTTTTTTTTTTCAAACCCAGGTTAGGTAATGGAATTTGTTTTGGACAAAGGCTGATTGATAAATGATTGAGTTTTTCTCCAACATCAAGAATCAAGATTAAATCTTAGTTTCAATTTACTATTTTCAAGATTATCTTCTAGATATCAGTGTTGCACAACTATCCAATAATACATTCTTGTAAAATCCGTGAGTTTTGAATATTTATCAAACCTAAGCTGGCACTCAATATATGTCTGACGGACATTGAGGAAATTACAGTAATAATAATGATGGCGATAAGAAATTAAATTATTACTTTTATTTTTTTTTAATTTCAAGCAGAAACCAGGTATTTTAACGGTACTTGAAACAAATATCAATAACTTTTAAATTATGATTTCTTTCCATGGTCATTTTGCTGCTTGCTAACCAGATTGGAACTTTTTTTATGGTTTAGTATGAAATATTATTTACTAAGCTTAAATTAATCTGACACAAGACGCCAAGTGGAAGGCTGTCAGTAAGGATGGAACTGACTAAAGCATGTATGGCCTGTGGAACTAAGTTGTCAATAAGTGTTTCACAACACAACACCCGGGTTGATATGAACTAAGCTTAGATAATCTGGCACAAGTTATAAGTGTGGAGCACCTAGTGAGACTCGAATTGACTACAGTAGTAATAGTCTACGGAATTTGTTAGCTAACCTTTTTCCATGACGAGCTGCTTTAATTGTTTTTTTTTTTTTTTACTAAATTTAGCCTGTTGCTACTCTATCGCTATGAGCTCTATTGTTTAGTTCCGCCAGTTCAGACCTTTACATCTAGGACATATTATGCCACTTCCACAGAGTCGAATCACTCTCATTTTCTCCCTGTTCCAAATATAAGAAGAAAGTTCCAGCTTTTCCTCAATAACTTTGTTGAACAGACACTTCCACGTGAGTGCTTTCTTAGACACCTTAGTCTTGACCTCTTTAAATCAAGGGTCAGTCATTACTTACCTCCCACCCCACACCTATTATTATTCTTATGATCATCTTCACTTTCTTTTCAGTCATTATTACACACTTCGGTCATCATTAGCATTTCAACTGTAACCCTTCCCACCTCTACATTGAGAGACTTTCGTAATTGTTACTTGTGTGGCATTCAGTATCAAAAAAATATGACCAAATGAGTGTGTGTCAACTTCCAAATAGGAAGAGTGTGCCAACTTTGAAAATCAGCCAAAATCGTTGGCCATTTTCCTGGACTTTAACACTGACTAACGCAGCCACTGGGAAATAGGCAACTATCTCAGCCATTAGACAAAACCTTGCGCAGCCACTGAGGAGTGAACTCAATACAGCTGTAATTAGCTGCAAGACTAACTTGCTCCACGATTTATATAATATTTAAATATAGCTTAGTCTGGTACAAGGTCACAAGTTTGGAGCACCAGGTATGACTCAGAATCCATGCCGTATTAATGGCCTTTGATAGCACTACTCTACAACCTCAGGCCCATCGCTAGGTGTCGGGGGCTACCCTCTTCTAGAAATTTGCTTCCACCCGTCAAAATGATATGAACTCATTTTAATGTAGTAATTCTTATAATATAAACCATTAATCGAATCCATTTTCAACGCTTGTTACTATTTCATTTGGTCAAGGGGCCTTTTTATTTATAGCTTTTTTTCCAATATGGGAACCAGTCATTCAGTCAGTTATGTGACATGCGTGTACCTTTCTATACATGACTGACGAGGCACATTTTTTCCTACAGTATGTTTCCATTTCTTCCTGTGGTAGACCAGTTGCCATCCCAGGCTATAGAACCCGGTTATGGCTTTTTCCAGTATGGAAACCAGTCATTCAGTCAGTTATATGTCATGCTATTTACCCATTGCTGTGGGAAGAAGAGGATTCATACTTTTCCCAAGGGTATTAGTATGTAAGTGAATGTAATGGATTCGACTGGAATTCGAACTCGGCTCTCCGATTCCTCAATCCGAACCGCTATCCACTGTGCCTCCAGTCATTATTAATGCGAAATTGAGGTTTCGAATTCGTATAAATGCTTTAGCATCTCGGCCTTTTAGGCGCATATTAATCTTTTAAGTTCAGTTTCAAGGTATCCCATACAATATCACTCACTCGGAAGAGAGCTAGGCTTATTACCTCTCACCTGAGGCATTCCCAAAAAGTAAAGTGCTGTGAGGACTTAACCACTTTTGGACTCTGGTGATGAGATCCTCAATTTAAATACAGCCACATTCCATTCGCGTGGATATAAAATCGCAGCCTCCTTAAAACACTCTAGCGACGGGCCTGACTAACCCTAAATCTATTCCACAGTGTGGATATCCATGAGAAGTTGAGCTCAAACTGCAATGGAGCAATGGTCCATAAATAAGCTCAAGTCTAAATGAAATGACTTTGATCCTCACCGGGTGTTGCCGACATATACCAGATGATGTTAAACTTACTAAGTACCCACAAGCAGTGTCTGTGTTTATTTTAAGGGACAGGATATAGACAAGTAATCACGTATGCCTGGTTGTAGGGGAGGATGGTTAGTTCTTCCAAACTCTCAAATTAAACAGACTTCATATCCGAAGGGTAAAATTAGGTTAAAAGGTCAAATTTAGCCCAGTCAATAACGACCATCGCCACATCTATAAAACTACTCCCCTCCGATTGCGTAGCTTTTATGTGTTTTTCTAATTAGCACACTTCTACAAGAATCTCTCCCCTCATGAGTTTGAACTTTTCTTTCTTTCTCTATTTGCTCGTCTTTTTATAGAAACGGAGTATGGCACAAGGCCTTTGTTTTTCTTTTACGCGGAACTCCTACGTTTCTAATTTCATATCCGTCTCTTCGGAATATACGCGATCGTGGCTCTCCACAGATTCCTTTTTTTTTTTTTTTTTTCATTATTATCTATGAATAGCCATGACTTCTTATGAAAGATTAGTGGCTTCCTGTTGCCTTCCTCGCGGTTCTGAATTCAGAGTTTTCTTTCTCTTAGACTGATTGCCAACCAAGGCCCAAAATCCCAGTTTCGCTTGCTATTTAACTCTAGTTGGCGGGAATAAGAGGCGGATTCTTTCCCAAGAGCCTTTGTAAGAAAGTGAATGTAACAGACTAGGCCAGGATTTGAACTCTGATCAAGGATTTCAATTTCACCGTCGATAACCGTTACACACAACATGCATATAGCATGTACCCTGGACTAGAGAACATAAACTACTCAGCCCCTTCGTCACTTCTCTTTAAAACAATTCAGGTTTCATTGATTAATTCCCACCCTAGGGTGAGATGGGGAGGGCCGATGGGGGAGTAACTAAGGGGACGATAACCTGAGCTATTACAATTCCCGCCAAAAATGAACAGGACTGTATTTTTTTTATTGCAGTCAGTAGAAATGACTGAACGGCCTTTTTTAAAATAATAATATTATTTTAATAATAATATTCTTTAACCAAGAATTATCTAATCTAGTGGCCATTGCTGAAGATAATGTGACAGCAAGTCAATCCAAATTTTCAGCACTCTCATCAACATTCTTGCTACCAAGTATATATATATATATATATATATATATATATATGGATGTATGTATATATATATATATATGTATATATATATATTTATGTATATATATATATATATATATACATACATTTATATATGTATATATATATGTGTATATGTATATATATATATATATATATTTATATATATATATATATATATATATATACGTACATATGTACATATATGTATATACATATTTATATATATGTACATTTTTATATATATATATAAATATATAGTGTATATGTATATATATATATATATATATATTTACATATATATATATATATATATATATATATATATATATATATATATATATATATACATATATATATATATATATATATATGTGTATATATATACATATACACACACATATATATATATATATATACACATGTGTGTGTGTGTGTGTGTGTGTGTGTGTGTGTGTGTGTGTGTGTGTGTAGAAGCAATCGTGGTGGTTAGTCTGAAACAAACCGGTTTTCAAAAGAAAAAAAAACAAATAATTCAATTTGAAATTTGGCTCAGATGTCAAGTCTTCGAACATCATTTATGAAATCCTAAAAATTCTTTTCACTTAATACAATTTTTTTTCACCAAATTTAATGAGATTAAAAACAAAAGTCCTGTCTTGCAATCAACCAGAAAATCTTATAACATTCAAAAGTGACAATTTCAATCAAGTGGATGATTTATTTATCTTTTATATCTGCGATCATGGCTGAAATCCTCTTAAAAATTTATAGATGATAGAATCGCAGTATAAGCACTATAAAAAAACGAATATCATCTGGAAGTTAAAAAACGAAAGAAGTTTTGAAAGACCAAGTCTAGAAGTCTTCTTATACGGTTCAATATTTGGACATTAACAAAATCACTAGTGAAAACAAAATAGATTATACATACATTTGACTATTGATAGCAGCACACTCAGCTGGAAACAACAGATGCACAATGAATAAATATATGGGAACTGACCAAGGATTATGGAGACAATCTGTGAAAGGCAAGTGAGGTTTAATGGCCATTACTAGAAAGCTAATCAAGAAGTTGTGCATCAGCCTATACTTTGGAATCCAAATTAGTATGAAAGATCAAGAAAGATCGGTAAGCCAGCAAGAACTTTCACCAATCAACTTTTAGAATCCCGCTACCACCTTTTTTATCAACATCAATTTTTGTACAAAAAATGGATCACAGAGCTTATTCAGGTTATTAAATATTTTCAGAAAATCTCAACTTCTAATTGGTCACTTAATATTTAGTAACATCGACTTAGTTCTTGACCTGACCAAAAAGACAATTTCGCCAAAATCTATCAAGCCTCTGTGAGCCTATCACGTGACTAAAATTAGCAATAAAATATGAAACGTCTTTCATCTTCGACAGTGCGCCGATCGGAATCCTTTGAACTCGTCATACAGTTCCAGGCTTTACGTTATTTTTCCTTAACATGATTCCAACCTGAGAGAACACTCATTCACACAGCAATATTTTATGATGAACAATCAACTCAAGTTTTCCACATTCAACTTAATACACGAATCTTTTTCATACACTTTCAAGCTGAACGTTAATTATTGCACTTAACATAAACATAGCTTGTTAAGAACCACTTACTCCAACTAGAATATTCTCTTCGAACAAATGAAAGCAAATCAAAGAGCAACAATTCCGTAAGCCTTAAAGTAAGTCGTAAACAATATTTCTCTATTTCAAATACAAACTTGAACTGTTTATTGTTTTTCTTAAATTACTATAATACCAAAACACACTTTCTCATTATTGTACAGACCATTCAACAAATTATAATCTATCAAACCAGAACTTTGATAACCTTTCATCTAAACATAAAAGGATGTTTGAACTTTTTAAAACCACTTCTTTTCTCCAGTTGTTTTTGTTTCTCTTGTTTATATAAATATTTTATTCATTGTTGTGCAAAAACTGTTGTTTCTCATGTTGTCCTTATTCTATGTTTGTTGAATTCTAAAATTTAATGTGAGAGGAAATTGTTAATTTCATCACGCAGCCTATTTATTCAACATTTATTGATTCATATAATTTAATCCATTAACACAACCTCCACAAACTCATCTATGAGATCGAAATCAGAAAGAAGAACTGTTTGCAGCTACCGATGAAAGAAATGGTTGGAAGGGGATTGTCAGAAGTGCTCGTTTCAGGACTATCAGATAGATAGATAGATAGATATGAACAGACTGAGATAGATAGATAGATAGATAGATAGATAGATAGATAGATAGATAGATAGATAGATAGATATGAACAGACTAGATATATATATATATATATATATATATATATATAGATAGATAGATAGATAGATAGATAGATATGAACAGACTGAGATAGATAGATAGATAGATATGAACAGACTGAGATAGATAGATAGATAGATAGATAGATTTATTCATTCATTGAATTTCCTTATCAAATATGTGAAATATTTTTTTAAAAATGCGAATTAGACAATTTTTTTTTTTTTAAATTTCTTCACTTTTCAGGATAAAAAAAGAATTTCTGAGACGAGATATTGTTATTCAATAATCTATTTTCAAACTAGCATCTTTGTTATCTTCATTATGGCATGACACACCCCACCCAGACACACTTCCAGTATTATTCATTAATTCCACGTAATTAAAGATTAGTTGTTCTCATTCCCTGCTTTGAATTTTTCTTTTCGTTATGCCTGTCTTTCTCCCCAGGAATTGGTTTTGCATTTACCAATTTTCTTTGTTTAAAAAAAAAAAATTGTCATTTAAAAAAACGAGATGGAAAAATCCGAAAAAAAATATTCAAATATTTAAATAAAAACCAAACCAAAAAAAAAAAAAAAATAAATAAACACTATATAATGGTGGCGTAGCTGTTAACGGCACGTCCAAATTCCGGATCCAACATTTGTTGCGTTCACTTTCGCAATAATAGACTCGGGAATGGCATCACTCCATCTCTTCAACCCGCTCCCTTCTCGGTTATGGCTTAAATAACAATATACTGGGATCTTTAGCCAATCTGAGGAAAAGACGATTCCGAATTCAACAACAAAATGGAGGCAACAGAAAACCACACCACAATTTTCCCCAAGAAGCCATAGCAATTCAAAATTAATATAGAAAAGGAATGTGTGGAGAGCTATGATCTCCCAAGTGATAAAGACGTGTGGCATTTGAATAAATGATAACACACACATGAACTTTATATTGTTACATTATAAAAGAATTAAGCGTTTATATCATAAATGGCAAGTTTATCAAAAGTCAAAGATGAACATTCGTAAATGAAAATTTGAACTTCTCGCAAACCAGGTATATATTATATTTATCTTAGTCTGGCACAAGGCCCCAATTGCTGAGCACTTGCTTGTAATCGCCTGATACACTAGCTCGTTAATCATTATTTCATGAGAGAGATTAGTATCCGTTATACACTAAGGAATAAGAAAAGCGTTAAGTACTTCTAAAATCTGTTATAGAATATTTTCATAAATCACACCAAATAAAAATGCCTGTCTACAGTTTGTTGTTTTTGTTACGTTCATCATCATCATCATCATCATCATCATCATCATCATCATCTTTTCCTTTTTTGTTGTTAACTCTGCATCATCACGATCGCTATCCTCTACTTCGTGGTCGCCATCTTTTTCTTAATCATTATTATCATCATCACCATCTTCTATTTCTTTTCTCCATCGGAGACTCTCAATTCTTGAAAAGGATGTCATAAGCGTAGAAGATAAACGCAAAAGAACTCTATCTATAGCGTCTCTCTGTGGGAATTTTGTGCGCCCAGACACAGAAATAAAACAAAAGAATGTATGATGAGAAGCAAATAACAAAGTGATTCATCTCAAGACTTCATTTCACCCCCAACAGATACTACCGTGGCTCATCCGGTAGAAGAGAAAATACCCGCTTATATTTCGTAGATTTAGGTTCAATCCCTGGGGAAGTTTTCAGAAGAGTCTCTTATGCTTCGGTTAAGAGAAGAGACAATATTTCAACTAACCTTACGATTGTGATTTTGCTGCCTGTTTTGAACAACTAGGGAAAACATCTCTCATTTGATCATCTATATGAGATGTGCAAGTCTATAATAGATCGTCAATTAAAGATATGCTCGTCTTTTCGAGTTAATATAAAACAACGACAGGAATGACAAGGCACATAGCATTTGGAAATAAACGCTGTTTTCTAAGGTGGGTTCGAATATTTAACAGATGTCCTTTGTCATGACAATCTGGAGTGTGTTAGCAAAAATGCTGATATCTACCGATATTCTTGTCGGGGGACACGATTTAAACCGTATCTGTATCGCTAAACACAGTTTCATAAGGAATGCTTCAGTCATAAGAATATCAAATTCATCAATGGAAATAGAATAATGCACACCGATTACACACACACACACACACACACATAGATAATTAATAGAACTAGAATAGATAGATAGATAGATAGATAGATAGATAGATAGATAATGTACCCAGATAGACAGACAAGATAGATAGATAATAAACAAAATGAAATAGATTGAAATAATAGTTAATGAACAAAATGGATAATGGAGATAGAGATAGATAATAGATAATAGATAGATAGATAGATAGATAGATAGATAAACATAATGAAATGGACAGATAATGAACATAGAGAGATAATGGAAATAGATAAGGAGATAATGAACATAGATAGATAGACAGATAATTAATCAACATTAACATAGATATATAGATAGATAATTAATGAACATCGATAGTTAATAAACATAGATAGATAATGAATAGAACCAGACAGACAGACAGACAGATAGATAGATAGATAGATAGATAGATAGATAGATAGATAGAAACAGACTGCGATAGAGAGACAGATAGATAGATAGATAGATAACATAGATAGACAGAGAATGAACATAGATAATGATCATAAATAAATAGATTGATAGATAATGAACATAGATAGTTAATAAACAGAATTAGATACATAATGAATAGAATGAGATAGATAGATAGATAGATAGATAGATAGATAATGAACTGAATGAAATATACAGATAATGAACATCTATATAGAGATAATGAAAATAGATAAGCAGATAATGAACATACATAATGAACACAAATAGATAATGAAAATAGATAGACAGATAATGAAGATAGATAGATATGAACAGACTGAGATAGATAGATAGATAGATAGATAGATAGATAGATAGATAGATAGATAGATAGATAGATAGATAGATAGATAGATGGTGGTGGTGGTAAGTCTTTTTGCTTATAATTTTTTTACCTAGTAATGTTACCAGTAATACAATGAATAATTGTACGGCTGGCATGAAACAGGCATATCTAAAAAGATGACTTTGAATACCGAAGAGAAATTTGACAGATAGGACAAGTAAAATTACCTGCTGATTATTTTTTTAACAGAGACAAAGAAACGACGACATATTCCTAGACAAGGACAGAAAAACGGGAACAGTCAACTTCCGTGGATCAATTAACGACTTCAGATTGAAATTCCATCAAGGTTACCCGGGTCGACAGAAACCTGAACAAGACCGGAGGACACAACGGCCGAAATACTGTTATAATAAGAACAAGCAAGAGGAAATTATTCGGACTGTAATTAAGGTAAATATGGATAAGTCCACATTCCAGAAATTTACCTGGAAAGTCTTTGAAATGAACGAAGATTTCCACAGCTTCTTTGAAATGTTGAAAAGGAAAGAAAACTCATTTTATTGTTTCAATTAAAACAATTCGAACGGAATCACTTGAGAAGTCCTTGTCATTTCAGTTTCTCCAGATCGAGGTGCTGATCGACGACTAGCAAATACACTTGAGGAAGGTTGAAGAATACATCAATGGAAACGTTGTAATAAAATCAAGTGAAATGAGTATGAATAATTCTTTAAATATAGGTCTATCGTACATTTTATTTCAATTTGAATTTTGAAACCCCCATTCTTTAAATTGAGGTTATATGTTTACTTTATTTTATATATTTATTAATTTATGATAAAGAGACATGGGGGTCGTTTTCCAGCCCTACCTAATTTAAGAGATGTAAGGTAAAAAGAACAATTAAATGTTAAACTTTGTTTTTAGATGAGCTGCAAGAATAACTAAAAATAGTACAAATAAAACAAAAGTCGGATGTAGCATATTTTGCGATCGTCCCCGGGCAGCCACTATTGTTGCCTTGTTCTAGACTAAACGAAGTTGAGTAATATTATTTACATTATTCGAACTATTGTCCTCATCTTTGTCGCCATATTTATTACAACGCTTCGGCCGTTGTACGCTCCAGCCTTCTTCAGGTGGGATGTCGAACTGAACAGTTTATTTCTCTCACTTTATTTCTCTCACTTTATTTCTCTCTAGACTGTTCTAGTTCCGTGTGCCATGTTTAATAGTTGTCAGTTATCAGTTATCTCCTGTTAATTTCCCTCTACAAGTTCACCACTGTCTTAACCGTATATTGAACTCATACTCTTTGGGTCCTATCACTTGAGGACACATGGCACAGTAGTACAACGGGCGAAACGTTGGTACAACGGCCGAAACGTCGTAATAAATATGGCGACAAAGATGAGAACAATAGTCCGAATGATGTAAATAGTGTACATAATACCTCATCTCAGAAATATAAACAGATACTAAAGTTGAGTAAATAATTAACTCGGACACTGACTTGTGAGGCCTTTTTCTCCAATTCTTTATCGACGCGTCAAAACTTCAGTTCCTCAGTAAATGATCAATTGATGAACCAAGAAAGAAGGGCGAAATGCTGTGAATGTCTCGTAAAATACTTTGCAAATTGGATTAAGTTTTATAAAAAAAAAGAAAAAATGGATATATTTTTAATTATATTGTTGTTGATGATGTTGTTACACGACTGATTGCATTTTGAAACTGCAAAATATCTCCGATATTTGAATTCGTGTAAAGCGAATAAGAAGAAAAAATTAAAAAAACTGATGACACCAATGGAATGTCTTATAATATAGTTTTATTTTTACTTCTAATAATAAGTCCGAACATTTGAAAACAAGACGAGCTATTGTTATTACTGTAGTGCAGTGGTTTACGTGCTAGTCTCGCATACCATTACTACAGTAGTGAGTTCGAGCATTACTGATTTTCACTCCCTTATGGGCATGTTTAGTAAATTATACAAACTTATATTGATTGTAACGTTCACTCTGGTTTTACTCAAATAGGTTTTCAGTTATTACTGTTGTTGATATTTTTCTTCTTCTTCTTCTTCTTCTTCTTCTTCTTCTTCTTCTTATTATTATTATTATTATTATTATTATTATTATTATAAGAAGAAGAAGAAGTAGTAGTAGTAGAAGAAGAAGAAGAAGAAGTAAAAGTAGTAGTAGTAGAAGAAAAAGAAGAAGTAGACGAAAAGGAGTAGTAGTAGTAGTAGTAGAAAAAGAAGTAGAAGAAGTAGTAAAAGAAGTAGAAGAAAAGAAATAGTAGAAGAAGAAGGAGAAGAAGAAGAAGAAAAGAAGTAGTAGTTGTAGTAGTAGAAGAAGAAGAAGAAGTAGAAGAAGTAGAAGTAGTAGTAGTAGTAGAAGAAGTAGTAGAAGAAGAAGAAGAAGAAGAAGAAGAAGAAGAAGAAGGAGAAGAAGAAGAAGAAGAAGGAGAAGAAGAAGAAGAGGAAGAAGAAACCGTACACGCAGATATGACATTGTACAATTTTCAAGTTTGAAATACAATTAGAATGAGGCGATCTATTTTATTCAAATAAAAAAAGATGAAAACCTCATAAAAAAGTCCCAAAATTCTCAATCACAAAACTTAAAAGTCATGAATTTATTTCCTAAAGAATTCTTCTAACAACTGATAAATTCATTAACGCCTTCTTTCATTTCTTTGATTCAAGAAGTTCTTGTCGGTAAAACTTAAAAAAATGTTAATCCGTATGAAATAGGTCGCATGAAAAGGTAATCTTCAATTGATCCAAAATTAATTATTATTTCCCTATATAAGAGCTTTATTAAACTGAATATTATTTATTTGAGCTTTCATAGAAAATTTAAAGCTGCTCTTCAATTTTCTGGTTAACTAAAATCTGATCATAAACTAACAAGAATGATATTGGTTTGACTGATGTTTACGCTTCCCAAACGTATCCAGCTATTTTGTAGATATTTTCTGGTTATTTTACGAAGTACATCATTTATCACAGGTGAGGTTAGAATAAAAATAATAATTCATTCAGCTGATGTTTTTATTCTCACTAATTCCAAACTCATTAAAAGTCGATGTCAAATGATTGTCATTGATTTATCGGACTACAAATTCTCTGGCTGACATTTGCGACCATTATTTACGATAACGTTCTAATCTTTGATGAGTTGCTTTATCGGACGCACTTCCAGAAACCTGACTGTTATTTTAGCATTGTAGTAGGAAAGAGTGTTCTTTTATTTTGTAAAATACCAATTTTTAAGATCTTTGCATTTAGTTTCGAATTTGTTTCACATAAGTAATTTAATCATGTCAACAGAAAGAGTGCACAAGTTTTAACTGTTTAACTTCGCAATGAAACTCCTAAAAGAAAAAAAACTAAAAAAGAAAAATCCAAAGGAAATCCATTCGTGTATGATACAAACATTGAGTAACGTTTGTATTTATATAATTAAATCATGATTAAATATTTAATTGTGAAAAAACAAAAAATGGCGTTCGCACTTCCAGAGTGGAGCTTTTGAGACACGAGATGCGGTCTTGAAGATTTTCAACGATATCGACTTGTGCGATTGCTGATCATATTCGTGACCAAATTCTGGTCAATCGGCAAATATCGGCCAAAATGAATTGCTGAGACAAAAAAGATATCCAGGGTAAAAGTTGGTTTTATAATTCATGAATGGTTGGATATGTAGAAGGTATCAGCCAGTTGGACGACAAAATCCTAAAAGGCTGACCAATATCGAAGGAACACTGCCAATTGGCAATCTGATGATCATTTTTTGGAACGAGTTGTCAATGACGATGAAATATTGTCCTAAAATCATGATTCGAAGACCAGATAACAATTCATTCACTAGTAATCCTCTACTTATAAATAGGTGAAGACATTCAAGACCAGATGTCAGCAAAAAAAGTCATAGCCACAGATTTCGATGATAAGGAACTTACTTTGATGACTGACTCTCTTTAGGTTGGACAAACAGAATATTACTCTAACTTGTTATTCAAATTAAAGTAGACACTGAAAGAAAAATCACCGTAGAAAACTACAGAATTTTTTTTTTTTTTTTTATTTTTGTGCGACAACGTACTTAATCACTTTCGATATTTTGATGAATGCTGATTTTGAATGTATAAATCATCCCCCCCATCCATTATTAAATATTACACTGTCTATTCCGCAACCATAAAAGGTGTTTGAAAAAGAGGAAAATTTCGAATGATCAGGTGAATAATAGCAGAATAATATTTCAGTCACTAAGCATCATTTTTCTTTCTTTCTTTTTTGTTTTTAAAGATGGGTAAAGAAATTTGAGAAATGATGAAGCCAGAATGTTAAGCTGAGGGGCGAAAATCTGTGAAATACTTTGTATGTTTCATGAGTTGAACTGATTTCCTTCTTGGTCGGGCAGAGAGTAATTTATGCCCCCCCCTCCTCATCCCCCTCCCCTCCTCCCTCCTCCACTTGCGATTCTCCTTAATTTTTAACGCCTTCAAGATTTGAAATTAACAAGGTTTTCCATTTCACTGAAATAGACATTAAATGCATGAGAGCATTATCATCTCCTCTATCTTTTCTTTCCTTCTTTCTTTCTTTCTTTTTTATTAGGTAAAAAGCATTTCTTTTTCTCACTAAAAACACAACTATCTTTGATATGTCTTTTTTCCTTCTTTTTTCCTATCTTTTTTCCTTCTTTTTTCCTTCTTTTATTCTTCTTTTTTCCTTCTTTTTCGTTTTTTTCCTTCTTTTTTCCTTTTTCCTTCTTTTTTCTTTTTTCCCTTTTTCCTTCTTTTTTCCTTCATTTATTCTTTTTTCTTTCTTTTTCCTTTTTTCCTTCTTTTATTTTTCTTTTTTCTTTCTTTTTTTCCTTTTTTCTTCTTTTTTCTTTATTTTGTTCTTCTTTTTTTCCTTTTTTCCCTTCTTTTTTCCCTTTTTCCTTTCTTTTTTTCTTTGCAATCAAAACGAAATCGTTCATTAATTATCTGATGTAATAGCATGAAATAAACACACACGCTAACTTTACTAACAGAATCATATGACTCTTTATTGCTAATAATCCTTCTTTGTGTCGTTTTGCTCTAAAACTAATTTAATCTTTAATTTCATAATTACTGAGCTTAGTTTGTAACACAAAGTCCAATGTTTGGGGGAAATTAAAAGCTAGAAGATTGAATAATATTCTAGGACCATGCCTACCTTAAATTAACGGACACAAAATCATGGCCTTTTTTTTTTATCTTTGCCCGAATACCAACCAGTTTCAGCTGATAGAAAATAATCGACGAGACTTTATCTACAAAAAGCAAATCTAAATCCCAAGAGAATGAAAGAACGTTTGGAGCAACAATAAAAGCTTCCGATATTAAAACATTAATTGAAATCATAAATGGGTTTTCGTTATTTCTTATATTTAGGTGAGTACGACACAGGGCTAATTAGGAGGAAATAAAGAATGAAAGATTGTGTTGCGCCAGTTTTCATATGTAAAATGTCTGCTTGTATTGAAAAGCAGCTTTCAAAATCCAAGTTTTTGCCTATATCCGAACACTGACCACTAGTGATAATGAGATATATCAAACTATCACCAGATACAACACAATCACTAGTTTATATACTGAGTTTATTAATCAACAACTGATGGTCGTCTATACATCACCATAAATAACATGCTTAAATCTGTTTGGGTTAATGTTTTTTCGACAGAAACTATCTTACATAATTATAAGTCTACCATTGTTCATGCACTGAATATTCCTTTCACATCTGGTCTGGTGCTTCTGCTATGTATTTAAGATTTTCTTGATAACGTCCAAATCCGTATCTGCAGTGTTATTCGTCCCGACCTGGCATCTCGGCTTCAGTCCCTTTTCCCACCGCCGTAACGTAGTTTCTCTGTGTCTTTCTAGAAATACTTTCATAGTAATTGTTGTGATGAACTCTCCACTGTGGTACCTAGATTTAAGTGCAGTACTAGATTGGCGGTAAGGTCTCATCATTTTACAGTTGGAATTGCTAGATGTAAACGTAACTTCTGTGTTAACAATTCCTTATCTCGCACTTCTCGTTTGTGGAACTCTCTTCCGGTTTCTTACTTTCCTGTCAACTTTGATCTTCAAATTTTCAAATCTAAATGCAATGACAATCGTTATCTCCTACTCTTTTATTGTTCTATCTCCTTAATAATTCTTTTTCTCATATTCTCAGTAACCGTTTGTGTCTTAGTGGCTTTATTGCCTTGCTTGAGGGTAAAAGGAATAAAAAGAAATATGGTTAGATATTGTTTCATTTTCTCTCCGAAATTCTACTATGTTTCAAATAAGGGTTCAATATTTGCCCGAATCTAGATACTTGTATTTACCATTATAAAAAGTTCATTGAAATAATATTGACACCATGAAATAATAATTAAAAATAAAAAGGAATAAAGCGTAATATCCAAATTGCTTCCGAAGTCATTATTTCTTCGTTCTGTAAATATTCGGCAAAAGGTTCCATCTATTTCGGGTCGTAGAGCTTGATGCAGAACACTCATAATCTATTTGGGGTCGTGTGGCTGGATATAGGACACCCATAATCTATTTGGGATCGTGGGGCTTGATGAAGGACACCCATAATCTATTTGGGGTCCTGGGGCTTGATGGGGGACACCCATAATCTATTTGGGGTCGTATGGCTCGATGGAGTGCACCCATAATCTATTTGGGGTCGTAGAGATTGATGAAGAACACCCTGAATACAAGATCTCCGGTTGAAAACGAAAACACCGTGCAGGAGAAGAGATAATAATAATAATAATAATAATAATAATAATAATAATAATAATAATAATAATACCCTGATGTTACACCAGGCATGACTCACATGTTTTGGGCATTATCTGAATTGATTGAAGTTGTTAAAATGTTCTTGTTTTGTCTTGGTAAATAAAGATTGGTCACAGTAAATATCCCGCTTAATATTACATATTTACGTCTCAATTGCCTGAACATGTCCACTTGGAAATTTTTCCCTGACTGTACTTTACATTATGAGCGGGAGCAGTTGGGGTGTAAGATGACCGGGTGTCTACAGGGTTGTTCTTTTTATGCTTGAAAGATGTGTTATCCAAGGCGACCTAACAGTCACGTCTACCTTATTTTGGAATAACTTCAACAGGAGACCGTCTAAATACACCCCACCTGCAAAGATATGAGCTGCGTTCATCAAAAGGCGTCACCATATCGCGCATGTTTGGCTGTGATGCATGTGCCTACTATACCCTTGTCAGACTGGGTGTTATGATGGATACATTGGGTTTCGTATGTTTATAACCCAACATCACTTTGTTGACGCACTGTTCTCACACTCATTAATAATAATAATAATAATGTTAGAGTCATAGATGATCTTTAGATGTGTATACAAAATAAATAAGCTTTCGACTAAAAATATAATATTGATCCACTCTAAAATGTTCGACCAATATATTTGTTTACGAAGTACAAGCGCACGTACTTATATAAAGATTGATTGTGAAGGCAATAAATAGTCAGATTTAAAAACAATTACCGTTCCCGTGAGCTTATACATACATTGGCTTACTTACACCGTTACAGGGGAGAGGAGAAAAAGCGAGAGAAAATAACTAAGACCTTGTGAAGAGAGACACTATAGTCAGTTGAAACGTCCAAATAGGGAAGGTGAGAAATCTAATCTGTTGCCTTGCTTTGACGATTTGAAAACAATCCACTAACTTCGTTGCTTAGAGACTAACAAACTTGTACTAGACTTTATTTAGGTATTGCTCATTAATGTTTTCTCCATCAAACAAGTAGAAAATAAACAAACCATTTTGAACTCTTCACGAAGCCAATTACAATAATAAATAAATAAATCGGATATTTAAAAAGAAAATATCTCATTTAGGAAATATACCAATTTTTGTTCTTTTTTGTTGGGTGGGGAGATTATAATTTTTCAGAGTGGCAAGTTGTTTTCCCGACTCTCATTGTCTCTCCTTTCCGTTTTTCTCTCCTTTCTTCGTCTTTCTTTTTGACTATCTTTACATTTTCTCCTTTC
The DNA here is from genome assembly GCA_903632075.3 of Acanthosepion pharaonis. NCBI lineage: Eukaryota > Metazoa > Mollusca > Cephalopoda > Sepiida > Sepiidae > Acanthosepion > Acanthosepion pharaonis. The sequence continues at coordinate 354,736 of CAHIKZ030002154.1, forward strand.
TCTCTTTCTTTCTTATTCTTGCGTTCTCCCCTTTCTTCGTTTTCTCTCCCTCCATTTTCAAGTTGTCACCTTTCTCTATCTTTCTTTCTTTCTTTTTTTCTCGTGTTATTCTCTTTGCATCTTATGTTTTTTCTCTCTTCCTATATCTCTTTAAATTTCTTGTGTACTCCCTCTCTCTCTCTCTTCCACTTCTCTCTCTCTCTTTCTTTATTTACTTTCTCTCCTTCTCTCTCTCTTTCCTTATTTTCTTTCTCCCCTTCTCTCTCTGTTTGTTTTTCGGTTTCTTTTTTCCTGCTTTCTATCTAGCATTATCTCCTACTTTCTCTTTCGTTGTCTCCTTTTCTCTCACTATCTAGCATTCTCTCCTTTCATCTCCTCCTCCTCATCCTCTCTCTTTCTCTCTCTCCGTCTGTGTTCACACTTTTTCTCTGTCTGTCTAGCATCCTCATCTTCTCTCTCTCTCTCTCTCCCCTCTACTAATCTCTCTCTCTCTCTCTCTCACTCATTCTGACACATATAAAAAAGACAGGTAAAAATATACAAGTATGTTGGGTAAGTAACTCTCATATTCAAAACGTTTTACGAGAACATCAAAATGCAAAAACTAAAACGTGGTTGTTTCCCTCACCTTTCTGTCTCTCTGTCTCCCTCCCTCCCTCCCTCTCTCTCTCTCTCTCCCCCTCTTTCTCTCTCTGTTCTTTAAATTGCTCTGAAAATATTCAAATACTTTGGATTCGCAATATCTGGAATGTGAAACATGGTAAAATTTAATTCTTTTATTTATTTCCTTCGTTCCGTAAAAAAAAAAAATTCTAAGCCATGCCAAAAAGCTATATTTGTAATATGAGTCCCGTTAAAATGATTCTTTTCAAGCGAACGGCGTCTTCGTACGAATTTGCCCAAAAAAGGCAAAGCGAACACTTTGCGTAGAAAATAAACCTGAACCCCGAGTCATTTACTGGAACAATTTTTACCTACATTCCTTTTTCTTTACCTGGGTGATTTCCTCAGCAGCCTCGCCGCTCCCATCATTTCTCGATCTTGCTCCTCCACCTCACCAACCTTCACTTTTCTTTTTCATCTTTCTTTCTTTCTCTCTCTCTCTCTCTCTATCTATCTATCTCTCTCTTTCTTTTTTCTACCTTTCGTCTTTTCAGCTTCTCTTTCACATAATTTTCACGCTTTCTCTCCGCTTTCTTTACAACCGGCACACGACTCCATTTTCGTACTTTTCCTCTCTCTCTCTCTCTCTCTCTCTCTCTCTTTCTCTGTTTTTCACTCACATTATTCTTTCCACCTTCTCTTTTTCGTCTTCATTTTTTTTAACTTTCACCTATTAGACTATCTTACACGAAATGTAATTTTCATTCCATTTTTTTATTTCCCATTCTTTCTTTCTTTTTCCCTCTTCTTTCTTTCTCTCTTCTTTTTTTTTTTTTTTTTTTCTTTCTTTCTTTCTTTCTTTCTTTCTTTCTTTCTTCTAATGTTTACATACTATTTAATATTTATCTGCACTCTTTCACCTCTACTTCTGATCTATCACGTGAGTGAACTACCAACCTCCACTTGTGGCTTCGTCAATAGATCAAATGATCTATCACTCTAATCGCTAATGATTAAATCAAACTATCTCTCTATCCATATATATATATATATATATATATATATATATATAAAGAGAGAGAGAGAGAGAGAGAGAGAGAGAGAGCTCAAACACTAATATTCCATGGTTTTTATTACATTGGAATCGTAACCACGATCCAATTCATCAGATTCAAAAGGAAATTTTTTCCGATTTCTTTTTGAATTTGTAGGTCTGATGAATTAAATCGTGATTACGATTCCAATGTAATCAATTATAACCATGGAATATTAGCGTTTGAGCCTTTTATATTATATTCTTGCTCTGGCCTGGACATTGAGCTCTACCTGGATTCTATCCTCTTGGAAATTTATATACATGTGTATATATATATATATATATATATATATATATATATATATATATATATATATTTATATAATATATATATCTCGACTGCACACTATAGTATGATCTGTTGGGCATCGTCTGTGAGAAAAAGAGCACCATGGCGCAATTCACTCCGCCAGAAATTTGAAAAATGGCAATGCTGTAATGCTTCGCATTCGTGCCGGAATCTCCAATAAGAACATTTCAGAGTTTTGGGGCATTAATCTGAGAACAGTGCAGAGGATTAGGAAAGAGTTGGATGAGTCTGATGGGGATTACGAATGTACGGAAGCTCGCAAAACTCACTCTGATCGTTCTGATGATAAAATTTTAACTTTTACCAATTTGGTTCGCTTTGGTTTTATTCCTGAATATATCAACATGTCTTTTCAGGTATATTTTTTTTATATTCCGTGCTAATAGGAATATGTACTTGACAAACACAGTGGATAAAATAAGTAAAGCCGAATTTAATGTGGGGCAATTCGAGACCGTAGGCTCGGCTCAAAACTTTCTGTAACCCCGCATAAACGGGTTCGGGTCTGTCTACCTTCCCGGATGAGACCCTGCCCTTCGGCATAGCCTCGTCTGGGTTCCTCTCTGCCCGAAGCACAGCTGAAAAAGATTTCAGCTTGACTCTGTAGGCCGTTGACTTACAGATACTTATAGGTAGATACTACCTATAGTGTAGTCACTCATGGGGGTGACAGGCTATTCCATTACATCATTTTTGTTTATTCTGAGAACTGACACAAGGCCACTATTGCTGTGCGCGAAATGTGAACCGAACCCAGTCAAAGAATTAAATACGAATTCTGTAGATTCATCGGTCTTTTGCAATATATTTATCAACGAAACAGTCTGTTCATTGATCTACCTTTACACCTTATACATATATATATATATATATATATATATATATATATATATATATATATATATATATATATATATATATATTTGCAATAAAATTCATCCTGTACAAGGCTGGGGTTGCATTAAAAGGCAGTTTATACGGATAGCAGGCGAAGATAATAGTTAACCCTAGAACAGTTTAAGATTGTATTGATCGGGGAAACATCCTCTTGGGAATGGGTTCTACAGATCAGTGGCTCGCGAGAAGAAGCTGTTCAAGTGGAGCACTTTTTCAAGGGCCGAATACAGAGAACTGATGCACTACGCGCCACAAGATTCCCAAACGACCCTCTGCAGGTTTTGAATTCAGAGTTGTCCTTCTCCTAGACCAGTTGCCATCCAAGGCTATAGAACTCAGTCTCTTCTGCTATTTACCCATAGCTTGAGAGAGAAGAGGATTCAAACCTTTCCCAAGGGTATTAGCATGTAAGTGAATGTAATGGATTCGACTGGAATTCGAACTCGGCTCTCCGATTCCTCAATCCAAGCCGATATATATATATATATATATATATATATATATATATATATATATATGTATATGAAGATAGATGAAACGAAACGAAATGAAATCGCATTTCATTTCGTTTCGTTTCATCTATTGGAAGTGTTATCTGATGATCCAGAGTCCTTTAAAAGGGCTCTGGTGAGATAAACTATTATAATAGAACCTTAAAGTGGTCTGTTTTTCTTTAAAATATTAGCTCTGGATCTACATTGAGCTCTCAGGATTTTATCCTCCTTGGGACTACCCATACGGATTACCAAGTTTTTCATAACCGCCATATATATCTGAAACTATATTTCTGCGATGAGGTATTATGTACACTATTTACATTATTCGGACTATTGTCCTCATCGTTGTCGCCATATTTATTACAATGTTCATTAATAGAATGTTCTTGGTCCACGTGCCATGTTTGATGGATGTCAGTTATCAGTTATCTCCTGTTAATTCCCCTCTTCAAGTTCTCCACTGCCTTAACCGGGTATTGAACTCACACTCTTTGGATCCTGTTACTGGATCTAACCAACGCCTTTATCCACAGTCCTTGGCACAGTGGATAAAGGCGATAATTAATAGGAGATAACTGATATCCATTAAACATGTCACGTGGAACTAGAGCAGTCTATCCCAGTGAGCGAAATAAAGGGTTCAGTTCGACATTCCAACCACCTGAAGATGGCCGGAGCGTACAACGGCCGAAACGTTGTAATAAATATGGCGACAACGGCGAGGGCAATAGTCCGAATAATGTAAATAGTATATCTGAAACTACATATATGTTTTTATTCAGTTATATGTCTTCATATGTATGTAAAATTCATATATTAATATCTCGATGTTGGCACTGTCATTCTCTCATATCCACGGGGGCATATATATCATATGTTCGGAGATACCAGTGCAATCGCGGATAGTACCTAACCTTATATAAAGTACATTTTCCCTGTACATGTCTACCTATGATAAAGTTTAATTTAAAAAATAAAACGCAATAATAGGTTAACAAGAATAGCTACTAATGAAACAATTATAACAATCTAATGTAATAAAAGTTTTGCTACAAACAGAAGCGTTCTTCTTACCAAAGCTCATTTCTAATTAAGTCAAGATTGTTCACCTTTTCACATAAAAGGAGAACTTTACCGTTTCTCTTCAGCATATCCGAATTGCCCACATTACTACTCAGGCACTTTTGAACCATTATTAAGTAAACATTATAAATTGTTTGTTTCTGGAATAGGCCGTGGTAAGGAGGAGCCACTGTATATATCATTCTATTTTTATCTCACTCTCTCTCTCTCTCTGTCACCCTGAATATATCGACAAACATACACATTTAACTCGATTGAACATGTGTATTTTAATATCTCTGCATTCCACTGTCTGGTTGTTTGGTGTTAAAATGTCAACGATTCCTTTTCAATGAAAGTTGCGCTCCAAAACTCACCAAAATATTTTCAGCGTCAAGGCAACTTACCTTTTGCTACTGACGTCATTAAAACTCAGCACATCGTATTACAAATTTAGTTCTTCTTCCATACATAGTCGGGAAGTTGTAAGAATAAGGGACAAGTAACCCTGGTTACCCGTCCTCACAAAATGGGAGTAACCAAAGGTGTTAAAGCGAAGATAAGTAATAAAAAGTGAAAAGAAAAGTAATGAAAATTATCGTAAATAGACAGACAAATGAATCCGAGATAGAATTTAAACTATACGACAGAAGTATTAAAATCAGTAAGAATAGCGAATGTTTCAGTTGTCAATCATCAGCTGCCACAAAAAAAAATATCATAACTAGCATAGTACCCGTCAAAAATATCGGAACTATTTACGTATGGATAGGCACTTCTACCTTGGATCAGATTATCTGTATACTTTGTCTAGTATCTACCATGGCTTTCCTCTCTTCATCCGTAGTCTTGTCTTCGGGTAGATCGAGTTATACCACGAAGCGAGTTTAGTTCCAAGCATTCCGACTTTGCCTCCTAATCGCAAAAATGGAAAAGATCGGAATATTCTGACACTTGTAGGGAATAGAATATTTTTTACCCTTATCCACATACAATCATCCAGATATCAGACTTGTACCCAACAGCAGTCATGAATGGGTCGTGACAGACTTTGTAGTACATTGGGATAAGAATATCGTGGAGCAGGTGAAAATACAGAAGTACCAAGACCTAAGTGGGCAAATCGAAGAAATGTACCAAGCAACAGCTAAAGTTATCCATTTTGTAAGCGCACTCTGGACTGTTTTGGGGCATCTATCTCATAAGACGTCTTGGGAATACTTGACATCAATGGGAATGCGCAAGTTACAACGCTGCTTGGAAAAGATCATGTATTGAGTCTTTAAGTTGCAGTTAGTAGCTGACATATGACTATAATCATCTGTCCGAAATGACTTGCAGAAATATTAGTATCTTGTTCCATATTAAATTGCTGAGTAATTGCTCGAGAACAAGTAGTTGATTGAAGACGCTGTAGAATATGTCAACGTCGATCCTGACGGACAGCAGTGATAAGACTACGACTAATTCTTGGAAGATTAGAAAGAATACTAGTTTCTTTAAATTTGGAGTTCATGCGAGCAACAGCTGATCAGGTAACATTATGTCGTTTTTGTATGATCGGTAAGAGATACACATTTATTGTGTAGGGAACAAATTGCACTTCTTTCAGCTACTGTCAGATCTCGTGTTTTTGGCATTCTGTAAAGAGAGCAATGAACTTTTAAGAAATGTCATTATAATATGATGTATACAATGGCTAAATAATAAATAAATAAGTAATAAGTTAATTCTATTGACTAAATGTGATTGGACAACTGATTTTTATTATTAATAGGTGCTAGCGTTAATTATTGCAGTATATATATATAGGGTATATATATATATATATATATATATATATATATATATATATATATATATATATATATATATATGTCTGAGATGAGCTATTATATTATGTACACTATTTACATTATTCGGACTATTGTCCTCATCTTTGTTGCCATATTTATTACAACGTTATGGCCGGAGCGTACAACGGCCAAAACGTTTTGATAAATATGGCAACAAAGATGAGGAAAATAGTCCGAATAATGTAAGTAGTATATATATATATATATATATATATATATATATATATATAAACAGATTATTGCTGCCACACTAGGATAAGATAATCTTTCAAATAATAATAATAATAATAATATATATATATATATATATATATATATATATATATATAATTATTTACTAACTAGTTAACTAGTAAATAACTGTATCATAAATCTCCCAACTCTATAATCTGTTTAATGGACAAGCAAGATTTTCAAGTCGACTATGTAATCAAGATTTCAAATTTAGTTGTCCAAAAAGAGCGACGTTCTCCAGTTTGGGGTACTTGATCATTGTTCTCTATAGCAGTTTAAGCTAAGCTTAATAAATATCAAAGTTTGAGAAGTGGCCTTGTTAATCTTACACAATAATTCTTTCATGGCTGCCTACTCATCGTTACCTTCTTTTTGCAACGTTTCGGCAATTTGAAAAAAAAACTATTAATCTGATTATCTCTTGGCTGCCATATCATCGAATATTAAGCTTTTTTTAAACACTCCCACAAATTGTTACAAATCGACCGAAAAAGGAAGTAGCCTGAAGAGGCTAAATCATGCGAATGTGGTGGATGTGGCAGAACTTTCCAACTGAGTACTTTAATTGCATGTTTGGTTATGTTAACGAAATGAGAGCGAGCATTGTCATGTTGAATGACCACACTGTATCGTCAGCTGAATTTGTCTTTTTTGAGTCTGTTCATTTGTTTAACATACAGCTTAACATTGACCATTTGGTTGTTTTGAAGAATTTCATATCATTCTGTCGATAATGAAGTCATCTCTGTGCAAAGTACAAATGTCCTGAGCAGCTTTGGCAGCTCTGTGACGTTGATTAAGAGCAAAGAGAAAATGTCGTTGAACATGCAATCGTTGGTTAGGAAATAACAATGAACAAATGGATGAAATTATTTAGTGTCTGATAATTTTTCCCTTAGATTTCAGCCTTGTGGATTCATAAAAAATGTTTCAACGTTTCATTCACTGTTGATGGCTTCAACAATTGGATGAGAATTCTTACAAGTTATATTCTATTTGAATTTGTTGCTAACACAACTGGAAGTAATATGCCGAGCCTATGCAAAGAACACACATTTACACATTTCTCTCATCAACGTGAAAGTGTAAACTTCCGGTTACTTTATTCACCGAAATCTCATACATACACTAAAGAGGTGGGAGGATCCCGTCGCTAGCGTGACTTACGGTTTTGTCCTTGGCCCATATGTACGAATATGGGAAACTGTCATCAACTGACTTTTGTTTCATATCCGCCTGCTGTAGATAGGCTGGTAAATACAAAGATATGCTGTTATAGTAATTTACCACGCACGACTCTTCCAGCTATAAATAGGAGCAGGTACTGCCTTTTTGGAGGGAGGGAAGTTTCCAGCTGTCAGCACTGACAGTCGGACCGAATATTCTTGCTGTGACACTCTCGTTTTTATATGTTTGTATTACTGTTTCTGTTAATATATTTGTTTAAGTCAATTCCTCTCTTTGTATCTATATTTCTGGCCCTAACAAGACAACAAAATATGCATTTTCCAAGTTTGGTTACTCGGTTTCAACTAAATCCATTTATGTTCTCTCACACCATTAACGAATACCACTAAAACTTAAAGACAATTTTTCACATAAACAGATATTAAAACCTTTTTTTTTCCCTGATGGGATAGTTTCGTCTCCCACTCATGCATCAAATTCTGTCACAAAACTCTATTTCCCGAACGTACTGTATCATATATTAACATTTATTAACCACACATGAAAAACAGTTGCCAACTTTGTATATAAGATGTGTTTCTCTGCAAAAGAACACTCATCTCTTTTTATTTATATTCTACTTATTTCAAGAGGACATTTAAGACATACATACATTTATCTCCTGTGACATTCTCTCTTTTCTTGCTCCACTCATTATCGGTAGTAAAAGGGATATACATCTATCTTTTGTCATTGTCTTTCTCTATTCAGTCCCATTGACCTACTACTTACCAGTCGAAGAATATTAGTAGAGTTATATTCATTGTCAAAATAATAAGAAAAAATAATCCTGCAACACAAATTACTGAATCTAGCATAAGGTCACAAGTGTGAGAGGGTCCATTGAGTGCATGAAGGTGCATTGAGTGTGGAAAGGTCCATTGAGTGTGGGAAGGTTTATTGAGTGTGGGTATGTACATTGAGTGTGGGAAGGTGCTTTGAGTGTAAGAAGGTCAATTGAGTGTGGAAAGGTCCAATGAGTGTGGGAACGTCCATTGAGTGTGGGAAAGTCCATTGAATGTGGGAAGGTCCAATGAACGTGGGATGGTGCATTGAGTGTGGGAAGGTCCTTTGAGTGTGGAAGGGTCCATTGAGTGTGGGAAGGTCCAATGAACGTGGGATGGTGCATTGAGTGTGGGAAGGTCCATTGAGTGTGGAAAGGTCCATTGAGTGTGGGAAGGTCCAATGAGTGTGGAAAGATCCATTGAGTGTGAGAAGGTTCATTGTGGGAAAGTCCATTGAGTGTGGAAAGGTCCATTGCGTGAGGGAAAGACCATAACGAACTCTCACTTTATCAGCTAAATGAACGATCAGGCTGTGTTACTCGCTCTGGAGGTATTAAGCTTCATATTTAAGATGTCAAACCTCAATGAGAAAATGCGTATTAAAACGGTTAATTCGATCAGTTTTGCTTTGGTACGTCAACCGTGAATGTTATTAGAGAATCTACAGAAAGCCTTAAAACCAATGGCTTTTGAGATCTGCACATTAACCACTGGGTTTCTGGCAGGCGATCAAAGTTTTTTCTAACAATTTTTGTTAGTTTTTTTTTCTATTCTTTGATTATTTTTGTTGCTTTCTAAAGCGGCTTCTCTTGATGGCTTTTGAGAAAAGCGCGTTACATATTCTTATAAAAAGACAGTTTCCCTTTTAGCTTTTATGTTTAATGCCTGCTTAGAGTAGAGTTCATCATCAATCAGTTGACAACACATGCAACCCACTTACACATTCCACTCGCTCCATTACTGCCCCTCCCTTTCGAAAATAATGAAATTAATATCCTGTGATGAAGTCATTTCGGCTCCATAAGAACACTTCACTTTAGCGACATGCGAACAGTCAGTTCGTAACTCGAAATCTACCTCATTCAGTGCACTTATACTTTATTCAACATTTGGGTAGAACGTTAGAATTCGTAACTCGAAAACCACCTCAATCAGTTCGTTTATACGAGGTCTGTCTGAAAAGTAATGGGACTGGTGTCACAGACAATTTATTTCAATTCCAAAGGACAAATTACATGGTTTCCTCTTCAAAATAATCCCCCCTTGAGTCTAATGCAATTTTCCATCCTTCTCTGCCACGTTGGAAGGATTATTCTTGGATGCCTCTCAGCTCCGTTGTTACGGCCCCCTCTTGATGGCCTCCACACCTTTAAAACGGGTCCCCTTGATGATTCTCTTTGAACTTGGAAAAAAGAAAAAAGTCACATGGAGCAAGAGCAGGTAAAAAAGGAAGTTGTTGCAGTATGGTGATGTTCTTCTCGGCCAGGAACTGCCGGATGCTCAAGGCGTTGTGAACAGGTGCATTGTCGTGGTAAATCAGCCATGATCTATCCTGCCACAAAAGCATGCAAAAACAGAAATGCTATGATTTCAAAGACCCAAGATTATAGTTATATAGTTCCAAGATATCATGTTAGATGATAACACAATCCTATTATTCCTCTTTCACTCATAGCTCACAAAGTAAACTCCGTTACTTATCAGACACACATCTTACTCCATTCAACATGTGACTTGAACGTTAGAATTCGAAATCCAACAAAATCAGTTCATTTATACGTTATCCAACTTGTTGCCAGAACGTTCCTATTGAGACTCAGATCTACACAAGTTTTTCATATAAAAAGGAGCGGGTACTGCCTTTTGGAGAGGAAAGTTTCCAGCAGTCAACTCTGACAGTCGGACCGAACATTCTTGTCGTAACACTCTCGTTTGTATTACTGTTTCTGTTAATGTATTTGTTTAACTCAATTCCTCTCTTTGTGCCTTTATTTCTGGCCCTAACAAGGTCACAGCACACACAAACACACACACACACACACACACACACACACACACACACACACACATATATATATATATATATATATAAAGTGAACATTGAAGTCAACACTTAGAAGGCAAGGCGACAGACTCTTTCATTCTAGATGAAATTGTCAGGCGAGGCGCAATCGTCAGATAGCCTGAGGATTGCGTCTAGCATGAAACAACCTGTCGCTTCTAAATGTTGACTTCAATGTTCACTTTTATATTTACACACGCTCTATCTCTGATATTGAGCACTTTATCCCATAAATATAGCACACCTTAAGAGTATATATATATATATATATATATATATATATATATATATATATATATAATAGAATAAAAAGATGGTCTGACAAATGCGTTTAAGTATGAAACAGATTGTAGCCGCAGTTGACCATTCACCGTTCATTTGGGGTTTTATTTCCAGGGATACCTCATTTAAAACGCTTGAGCCATTTTTGGGCAATGCGAGTGAATATTGTTTCATTTTCCTACACTTCCGGAAATCTACGAAGGACCATCAGACCCGCTTTAAAGTTATGTCTCAAAAATGGCAGAATCTCGGCACATTCCTCTGCCATTATAAAGTAGCGCAAACCATTCTCCCATAACTTTTGTATGCCTTTCTCTTAGTATTGCGGATGAATTAATAATGCCATTGGAGGGTTTTAAAGGTGATTCTTACGTATATTTCTACTTCACGTAAATATTGGGAGCTGCAGATTCTTAGTGCTCGTAAATAAAATTCTATAATAAAATCTGGAATAATTATAGGATTTATAAATACATAAATAATTTATCAAATTCAAATAAAATAATAATTAAATTAATAAAAAAAAGAGGATACATGTATATATATATTGATAAATAAACAAATAAGAAGAAAAATTCAACAGCATTTACACACTTTTGTTTATTAGGCAATAAACGACATTACTTAGCGTCTTCCATACTTCACCTTGATTATCACAGTTAATCTTACGAATATTTTTGACTGTTATTACATTTAAAAAATTTGAAAACCAATTAATAATTTTTACTTCTGTTTATAAAAACATGTCGCAAAATTAAATCCTTTCATTTGGCTTGATAAAGAAGAGTTTCCGTCTGTCTTCATATTGTCTTTTCGCAGATTTATTTTTGATTTATATCTGAACTTTTACAAGCAAACAAACACACACACACATATTTTGGCAACATGTTTTCATTAAGACATGTCTCATTAAATAATTTAAATAGGATCCTTTCGCGGACAAATTTATTATTACTGGAAGAAATAAATAAAATTACTGTGTTGATGCATATTCATTTTATCTGGAGAACTTTCGATATTAGCACAATTTCATGATCAGGATCTTGTTTTTCTAAAACAAAACTTGTATTCATCTGAAAATTAAATTTTTACTTTTGAAGTGAAAAAAGCTAAGATTATGTACTGTACGATTTTTTAAATGTTATGATGTAAACACAAGACAAACCTCAAGAGAAGTAAATAAGTATATATATGTTTCAATGAGATTTATTGGATTTGCATAATAACTTCTAAATATATTATATATATATATATATATATATATATATATATATATATATATATATGAAGATAAAATGGAAAAGCATTCGGTTTCTTGTGTAAAGGATATATATATATATGTATGTATGTATGTATATGTATATATATATATATATATATATATATATATATATATATATATATATAGAGAGAGAGAGAGAGAGAGAGAGAAGATGATAAATGATATAAATGTTGATTATAAACCAAATATTTAGGTAAATGTATATTATATATATATATATATATATATATATATATATATATATATATTTCCCGGACAATTCTAATTGTTTTATCACCTCTTAAGCAGAAAAAAAACATTTGCCACCAGTCCAAGAAAGACATTGGGGTTACTACTACACACTCGAAAAAAAATATAATGAAAATTAATTTCTTTTAATAATATGTAGAAATATCCACTCTTTGCCTGTTGAAGATCGCGAGACCGGAAACTCGTGTAGCAAAATATGGAAAATAAAATATAATATATATATATATATAAAATCCACATTATACACTAAAACGTTTGCGGTTTCTCTATATACTATAACCTCTTTCCTATATATATATATATATATGTGTGTGTGTGTGTGTGTGTGTGTGTGTGTGTGTGTGTGTGTGTGAGAGAGAGAGAGAGAGAGAGATGAGAGAGAGAAAGAGAGAGAGAGAATTAGAATTTATACTGATTGATGTTACCTTCAGCATCCAGACTCCCGAATTTCGTAGACGGACCCCCTTGGAAATCACTCCGTCCACTCGTCATTTGGTTTGCATGAAATATCATACACTGAGTAAATGCATTGCAAATTAGGGAAAAATAATTGCAAGACTGAAAGGCGTGCAAACGTTACTGTCAGATTCGGACTGTTATGTCTGTACATCAATAAATCTGTTGCTTAATTATGGCAAAAAAAAAGCACTTACTTGACACTTGATACTGTATATTGGTCATATTTAAGAGGGCACCTCGAGGTGGTGTAATGGCTTGTCTCGCTAGAACAATTACGACTGAGTAGTAATTTCGATTTTCACTAGGTGCCCCATAATTTCGGCCTTGTGCCACATCTAAGCTATGCTTGGAAAATCACTATTGGTCATATTTAAGAAAATTAATACCAAAGGGGAAAAAAGATTTTTGCCTGGCACGTTATGTTCTTTAGGATTCCATCGGACTACGAAACGCATTATACTCGAAAAAACAAAAATATCCACTTTGTTATTAATTTTCTTAACATTGTTTTGAAACAAACCATCATTGTCAGAATGCCCCGCCCATGATTCACTCCGGCCAATTGGTGACCATTCTGGTAATGATACAATATGGTAATCCGTATGGAATTTCCAGGAGGATGTAGATCCTGGGAGAGATCTATGTCAAAAGACAGAACAAAATTATTATTAATTAAAGAATATCAAATATTTAAAATCCCATAAGTAATAATTTTTATTTCATGAGAGCTCTAAAAAAAGGAGCTTACAATCTTCAAGACATACAAACAAATCACAACTGAAAAGTGGGGGGAGTTAACCGTGTAAGCGACGAAATTAAACTGAAATTGACAAAATTGAAGAAAATATAGAGTATTTGCTACAACTGCCGTCTGTTTGTCGATGGTCAACATCATCTCTCTCTATCTCTCTCTCTCTCTATCTATCTCGCCCCCTCTCTATCTCTCTATCTCGCCCCCTCTCCCCACCAAACAGGATCAACATCCAGATTTCTCATACAAAAAAACTCATCAGACGTTTTCTTTTAGAAGAATGATCGCTCAAATGCCCTTCGGGGTCAACGATCGCTCTCATCATCGGATTGATTTCAAATGCCCTTCGGAGTCCACGATCGTTCTCAGTGGATATGCTTAAAATGCGTTTCGTCCAGCTTTGGATCAAATAATTCCCTCTTGTTTCCCTTGCTATAGATGGTAATCAATCCAAAGAGGGCTATACAATGCCTTGTGGTTATCTTCGGAGGAAAAAAAAAGGCTAAGGTGTAAACCCTACACAAATCCGTATTTAGGGTCTGGAAGATGGTTGGATGACGTAATGTGTCATCTTCCGAAAACATCAGCGTCAGTACCAAACGGTAATGTTTTATTCATTCCTTTAAACACTGCCGGCAACGTCGAAACGAGAATCTTGATAAATTCAAAATCTTCATTGCTCATGAACATACCTGGAGTGCTGTGCGCTACAACATCGTCTACTGTGACGAACAGATGATAACTTGAATGTCTGTACGCATTCGTTAATACTTCTTTGAATGGCAGTATGCATAACATCTGTTGCTCTCTATATCTGCGTCCGTTTGCGTGTGTTTACGTGTGTGTGTGAAAGAGAGAGAGAGAGAGAGAGACTGATGGGGGTGAAACAGATCATGTCGTATAAGGCTATAGGCATGTGCCCAAAATCTAACTTACCCCCACACACTGCCCTCTCATTGTTCCTGTCCTTTTACTTGTTCATCGCTTATCGGCATTCCCTTTCATGTCTATCATTTGTCGTCTGTCATTCCGCAGGTGACACATTCCTTACCCATAAGGACCGCCCTCCTAGTTTCGAGTTTAGCTTGACTTCTCACCAACACCGTCTCAAATAAAAACAGCGTTTGGGAAACGAAAGAAAAAAAAACACTAGCAAAAATGAATAAATAAATAAAAATGGCGCTCTTTTAAGACCTGTTGCCTGTTGTGGCAATACAGAGTGATTTTTGACAGATGTTTTTTTAAGGTGGTCCTGCCAAAGACAAATCTTCCACGTTCTTCACTTATTGCTCCTTTTCTGATCTTTTAATAGAAATCTCGAAAATGTGGCATATGGGAACATCAACAATCCCTCTTGTAGTTGGAGCCCTAGGACTGGTTGGAAAAGATTGCAGTAGACTAATTGAAGGGATTCCTAGAAGTCCATGCCTCAAGGAGATACAAAAAATTGTTCTGACAAGTACAGCCCACACTTTACGAAGGGCTTTATCTATGTAATTTCTTTTTTTTTTTTTTTTTTTTTGTCAGTGGAAAGTGTCATGCTGCCATTTCTAACCTTAGGTCCCTGGGCGGGACCCGGAAAGAAATGTGTAAACGCCAGAAATCAAAGAAAATAAAAATAATAACAATAATGATGAGACTTTACAATACACACAGACAGAACAATCAAAGCTAATCACCCAGACATCGTGCTCAGGAAAATGTTATGTCGCTAAGCTGCGGGGAGGAGTTAAGATTTCACCATCATCAGTCGACCGGAACATCGAAACGTCGGAGGCGAAACCGAATAATAATAATAATAATAATTATACAAAATATACCTTCTTATTGATATGGCAGTCCCTGTAGACTGTAATGCATCTTTGAATATCTTCAAAAAGTTACCAAAATACAAGGACCCAGAAATCGAAATCTCCAAAATGTGGCACATGAGAACATCAACAATTCCTGTTATAGTTGGAGCCCTCAGATTGATTGGAAAGGATCCCAATAGAATCATTGAAGGAATTCCTGATAGCCCATGCATAAAGAAATACAAAAAAAATGTTCTCACGAGTACAGCCCAGACCTTACGAAGGGCTTTATCTATGTAAAATATGTGTTTTTTTTTTTTTTGTTTTTTCAAAATTGCCCCGTGGTAATGATGCCATTTCTAACCTCAGGTCTCTGGTCGGGCCCCGGAAAATGAGTACACACAGGAATTAATGAAAATTAATGAAAATAGTAATGATAATAATAATAAATTTACAATACACACAGACAGAACAATCAAAGCTAATCGCCCAGACATCGGGATTAGAGACTGCAAAGATAAAATGTGGCTTCTTATTGACATGACGGTCCTTGCTGACTGCAATGCATCTTTGAAGATCATCAAAAAATTATCAAAATACAAGGATCCTCAAATGGAAATCTAAAAAGAATGTGGCACATGAGGACATCAACAATTCCAGTTGTATTTGGATCCGTCGAATTTATTGGAAAAGGATCCGATAGATTAATTGAAGGGATTCCTGGTAGACCAAACCTTAAAGAAATATAAACAAGTTTACTCACAGCCAAAATATGTGTGACCTTAGGGTTTTTTTTCCTCAAAAAATGCTCAGTGGAAAATGTCATGATGTCATTTCTGACCTTAGGTTTCTGGTTTGGACCCGGAAGGAAATGCGTATACAACAGAATTCAAATGAATAATATCTACAGAAGAAAGGCACATTTAAAAACCTTTACATGGGAATTTTTCAAAGCATGGAATAATGACAAGGTGAAAAGTCTTTTAAATTGTTGTAAAAAGGTGATTTAATAAAGGAAACGAATGGTTAATTGCAGCATAGGATCAGGTGATTAGAAGGAGAGCAACCAGAAAATACGTGAAGAAGACATTTCAGCATGCAGATTGTGCAATAATGCAGATGAGATTATCGAACATGGATTATCGGAAGATTTGCAAAAATTGTACACCCAAAAAGTTGGCTGAGATTTTACATTGCAATTTTTGTCACACATTTGATCGTGTCAGTAAATGGTATAATCGATGAGAAAAATGTATAGATTTTATAGAACATGAAGATTCAAACGAATAAAGAAAACAGTTTTTGAGAGCTTATTGACGTTGATCGCTCGTTTGATACGAAAGTAGTCGAGGAAGAAGAACAGAAAATTGAGAATCATACAGACTTAAAGTACGAAATCAAAACAAAGTGGAATTGTCAAAAGGTATAGAGTGTGTTTATTGTATTCAGAGCGCATTAGGAAGTGTGTCAGAGAAGTTTGATCATTGGTTGAAAGCAGTGGATTTACCAATGAGTTTTTATAGTCAGATGTGGTACAAGACTGAAAGTACGGGGCACCAGTGACTTTTTATATGTTGTAGAAGGACTGTTTCTTTAGCACAGAACAACCAGAAAAATACCCGGTATCTAAGACTGATGAAGGATTATTATCTGGTAAATCCTTTATGATTTTGTATTGCTAATCTATAAAATCTTCTTTCAGATTTACAGGATTAATTTATTTGAATCTATTTTTAATGATTGATCTGAGAAAGTGGTCATATATAGATGTTAGTTTAAACACGACTGAATAAATTGAATGCTATGCCTAACACTCATATAAAATGTTACATCTGATAAAGATATTTAAAAACATGACTCGTTTTCATGTCAATAGAGCCAAAATCTCATCAGTTTACAGTTGAAACGGTATGATTTAACCTTAAGTTCTATGCTAATTGTTTCTTCTCTTACAATTCTTGCTTTTCAGTCAACATTGATTTTCAAAAACTTAAATGAAATGTCAATGATTACCTTCTATTTTCTTGATTCCTGATCTTTTATTGGTGTTTCTCCTTAAAAGTGTTTTTTTTTCTCATTCAATTTTTCTCGCCAGTATCTACCTTACATATTTATAAGTCTACCATTCATCTTTGCTTTCAATATTACTGCCACATATGACATGGTGCTCCTGCCACATATGACATGGTGCTCCTGCCACATATGACATGGAGCTCCTGCCACATATGACATGGTGCTCCTGCCACATATGACATGGAGCTCCTGCCACATATGACATGGTGCTCCTGCCACATATGACATGGAGCTCCTGCCACATATGACATGGTGCTCCTGCCACATATGACATGGTGCTCCTGCTATATATTTAGAAATTCTTGATAAAATCGAAAGAAGAATCTGCAATGTTGCTTCATATCCAGTATGTTCAAAATAAAATAATAACATTCAGTAAAACTACAAAAAGAAAATCTTTCTTATTTTTCTTATTACTGAGTTCGAGGGTAGCACGTCACCAAATTAAGACTCGAGTAGAAATGTATGATGGTCCGACACCCAGCCTGATAAAGGTATATACAACTGTTTACGATATTGTGACCTGTTTAGATAAAAGCAACGCATAAACATACAGGTGGCGCTCAGTTAGTGAGTGCCCTGATGGATACATTGGGCTTTGAATATTTGTAACAACACCTCCTGCCCCCGGCATCATTTGGTTGGCGTGCTCTTCAATCAATCAATCAATCAATCAATCAATCAATAATAAATGATAGGGGCTGATACACTGTGCATCTCAGTTCATGAACGGACTTAGTGAGGGCATTTAATAAGGGGTCTAATCTCGTGGGATTGTATTTATTGTTTGAAGGGTTACGGTTACCAGAACATCATGGAAATTACATCTATATACTCGCGAACATCCTAAATCAGATCCTATTTGAATGAAATGATTTGTCAAAACCTGAAAGTATTTCTAACACGGGTCTCATTGGTAAGAATATGCATTGTTGTTATCAAAACCTGTCCCTATATCGGTGCACATTTAGATGTGTTGTATGTGCCTGGTATAACCTTATCAGAGTGGGTGTTGTGATGGATACATTGGGCTTCATATATTCGTATCTCTACACTTGGCGTGGTGTAATGGTTAGCAAGCCTATCTCGCTAAAACAGTTACGACTAAATAATGAGTTCGATTCTCACTGGGTGCCCCATACGTCCGACCTTTTTGCCACATCTAAGCTACGCTTAGAAAAGCAATATTTCTACATCTGCGTAACTTTGTGGGCGTGCCGCTTTCTTAATAATAATAATAATAATTACTTGCCGACCGAGAAACATACATAATCTTTGGGTGAGTGTGAAGGGGAGAAAGTTACGAAAGTTAAATAAAAGCCAAAACCCCCAAAATTAAGGCAAAAGGAAAAAAAATAAATGAATGTTGGCTGGATACCAAGAAAGAATAAGCAAAAGATTGATAGACAGGTAGGGGGGGGGAGCTGTAAACACTGTGATTATTTCAAATTCTTTACGGAAAGATAGAGCAAAAGAAAGGTAAACAAAAAAAAATTTTGTACATTCTTATTCTTTTTTGGCTATGAAACTGATCCATGTTAGTATAACATTTAGATAAAAATATGGACGTGGGGGGGGCAAAGAAGTCTGAAAAAAGATAAGGGAGAGAACAAGAGGATACCTGGAAAGAGAAAAAAAATGGCAGAGGCATGAGAGATAATAGACAATCTTAGTTGTGTAATATCAGTGGAATTTCCACGGATGTAGTAGTAAGAAAGAAAACACTAGATCGTGGATTTATTTGTCTCTATGAGTTAGATAAATATTTCCACCTAACGATGGATTAATCATTGGATTTTGCAGGAAGTTCTTCCCAGGATCGAAAACTATATCAAATAAGTTTTTTTTCCTTTTATCCATCTTGCGGTATGAGAAGCACGATTTTAAGTTTTAAAATGCATTATTTTCACTAATAAAATATCTATACCTATGTTTTGTATACACTGATTCTCTTGGACTAGTATCCTGATCATAGTTGTTTTTATTAACAATGTTTCAATCTTTGTACGCTTTAATTTTCCTTGAGAGCCTTACGTATTTTATAATCTTTAATGTATTTAAAACGCAAACCTTTCTTTTATCAAGAATAGCATGCTATCCTCATAACTTTTCGACAGATTTCTAAAAGTCAGTCTGGAGGTCATGCATTCTATCTATGGATTATGATATGGATTTATGGATCAGTTACTTAAAGAGTAAGTCTGTACAATAAAGAAATTTCGGGAAACAGATATTTATGAATATGGCTGACAGAAAAGTATTAAGTTGAAAAGAATCATGTCGGATAATCGAATATCTAACGATCGTTCATGAAACATTTTCACTCTTGGTGACTTAAAGTAATACAATCTACACAAAAGACTGAGAGAAACAAATTATGAATTTAAAACCAGTTGTGTCTGCAGAACTGGTCTGGTGCTTCTGTTATGTACTTAGAGAATCTTGATAAAATGTAAAGAATAATCAGCAATGTTATTGGTTCTGACCTGGCATCTCGGTTTCAGTTACTTTCCTACCGCCGTAACGTAGCTTTCCTTTGCCTTTTCTATATTTTCATGGTAATTGTTCTGCTTAGCTTTCCTCTTTGGTATCTAGACGATGAATTTAAGCGTATTACAAGACTGACTGCATGGATTCATATTACAGTTGAAATGGCTAGATGGAACCGTAAGTTCTATGCTAATAGTTTCTTCTTTTGCACTTCTCACTTTTGGAACATTCTTCCGGTTTCTTGATTCACAGTCAAGTTTGATCTTCAAAAATTTAAATGCAATGTCAATCGTTATCGTCTGTCTTCTTAATTTCTGTTCTTTTATCTTTCTCTACTTAAAAGTGTTTTCTTTTGTTTATATTCTCTCACAATCCGTAACCTCCTTGTGTCTTAGCGGCTTTACAGCCTTGCTTGGGATGAAATGATTAAAAGAATGCAAGACTTTGATGTTAAAGTCAGTCGATCGGAATGAACAGTCCGTCTGTGGCTACCGATAAAATAGTCGACAAAAGAAGTAACATCTTCAAAATAAATCACGACGGCCTAATGGCAATGGTATCCGCCCCAACCTGGAATTTGACTGTTGTGATAAGCAGTGGGTGGTAAGAATAATGAAGAACTAGTTATTATCGCCGTCCATTTCTATATTCGCCATCTTTGTGCTTTTACTATTTTTGTGAATTTTGCAGACGACAGCGGTGAGCAATCATTGATAATATTTGCAGATATACAAAAGAGGCACAGAACTTACAACATCTAATCGACAGTGCAACAATGCAGTCGCAGTTTGCTCCGATACAATATTCCCGTGATCGTCGCATGTTATTAAATGCTGGAAAAGTGGTTGGTTCCTTGTGCCGCCCCCAAAAATATTGGAACTCCTGCATTGATTTATAAGAGTCAGATCAGACCAAACAAAATGGAGAATTGCTACCACATATTCGGACAAGGAGAAGGGATAAAGCTCTACTCCTATTCAAGAGCTTTATCCCTTCTCTTTGTTTAGAATTAGGTTACCGGTTCCTTCTATATTCTCTTTCTCTCCCTGTAGCCCCGTTGCGTCTTAGTGGCATTATTGCCTTGCTTAGGATGAAATGTTTAAAAGAGATATCCGGGCAAGTGCAGCTCAAACATCACTTTCCAACCACGTTCAAAAACGTTTACGTGGCCTTGTGAGCGATGAATTATTTTCTACCCTAACAACTCCTTCTTCAGAGACCAAACGTCGCATGCTTCTTGCCACTCGATGGTAAATATTCAGATGAGCTCCATTCTTTAGTTTCACCAGTTCAGACCTTCCCATCTAAGACCCGCCATTCCATGTGTATGGCGTTAAATCATTTTCATTCTTTTCGTATTCCATTGGTAAGGAGGAAGTTTTACTCAGACAGCTTCTTCCCAAGAACCGCTAGTTTGTGAAACTGACTCCCTAGAGGATGCTTCCCCGATCATTACAATATTAACCTCTTTAAGTCTAGGGTTAACCGTTTTCTATCCTAAATATCCTCATAATCTTCATTTACTTCTTGCTCTTACATCTATGCAAAAACCTCACTTAATAACACTCTACTTTAAGTGGCTCATGGGCCTTTTGTTGGGTGATGGTTTACTTTTAAAACTGGCCAAATATAACCTTCTTTTCCGGGTTTCCGGTTAGCTTCTTTTTAGTAAGCACAGATGCTTTTCTTGTTACATTTCCACTCATTGTGAACTGTTGGGTTTATTTGAACAGAGGGTCAGGTTTTAGTAGGTGGGTCGAGCCATAAAATCCTTTTTGGCACCCCCCCTCACGTGGACGAAAAATTGCGCAAGATTTCAGTGGATTTAAATATAGACTATATATATATAATATTAATATAAATATATATAATATTGATAGAAATCTTATAAGTATAAGAAACTATACTGGCTCGAAAAACCTTCGGTGTCTTGATTTGCAAATAAACAAGCCAATACCAAAGGGGGAAAAAGGTATAAAAAAAGTAAGAACCAAGAAGATGGACGTTAGCCGAAAATAATCGTTCAGTATGCAAGTCCAAAGCCCAAAGAAAAAAAACCCTACAATGAGTAGAGCAGACCTAGTTAAACGTAGAGAGCCAGACAAACCTACCAAGGTTTCACCTAAGCAAGCCTTTCTGACGATCCGTAGGTGAAACCTTGGTAGGTTTGTTCAACTCTCTAGGTTTATATATATATATATATATATATATATATATATATATGATAAAATATAGTTTTAAGGTATGCTATATTCATGGGTTAAAGTGCTCAATATCAAGGATAGAGGATATGTAAATATATAAGTGGACATTGAAGTCAACATCCAGCCGCTGTGTGTTAACTTCAATGCCCACTAGTGCCTTACTTTTATACTATAAACTATATAAACTTTTTTATATATATATATATATATATATATATATATATATATATATATATATATATGAATAAGGTATATTTAGGCAGCAAGTTTGATTAGGATATACCAACCCAAACAATTATGGAGAAATGAAACAAAGTGGGAAAGCTTTTTAATGACACGCGTTTCGCCTCCGTGTATGAGGCAGTTTATAACCTGATAAGTGTGAGCAAATCTCCGAAGATTAAACTTACGACACAAGCGAATTGTTCGTTGAAGTGAACTTTCTAATTATTGTACCAAATGAAAAGAAAGCTTGAAGGAATGCTGTGTTGTGACGTATTTTCATTTAGAGAGGATATGTCGGCTTTGAAAATCAGCATTCGAAATTCTAGGTGTTAACTTGACTTGATTTTAATCTCCAAAATCTTATCCACGAAATTAACTGCATTTCTCTTTGAAGAGACCGATAATCTGGCTGCTTGCAATCCTTGCTTAAAATATTTACTCCACTTCTCTTTCTCTTGTTTTTTAAGTCATGTTAATTGATTATTTCAATGAAAAATCCAACTTCACACCCAACCAGCCAATGTAGCTCTATATTCATCAATAAAAATTACTGTTAAGAAATCAGTTTTTATTTACGTCTCTGTCCAGTTGATATATACCTTAAAAGTGGTTGTTTGCTTGCTTTCATGTCTTTAGCAAATGTTCAATATCTTTTCTTTTTATTTACGTTCACAATACCAGCTTCCTCAAATATTTTCCTACTAGTCAATCCACATTTCTTTAACTTTTCTCATATCATTTTGTTTAATTTCTTAAGCCATTTCTATCTTGTTTGTAATTTCGTCTTTATTTTATTTTTGTCTTATCAACTTTTTAGTAATCCCCCAAATAACCTTCCGCCATTTTGTTTCTCTTTTAAGATTATATCTTTCATATGACTCACAGCCATCTTTATGTACCATAAATCAAAACGCAAATACTAATAATGATACTACATATGTTACACAATTATATAATTTGCTATATACGGTACATATATACTATTCTATAACTTATTGTAATTTATATAATTATAATACTTATACTATATTTTCATGAACAAGAAAATAATATACTTGTATCGTATTTTTTATTGCATTATTTTCACTTTTCTTTGCTTTGTTTATTTTTTCTGTCGGCGGTGACAAGAATAACAGAACATTAAAATGAAGTCAGATAATTCTCCAAGACACGCAATTCGAAAATACAACTTAACAGAATTTTCATCAATATTCTGCAGAAAAATGGTTTGAAATCAAGCTTACGGCTTAATTAGAATTAAAAAGAGGGCAGTTGGTCAGTGCCTGGAAGCCATTGTTTGGTGGGCATGTCAACAAAATGTAAAATTTCGGAAATCTCCAATCAAATTACTAAAAGCTGAAAACTGAAGTTTATAATGCGGTATCCAGTTGGATCAGAGTCCGATCAACCCTGATTTGGTCAACTGGGGAAGTGGGGTTGATGTTGAAAGACCCGAAACCTCCGATGATCCCGGTAATATAACATTACTGACGACAACCCCACGCACCTGAAAAGTGTATTTTGCAAACAACATATTTATTTATGATGAACAAATCTAGAGTTTCATAAGAAAACCTTCCAATATTAAATAAGTTATTGCAATCACGTAATAAAATCAAGTATTATAAACTGAAATTCACAAGGTATATTTATTATAAAAAGCATAAGGTGTATTACGAAGGAGGACCAGGATCTTTTCAATTTTATTGTGATAAAAATTGACTTGCATCATGATCTCACATATAATACTGTAGTCCAACTTTCACACACCCTCATCATCCCTTTTTTGTCACCCCTTCTGTCGAACGAGTTAAAGCTTCGTAAGTATCTATATAAACACACACAAATGCAGTTGAGAAGAAAGAAAGAAAGAAAGAAAGAAAGAAAGAAAGAAAAAAAAAAAAAAAAAGAAAGAAAGAAAGAAAGAAAGGTTTTAAAAACATGGCGGTTCAATTACATGTCCTCATTTTTTTTCGTGTCGCTTGTACACGTGAGGGAGAAAAACAACGAAATGACGTCTTTATTTCAAGAATAGGACCGCGTCCCATTCGTTATTTGACGAGCAAATTATTATTAGACACCTTAAGACTTCTTATAGTAACGTAGAATTTCCTATTATTTTTACTATTATTGTTGTTGTTGTTGTTAACGCGTTTGCACGTCGTCGTCCCATTCAAGGCAGATGATTGTTTGATATGTCGCCAATTTTCCACGCATGCTCAGTTGAGATTTCTTGCGTTTTCGTAATTCGGCATCGCTTAGGAGCATGCCATTGTTTCTCCTGCTGAGATATTTCGTTGCAGCTTATGTAATTAGTACACTAGTATATTGGCAGGTTTCGGTAAGACACTGGCACTTGAAGAATACACTGCATAGCAGCCAATATTGGTAGAATCAAGTTTACAAGAAATATGATTTTTAAGAGATGGTTTTAGGAAAAGGCTTGGTCTTCATTTGAAGTTCAAGCCTCGCTTAATTTGGAACTGCCTGTCTTCTCATTAATTTGGAACTGCCTGTCTTCTCATTAATTTGGAACTGCCTGTCTTCTCATTAATTTGGAACTGCCTGTCTTCTCATTAATTTGGAACTGCCTGTCTTCTCATTAATTTGGAACTGCCTGTCTTCTCATTAGTTTAATAAGGTTATTTTCAAAGTAAACCTCAAAGTTGCAAATAGTGAAATACAATATTCAGTAGCGTTAGAAATTCAAATGTTGTTCAGTACAAACATTTTAATCAGAAGTGAGATCGGTTTTGTTTGTTTTTAAGATTTTAAAATTGCACAACGTAGGAAGAGAAAGTGGCCTTTTTATGTAACACTATTGAATTTATCACTCATTTTCAGTACAGGGATATGTGAAACAATCACTATCTCGTAGCACTCGCAATTCGCATAGAAACTGATAAGAATGCCTCGGGTATCTAGAAGCCAAGGGATGCCCAGAACGCACAGTTCGCGTAGAACTGGTTTGATACACGACTTTTTAAAATACACATTAGGATGTGTAATATTAATGATGGTAGGTGGATGTCATTAATATTAATCTTAGTTGTCAGGTCATAACCCAGCTCTCCAACATGAGTAAATATAACTTATTGAAAAATGATTTCAGGTTCAATTCTTTGACACTTTCTTATGAATTCTTTCATTTTTTTTTTTTTTTTTCAGGTTAACAAAGAATCGGTAATGAAGTGTGTACCGGAGATGATCCCCGATACTGATGCCCAGAATATTACAATTCCAACGGACCTTTTTAAGGATTTTGAAAACTTGAAAAGCGCAACAAAATTAGATTCTGCAACATTGATGCGAAAGTTGCTGACAGATTTCAACAAGTAATTATCTTTCGATCGTTATTTTTTATGCTTCTAAAATCCAGTCCTATTTTTAAGTTAATTTGTCTCTTAATAGTATTTTATTCTTTCGGAGTATGTCAGCAGATCTTTATGCAAAATAAAGTTAACTATTTACATTTTGATGATTTCTCGCACAATTTTCTAATATTTTCTATATTTGAAAATATTTTATACTTGATTAAATTATTAATTCGGATCTTTACATCAAGATGTGTAAACATACACTTTTTATTTACTAAGTTTAATCTAGTTTGGGACAAGGCCGTAAGTATGGAGCACTAGTAACAAACTCGTTAAGCATACTGAGTTACCTACAAACACTTAGTAGTTTTCATATCACCAAATTAAATAAACTAATTTTCAAGAAAAATGCCACACAGATGTTGCAACCATAACAAGTATATTTGGTAGTTAGGGCACCCTGAGGCGGTGTAATGGTTAGCAAGCTTGCCTTGCTAACACAATTACGAATGAGTAGTGAGTTCGATCCTCACTGGGTGCCCCATATTTTCGGCCTTGTGCCACATCTAAGCTACGCTTAGAAAATCGCAATATATTTTGCTGTTGGTTAAGCAGTTGTAAATCTTTTAGAAGAATTTTTTCCCTGTGTTTCTTCTTTGTCAAAGATATCAAACCTCCATTAGAATACCTCATTTAATATCTTCGTCGGGGTTATTTACAATAACCCTTAGTTTAGTCTGATACAAGGCTTTTATATTCGAGCACCCAATGAAGCTCAAATTCACATTAACAAATTGGTCTGCAAAACGTGCTTACTAACCATAGCGCTACGGAAAACACCCTATTTCGATCTTTATTCCATGCAACACTTTGACAATTCCTGACTTTTGTTGAACAAAACTGAGCCGAGATCGAATTTCAGTCGAGTTTGTTTGATTTACTTTCGTGCAAAAACTCATGGGAAAATATAACTCTACTCCCTGTAACTAAGGTGTAAATAGTACGTCTTGTAATGTTAAAAATCTGTGTTATTCTCAGAAGAAAACGAATTATTTTTTCAATCCAAAATACTTTTCGGCTTTAAATAACACATGAGGGTTTGATAATTCGTAAAAAATAAACCAATCAATGGTCTCCCAAAAGGATTTCTTCAAACTATTGTTTATCGATGCAATCTTATATATACAGAAATACGACTAACGCGGGTTGCAATTTTACATTTTGAATACTGAATGCGTGTATCTTAATTTTTTCTTTTTTTTTTTTTTTTCATTTTTGGCATCCGATTTTTATATCCGAAAACGTAGCCGTCCTCATTGATCTTTCTAGCGCTTTTGTTTTTATTGCTATTGTTTCAAATATTTATTTTGTTATTAAATTACCCACGATTAGTCTGATATTTAGATTTGATGGTTGGTGGTTGATCTCTTGACAATACCAGGTGGTGTAAACTTGGATGTGCGGGTGGTGTGATGCATAATGACTCGTAATTATGAAATCGGAAAAACGAATTCGAATTCCAGCCTAGGTCGTTAATTTCAGTTACATGCAAATGCTCCTGGGAAAGGCATGAATTCTTCTCTACTCCCTACATCTATAAGTTAATTAGCAGGACAGACTGGGTCCTATAGCCTTGATTGCCAACCACTCTAAGACAAAAAGTAATGGCAGCCCTAATTGTTGACAATACAGGGATGTTCAACTTGTGCATCTAGATGCATAACTTAGATCAGGGGTCGGTAATCTACTGCACGCGTGCCATACGTGGCACGCCAAGCAATTTCCAATGGCACGCAGCCGCAAATGACATCACGAAGTCCGAACCAATAACTACTACAACGCAAAGAAGATATTTAACTGTTTCAATTTTAATATATACTAAAGTATATATACTAAATATATAATATATATATATATATATATTAAAGTATATATACTAAATATATAATACATATACAATATACTAGCAGTAGAGCCCGGCGTTGCCCGGGGATGTAACAGTAAGAGATAGATCAAGTATCGACCATCATAAAGACTGAAAAATAAAAATGACAAAGATTATTGTTTAAGGTTGACGGACACGCATGTCTTAATTAGTTTTTTTTTTCTTTTTCTTTTTTTTACGAATTGGTCAAACCCAAACTCAAACAAAAACATTGTTTTCAATCGTTATGAGTCTATCGATTGAATAGAATTTTATTATAAACAATTGTCTTGTAAATGGAATTTTTAAAGCATTCTGAATGTAAAAATAAAGAAAAAAAAGTGAAAGACAATAAGAAACACTACCTGCCAAAAAAAAGTGAAGTTTTGTTGAAATCGGTTGAAAAATGTAGGAAGTCCGATCCCATATATAAATGAACACACACACACACACACACACACACACACACACACACACACAAACAACCTGGGTTTTATAATAAGTATAACTCGATATGAGTTGTCCCCCTTTCATTCTGGCGACATAATCGTGTTTTACCGTGTTTTCAAATTGATTTCGTGCAAAAACAATTGTGTTTTTCCAATTTTTGGCGCTGTCAGAACCACCGCAAGGTAATTTTACGCAGTCCTGTGAAGTTTTGTTGAAATCAGTTGAAAAATGTAGGAAATCCGATCCAATATATAAACCTACACACACACACACACACGCACACACACACACACAGAATCTGCGTTTTATAATAAGTAAGATTACTATATACAAATATATATGCTAAAGTATATATACTAAATATATAATATATATACTATATATTACTATATAAAATATATTCTAGAACAATGACTTGTATAAAAAATACGCATACTGTTGGCCCACTGAATGATTTTAAAAGCCTAAATCGGCACATAATTAACAAAAGGTTGCCGACTCCTGAATTAGATGACCTCATACAGCTTTCTGTCGCTTTTGTTTTTATCTCTATTGTTTTTAAATAAGCTACATATTTCCTAATAAAACATTACAAAATATGTTTGTCTGATCTTGGAGGTAGATTTAAAGTGGAAGGTTTGGAAGTTAGGGCACTTTATATATATTTCGTCTTAACAAATTACTCTCTCTTTTCATTAAAACTGCAATGTTTAATTGGAAAGTATGGTCAGATCTATTACGATGAACATTATATTGCCTTTTTGAAATATCCCTTTTGTGTTTATGGATCCAGGAACATACAGTATGTCTCCATTCTTAACAAAACTACTACTAATTATAATGTGGGATATTTTAAAAAACAATAGTGATAAAAATAAAAACAAAAATCGATAGAAAGCTAAATGAAGCTTATACATCTAGATACACTGAACGTCGAAAATTAGAAAAAAGAAAATTAAATTTAAAGCTAAACGTCCGTGTGTCTTCAGTTTTTACTTGATGTAAAACTGTAATCGATGTTTGTTATTGTTGTGGTCTTGTTAAGGGCCAGAAATAAAGACACAAAGAGAGGAATTGAGTTAAACAAATAGATTAACAGAAAACAGTAATACAAACATATACAAACGAGTGTGTTAAAGCAAGAATTTTCGGTCCGACTGTCAGAGCTGACTGCTGGAAACTTCCCTCTCTAAAAGGCAGTACCTGCTCCTATTTATAGCTGGCAGAGTCTATGCGACGTGGGTAAATTACCATAACAGTTATATTTTCCCCAACTTCAATAGATATTTTTCCAAGTTTTGACAAAACCGTTATTACTCTGAATAAGTCCTTTCGATGGTCGAAGCGTGTAAGGTAGGAGTGTTTTTTTTTTTTTCTATTTTCCCATTCAATACTTAATTTATAAGGCAAATAATTCAACACAGATTTTACCAGAGTTAATATATTAAAGACACAGTAATTACCAGACTCCGAAAAAGATTTGGAGTGTAACAGCATCAGTCAGTTATGTGCCATGCGTGATACACGCTTAGGCGATCATGCATCTTTTGATACATGACTGACGAGGCAGATTTTTTTTTCTCGCAGTAGTTTGACATTTCTTTCTGCGGTAGACCAGTTGCCATCCAAGGCTATAGAACTCAATCTGTCCTGCTATTTACCCTTAGCTGGAGGGAGAAGAAGAGGACTGAGGATTCCTCAAGGACACATGGCACAGTAGATAAAGGCGTTGGTTAGATCCAGTGACATGACCCAAAGAGTGTGAGTTCAATACCTGGTTAAGTCAGTGGAGAACTTAGAGAGGGGAATTAAAAGGAGATAACTGATAACTGACATCCATTAAAATATGGCACGTGGAACTAGAGTCTCCCCCAGTGAGCGAAATAAAAGTTTAGTTCGTCATTCCAACCACCTGAAGAAGGCCGGAGCGTACAACGGCCGAAACGTTGTAATAAAAATGGCGGCAAAGATGAGGACAATAGTCCAAATAATGTAAATAGTGTACATAATACCTCATCTCAGAAATATAGACAGATACTGAAGGGCCGAAACGTTGTAATAAAAATGGCGGCAAAGATGAGGACAATAGTCCAAATAATGTAAATGATGTACATAATACCTCATCTCAGAAATATAGACAGATACCAAGAGGATACATATCTTTCCCAAGGGTAGTAGCACGTAAGTGAATGTAATGGATTCGACTGGAATTCGATTCTCCGTGTGACAGCATATTGCATCCAATTCAACCAAGCGATTCAATATGAAATATGTCTTATTGGTAGGACCTTTCAATGTATAAAGGATGCAAATGTCTGGTGTATCAGAAGTATTTTCGTTTTTTTACAGTGAAATCTATCTGCTACTCTACTTATATGGTATTTTCCGATGATCCTAGTTTTTTTAAAACTTTTCCAATATCGGAGCTCTTTCTTGCTTTTTAAATCCTCATAATCGACAATAACTTCTGGGCTTTGTTTCAAGAGACAAATTATCTTTCCTTAAAACGCTTGCAACAATTATAGGACTATTTATTGTTTCATTGTCTTCTATTTCCAAAATGCTGCAATCAACTTTATTGGCCTTAAAAGCTCAAATTAACAAATATTGTCTTTAAATATGTCCATGAAAAAAGTTTCAGAGCAAAGGCCAGAAAATGCCGAAAATACATTTCATACAACCAAATTATAATTAGTTTATAACATTTCATTAAAGACTAGCATTTCTTGTTTACATTATGTTTTTATTCATACTTCCAGGTTGAAAGAAAACGACGACAGTGTTCCTGGGAGCAAAACACTTACTGTCAACGATTACCACGACAGCGATATAAACACGTTGTTGACAACTATTAAACAGGAATGTCCCTCACCAGAAACTGGACACATATCTCCATCTACTTACCATATTTCTGAATCAACGATTACATCTGCCGCTGGACTGGACATTAATGAAAATCTCGATATGTCAAGGTGTAAAAAAACAAAAGATTTTCAAGACCAGGACTCGAACATGAACTTTATCAATGGCAAAATTTCAAGTCCCGGTTCTCAAATGGAAGACGACGATAACAGAAAGAGAAAGAACAATACTGATGAGGATAAAAGTAATAGTTCTCACGGCAAATTTCCTCGTTATCTCGATAATAATAATGATAGCCATATTGAGCACACTAGTAAGAACAGCCCGTACCACTATAACGAATACCAAAA
The DNA here is from genome assembly GCA_903632075.3 of Acanthosepion pharaonis. Classification (NCBI taxonomy): domain Eukaryota; kingdom Metazoa; phylum Mollusca; class Cephalopoda; order Sepiida; family Sepiidae; genus Acanthosepion; species Acanthosepion pharaonis. The sequence continues at coordinate 386,076 of CAHIKZ030002154.1, forward strand.
TCGTCACCAGTCTCTTTACAAACGCAATATGCATTACCAACATCAGTATCTTGAACCCCACGAAGCAAAGATCGTTCCTTTTGTCTGTAAAACAGAGGATTTATCGTCGTATAATGATGGCTATGGGGTAGATATTACCCACGGGTCTAAACTCTTCAAGTCCAGACATAAAGAAGAATTTGATCGTAAGGATCGAGGGTCAAGTTCTGAGACAATAGCGAGGTACGGGGAAAACCAGTTGGGGCCAATGGGACCTGCTACTGATAATTCAGATGATACAGAAACATACGAGATCCCGAGTTCAATTAATAGGGATTTTCAATCTCCTGGACCCTTGAATCACGGGGAACGTTTAATTTCAAAGAAAATGGACACTGAAAACCATTATCTCACCAATATTAAGGCAATGCACTATGGATTGTTGAAAGATGGTGGTTACGGTAAAGTAGAGACAAGTAAGAGAAGCGAAAGTCCAGACAATGAAATCCCGCTGGACTTGAGTATTGTCAAAATGGAACCAAACATTTCTTACTCCTCTGTCTCTAGGTCTCAGTCTTCGTCATCCGTTTCTCCGAACCCTTCGTTTGTGGCTACGTCAAGCCCCAACCGTAACAAGGACTATGCCAATCTTTATACCCATTTAGAGAACCACGTTACCAAACCACACAAACTTGAACCCGACGCGAAAGAGTTTTCACCGGAAGAAGAAAAAGAGAACTTACATTCATTTCCGGAAGCATGTTCGCTACCTGACACAAACCCAACTTCGTCGCTATCGTTAGGCTATGTCCCGGCTATCGAAAAACCTGATATGAAACCTGACCACGCCCATGGAAGAAGTAGTGTTAGTTCTTCTCCGGAAATAATCAGTGCAGGATCGACGGGGCCCAAAATAACAGACGTTTCAGGGTCTTTTTCAGCGACAAAATTATCACAGGTACAACAAATGCAGGTTAACATGCAGCAACAACCAGCAGTGGAGACCCTTCTTTCGTCATCCGGGCAACAAGAAGCAGCTAGTAAAGCCGTCGACGTACATCCACTGGTCGTGCCTCAAATTAATCCTGGTTTTCTGGGACCTACAGGACAAAACATGACTGCAAAATTTATCCCACTCCCGACGAGTGTTAGTACTTCGATGCCAGTACCAATTCCTACAAACGTTGTCGCCGTACAAAAAAACGATAACTGCATGTATGTATATCCGATGAGTTTTCCCACGCTGTCTTCCATGCCACCCAGCAGCCAGCAACTAGGGGTACCCCAACCAGTGATGCCTGTACAGAAGCTTGAACCGTTATCCTCGTTCGTACCGGACAAAGGTCCCGAAAAGGACCAACTAAAGCTAGTTGCTGAGAGCAACATCTTCCCAGGGGTTTACACGAGCATACTGAAACTGTCTTCTCACAAGAGGTCTAGATCGAAACAAGACAAAAACAAAAGTAATCAGGCTGTCAATCATGCGCAAAGTACAGCTCCCCCTCCTCCACCACCACCGCCCCCAAATGTTGCAACCCAAGTGCCAGCTCTGACGTCCCAGCCAATGACGTCCCAGGCTGTCATGTTTATCCCGACTATGCGTCCATTACAGAACGTGTGCGTGCCTACCACAGCCGTTGGCCAGTCTGTCCAGCCTCAAACAAACTTCCCTTTGACCAGTTCCCCACTCACAGCCACAGCCACCCCCACCACCAATTCTCACGTTAGCGTTCCCTCTAAACAAACAGTGACGATGACATCAGCAGGTGTGGCGAATACACACACGAGTAGCAGCGCCGGACAGCAGTCAATTATTATGGTCTACCCACATACGGCCATTTCAGCCCTGGGCAAACCTGTGCGAAGGCGTGGTCGACCCCCCAAACTACCTATGCTTACTCAACTTCTTGTGGACAAGAGACCCAAAATTGCTAACGTCCCTATCACAGAGAACAAATCCTTGACCGTTCTCGATCAAAAAGATTTACCTTTGGTTTCACCTGCACCCTTTCAAGAACGGGTGAATGTCACCAAACCCGAACCGATTCCAATTGATGTCAATGAATCGGCAGATGACAAATTGGACGGCGTCGAGATTTTGGGTGAGACACCAGCAACGGTGACAAGCCAAGTGGAGAGAACAAAAAAAATACCGGTCACTTTGAATTCGTCCATCCCGACGGTAGCTTCAACACTGACCACTAATAGCAGCAGCAGCAGCAGCAGCGGTGGACCGCTTTACCAGGAGATGATTCTCTCGCCAAGGTCACTGAAGAACATAAAACCGCGAAAACCACACTCGGCTAATGATTTCATGAAACCGAATGCGAATTTCATTTGCACATCGTTTCGGATTCGGCCGCGGGCTTTCCGGTCAAGGCGGAACGGAAATGGACGGAACCGAAAGAACGCTAAAGGTTCGTTGCCGTTAATGCAGCCTCAGTCACCGATGATGGCAACGGCGTCACCACAGTTGCAGCATCAGATCACCCAGCAGCAGTTACAGATGCACCAGGAGCAGCTGCAAAAACAGTTGCAACAACAAATCCAGCAACAACAGCAGCAAGAACAACAACGACAAGAAGAAAAGGTTCGACAGCAGGAAGAGCAGCATCAGCAAAAGCTTCTTCAGCAGCAGCAGCAACAACTGCAACAACAATTACAACAGCAGCAACAACAACAACAGTTACAACAACAGTTACAACAACAACAATTACAACAACAACAACAACAACAACAGCTACAACAACAACAACAACAACAGGAAGAATTACAACAAAAACAAGAACAAGAACGTCATGAAGAGACAGAAATTTACTCTTTGCCTTCATCGCCGACAGGTCTTTTGAAAGGCTCTATCTCTCCTCTCCCGTCTTCAACTTCCCTGCATCACCGTCTCGAGAACAACAAGAGCTGGACATCAGACGACAATTCAAGGGGTTCTTCACCACGCAATTTCTTCCAGGAACTTTACCATTGCAAGATCTGCAACGAGATTGTCTCATCGGAAGAGAAGGCATCGCATCAGAGAGAACATATTCCCATCCGTTTCTTTTGCCAGACTTGCGGGCTGGAGTACCAAAGTTTTCTAGCCCGAAATCCAGCAAGCGACAAAAATGACCCAAACGATGATGACATCCCCGATGATAACAACGGTGAGCCAATAGAACTTCCTGAACCGCTTCAATGCGACCGATGCTGCGAAAACTTCTCGCATCCTAAGTTCGCCCTCAATCGGTGTTTGCAAGTTCAAGGAGGAAACATCTTATGCGACCTCTGCGGTGATCAGTTCCGAACGTTTACGAACTTTTACGAGCACCGCAACAAGGTGCATGGGGATTGTGGTCTTAGTCGTGCTGAACATTACGTGTGCGAGACATGCGGTAAAATACTTTATACGTCCAAGGCTCTGCGCCTTCATCGCAAATTGCACCTCGACCGTACTGTTCAGTGCACTATTAACGACTGTCCACGCTTCTTCCATAATAATATGGACCTCCTGCGACATATCCGCGAGCAGCATGACAAAACGAAAGAGTTCTCCTGCATTTACGACGGCTGCAACAAGAAATTTATGAAGAATTTTCACTTGCAAGAACACATCCGCGTCAAGCACTTCAATATCCGGGCATTTCACTGTTCATGGCCCGGATGTACGAAGGAGTTCGCTGCCGAGCGACACCTCAAGGTTCATTTACTTATACACAAGGACGAGAAACCATTAAAATGTGAGTTTTGTGACTATAGGTGCCGACAGAGAAACGCTTTGAACTGGCACATGCGCAAACACCCGGAAGCACCTTATAAGTACCGGAAGTTTTCTATAAATTCCTCTGACTGCTGAATTTGATATAAATGTTATTTATTTATTTATACGTTTTAAAATGCTGTTGTATTTATTTTATTTTGTTTGTTTCTTTATATATATATATATATATATATATATATATATATTATGTGCGTGTGTGCATATAATTAAATTGATTAAAAATTGTTATATTTATGGGGGAAGAGTGCTCAATGCTTGAAGATAGAGTATTTGTAGATATGAACAATGTGGATATAGAAATCTACACTGTATGGTGATTGCCAGTTTCATCTCATAAGGGGCATTAGAAGATGGTAACTGCTTAACCCATGAAACTGACAATTAATGCAGTAAACTGCAGTAAACGTATATATATATATATATATATATATATATATATATATATATATATATATATATATAGTAAAACGGAAATTATTTACTGAAACATTTCTGTAAATAAATTTTACAATCAAGACCCATGACAAGTAGATACTATCTCTGGCAGTCTGCCGGAGATAGTATCTACGTGGATACAGATAAGTGAATTTCATTTTTTTTTTTTGTTATTAATGCTCTGTCTCTTGATATTGAGTACTTTAATTTAAAAACTGATTAACTTAAATGCATTATCTTCCAGTTACTTTGGATGACCTTTCTTTTCTTGCGAAACACAATCTTTGTTTTATATATATATATATATATATATATATATATATATATATATATATATATATAACTGGACTTATATTTGGTGTATTTTGTCAGGCATTTCTCGTTTATACAAGTATGGCTAAAAAGCGAATTTTCTTTTTAATGTTTTTATATATATATATATATATATATATATATATATATAATAGTAATCTTATAAATATAAGAAATTATACTCGTCCGGTAAACCTTGGGTACTTTGATATGTAAATAAACAGACCAATATCCAAGGAAAAAAAAGGTACAAAAAAAAAAAAGAAAGAACAGAGAACATGTACGTCAGCGGAAGACAATCGTCTAGCATCCAAGTTCAGAGTTCAAAGAAAAACAAAACCGATACGAGTAAGTAAAATAACTAAGTAAAGTGCTCAATACGCTAAGTAGAGCAAACCTAATTAAATCTAAAGAGCCAGATAATCCTACCAGGGTTTCACCTACGCGGTGATAATCCGCGTAGGTGAAACGCTGGTAGGTTTATCTGGCTCATTAGGTTTAATTAATTAATTATATATATATATATATATATATATATATATATATATATATGTGTGTGTGTGTGTGTGTGTGTGTATTTAGGCAAAATCCCCCTCTAATATAATATGTTTTATTGAAAATGACTGACAACATACTTCTGTTAAGTATTTTGATTGCATTTTCTTTTGTACGAATAAAATAGAACTTTTTGGGACTGAGTACATTATCGAAATTGTTTCGACAACTGTTCGTTGAGAGCGCATTCGGCTAATGAGTTAGCCATTTGCAATCATTTTGGTTGTGTAAACAGCCTGCAAGTTGCTGAAAGGTATATATAACATATTTAATTCTCAAATACAAAAGAAGGTAAATTATCGTTGTGTTCATAGTTGATGTCATGAAAGCTTGTTTTATGATAACCTGTTAGTCTTGCAAATGGCTAACAGAATTCGATTCTCGACTCAGGAATCTCTTTGCCCGATCACCCGATCCAGAACGGAACATCTTCTGGGTGAAAAGCATATAACTTTGTCCATGGTTTCTGCTATCATCTCCGAACTAGATCTTCATACAGCTTGTGGATTTTACGGCATCCCTACATTTGCCCTATGGAAATACGCTACTGAATTGGCTCCTCTTCGCTTCAAACTCTAATATAACTTGGTGCTTCTTGCATTCCAACTTGTTGAAAATCATCCTCTTTAGTTCTTATCTTTAAGAACTCTGCCGAACCTTGGAATTATTCGTTTCCCTAGATCTACGTATTTGTCTTTCATGCTTTAGATAAGAACGGCGAGGCTATGGTTATGACTTTAGATATCTCAAATGCTCGGGTTTAGCCTTCTTCAAATGCTCAAGGACTATGGTGTCTCTGGGTGGATATTTCGCTTCACCCAATTTTCCATAACAAATCGTGTAATGAAGGCCATGTTAAATGGCTACGCTTCTAGATCATTCCACATTAAATCAGAGTCTCCCAGGTCTCTGTATCCTTGGACCTACATTGTTTCTTATCTTCATCAATGACCTTTACAATGTCATCAGTTCCCAACTAGCTATCTGTGCTGATGACACAACTATTTACTTCTGTCTTAGCAGTAGGTATGATAGATTCGTCAAAGTAAAACTAGCAGCTGTTAACTGGGGCAAGAAATGGCTTGTAAGTATTAACGCCTCCAAAACAAAACTGACTTCATTTAATCTCTATATGGAAACTTTCCTGCCTTCCGTAAACATGGCCGATGTTAACTACCATAAGAGCAATTCCTTGCATCTTCTTCGACCTACGTTTTTCACTGACATGAAGTGTAAAGATTATATTGAATCAATTGCTAGATTTACTGCTAGGAAGGTTGTTTTTTTTTTTTTTAAAAAAAAGCGAGAACAGTAGAAAGAAAATTCGATCAGTAGGTCACAACAGCAAGCGGGATCATCATTTCAACTTAGAGCTAAAGAGATCAATTAAAAAATATCTAAGTCAATCTATAAGACGTGAGAGAGAAGTTTCAGCTACGACAGTCCAAAGAGCAGTGAAAAAAGACTTGAAAATGAAATCGCACCTGAAACGTGTGAGGCGCCTTGTTATTCCAAGACAGGAAGCTAGAAGGTTAGATAGGGAGAAGATCCTCTTGAATAAGTTGGAAAATGGTCCTGAAATAATATATATATATATATATATATATATATATATTATTTAGGACTATTTTCCATATATATATATATATATATATATATATATATATATATATATATATATATATATATATATTTATGATTGAAATAAACTTCAAATACATACATGTATGTATTTAAAGTTTATTTCAATCCTTCGTGAGTTTTCAATCCTTAGCTATCATTAATTAAAGATGAACATCTCATTTCTGTTTATGATCGATTGCATTAGGATTCTTCTGTTAAGCCTGGAGAGTAATTATACATTCTTATTGCTTAAAGCAGAGTCCAATAGCGTTATAAAACCTCGGAGAATTCCAATAAGATATCTTTAATCATTTTTAAGATACAACGGTTCAAAGCTTAATCTAATAATTAGACAATTTTGCTGTTACACCGGTGTATATATATATATATATATATATATATATATATATATATATATATATATATAAGAAGTGACAATTTAATTTTTTTATTGCATTTTCACAGTCTTTGGTTAAGGAATTGAGTATTGTTTGGAATGGTCTAGCGTAACGTCTGTATAACGGGTCTATTGGGAACGGGGTCGCGCGCACACACACACACAAAAATAAATTGACTTAATTACTACCAACAACACCAGCCTTATAAATCCCTCCAATATAAAAATAATGTTATCTATGAATTCTCATGCCTCCTGGGAGATTGCATATTCAACACTAATAATAAAAAAGCAACATTAAATACTTACATTGCGTACCCATGCACCACACACTCTCACAGATTAACCTGCCAGCTGTCGAAACTTATTTCAATCCGTGCACACTCCGACAAGGACAACCTGTACGACCAAAGTACAACTATCAACATAAGACAAATATTAGTAGATAACACCAAAGTACTCTACAGCATCCAATGCAAGGAAAGACTCAAAACTCTAGAAGCACAAAATAAAAAGTCTACATTAAATAAATTATCTTTCTCCACAGGAGAAGGTATCTTGAAGTGTATATGATATAATTAATGTGTGCACATATTTTATCAATTATATAATAATAAAAATTAAAATAAAAATGTAAATAAATCGTATTCTTTTTGTGTGACGTCACATTAGAACATTTCAAACGTCCAACTATCCAAAGAATACCAGAATACAGGCAAAAGAATTCTACAGAGACACAACATTGGTTCTTGATAATGTCTGCGATAGAAAGAGTATTGTTTTTTTCAGCAGATAATATATTTTACCAGGTATCTTTCATAGTGTTTTGACCCCAGTTTGGGGATTAACTATTCGCCCATAGTTGAGACCCTAACAGGTGCTGCCACCAGCAATTAAAAGGTTCCTCAAAACCTCTTTATCAGAGGCCTTGCTGTTGGATTTAGTTTATCGTCATACCCAGGACATTGTTACATTTGACTAATGAGTTCATTTTGATGAGAATTATGCAAACGTAATGTGGGCGTGTTCTTTAAACCAATAATTCCAATTAGGCTGATTAAAAAATTATTTCATTCATAACGACAATTAAGTAGCAGCAGCAGCAAGAACAAAACTGCAATCCATAGGAATCCATTTACTACTTTTACTCTAACCAATTTAGCACTGACTCTTTTAATTAACAATAAGCGGCTGATTAAACAAAAGATATAAATTGTCTATATTTCTAAGATGACCTAATGTAATTATTTATAATATTTACATTGTTTGGATATCTTTGCTGTCCTCAAGGACACATGACTCAGTGGATAAAAGCGTTGGTAATCGAGTGACTTAACCCAAATACCTGGCCACAGTAGAGGTGAAGAAATAACAAGGAGAGTTGAGTTAATAGGGAGATAACTGAAACTGGTATATCTGGAAGAGGCATGGCACGTTGAACTAGAACAATCTACCCGGTTGATCACCTGAAGAAGGCTGGAGCGTATAATGTTCGAAATGTCGTGAATATGACAACAAAGATGCGGACAATAATCTGAACAATGTAAATAATGTAAATAAAAATCTAAACTTTGCAATAAATTATATTCAATGTTTAAAAATAAAATTCTAATTCGTTTTAAAGTGTTTAGAACAGAGATTAATTTTTATATTATTATCCGTCGTGATAATAAACATCTACATTTTAAACAAAATGCATTACGTCTAACGGCCTGTGTACGTGAGAAAACTTAATGTACCCTCCGGCTGGGGGTCAATCTCCGTGCCATTTTAAACGGGGCGGTCTGTATATACAAAAATAACGTTTGAAGTAAACATCGAGTAAAACAAACCCATTAATTCTTTAGATGCGTTGGAAATCTACAAGAATCCTGAGGAAGGTGCTGGAAATAACGTCCAGAGATGTTTACCAAAATGCTTTGTTGTAAATCTACAAATGATTGATACAAGTAGAATTCAATTTTTATAGAAATAAATATGACATAGAAGGAAAGGAATATATATATGTGTGTGTGTGTGTGGCTATTAAACAATTAAACGAGCCAGTATGTGATATACATTGACCAATATGCATGAATCACAAACACGAAAAATTTAATTCAGCTCGCTTACAGTTCACTTTTATGCATCGCTTAATGTTATCGTATTTGTTACGAAAATGGTCAGTTCAAAGGTCAAACAACGCATCCAGATGATTAGAGGATTGCAGGTGATGAAACTGTAGAAAAAGGCCACTGAATCTTTCCGTCTGCTAACTGAAGTTTAGGGCAGAGAAAGTCTGCCAGGTGTACGTTTTTCGAGTGGCACAAGAGATTTGGTGAAGTTTGATAATGCAGGTGACAATTGAAACTTCTTCGTAATGCTTTAAGTATGATACATTTCAAAATCACAAACGCTTCAAATCTCCGATTGGACATAAATAAATTTAGTGTCTGTCTATATCTCTAAGATGAGGTATCATAATTACTTACATTATTTATATTAATCGGACTGTTATACTCATCTTCATTGGCATGTTCATAACGTTTCAGCCATTGTACGCGCCGGGTTTTCTTCAGGTGATTGGAATTTCTAACCGAACCCTTTATTTCGTCCACCATGGTAGTGGATAAAGACGTTGTTTAGATCCAGTGACTAGACCCAAAGAGTTGTGAGTTCAATACCAGGCAACAGCATTGGCAAACCAAAAAAAATTGGAGAGTTGTGTTAAAGGGAAATAACTGAGACATCCGGAAGAGGCATGGCATGTGGAACTAGAAGAATCTGCCTCGGTGGACAGAATAAAAGGTTCGCTCCGAAGGAGGCCGGAGCGTACAGCGACCAAAACGTTGTGGATATGGCAATGAAGATGAGGATAACAGTCCAAATAATGTAAATAATGTAAGTAAATAAATTTAGTGTCTGAATTTTGTCTATTACTTCTTCTTTCGAATGACAAAAAATTATTACAGTAAAATTAATACGTTTGTGATGGACCAGTGGGTAGATGGACCAATACTATTTTTATTATTATACTTTCAGCGTACAAGATTCAAGTAAACAACAAAATCCCGAACTGTGAATCAACAAATATATATTGAAATAACATACAAGGACAAAACATGCAATTATTGTATTCAATGTATAGATTAAGGGAAAGAAGTTGTTCCCCTTTAACTGTATTTTGGAAGAAAGGTCTGTTTGTTAGAATACATAACACAAGAATATAATTAATCAAAAATGTGTTGTGTCATAGAATGGTTCGATATTAACAGAGTCCTGGTTGGTTGATCTTGGCTAAGTACAGAGAGAGAAATATAAGTTTGTATTAGAAAATTCTGTATCTGTGTGTGCGTTTGAAATGTTATAAGTAAGATCGTGGATTTGTTTTGACAAGCGAAATTTACTGGAGGACTTGTGAAAAAAGTCGCCTCTTTTAAGGATAAAAGATAGGCTCACATGGGAAAAGTTAATCCTGCATTAAAAACATGCGATTGGTTAAAAATTAACCAATCACTACATTCATACTAACGAAACAGGCAAGCAAGCTCAAAACCGAAGGATTCAAAGAAACAACTGCGATGGCTAAATTGTCTTATAGAAAGGTAGTATTGATTTATTAGCCAATCGCAGACAAATAAAATATGGGCGTGGAAAAACATAGCAACTGCTACACGTTAAAACTTTCAGGTATTTCTATCGACACACAGATGTTGTGTTGTTTTCAGAAGAGCTTCTAGCTATTTCCACTTACATGTTTTATTAAGAATGCGGACATCTTTCAGAACAAAACAGCCAATAACAAAAATTATAGTTTTATGATTACAGGTATTATTTACAAAAAAAATACAATACGCCGAACAACTTTTTTTTCAGTTCAGTCACAAAAAAACCAAGTCAATGCAAGCATCATTTGCAGAGCAATGGTTAATCATACAAATCAGAAGAATCTGCAATGTTAATGATCCTGACCTGGCACCTAGGCTTCAATCATTTCCCCACCACCATAACGTAGCGTCCATGACTCTTTTCTAGAAATATTTTCATCGTGATTGCAATTGTTTTGATCAAATTTCTTTCATGGTACTTAGACTTTATAATTTTAAGTACAATACAAGATTGGTGGTAAGGTTTCATCGTATTTGAGTTGAAAGATGGAACCGAACGTTTAATGGTAAGTTTCTTCTCTCGCTTCTTGCTTCCCAGTTAACTTTGTTCTCCAAAAATGTAAATAGCAATAGCAATTGTTATCTTTTGTCTTCTTAATTCCTGTTCTTTTATTATTCTCTATCTTTAATAGTGATTTTTTTTCTCCTCTGACACTCAGTAACTCCACCCATTTACGTTTCAGTAGCTATTGTTTTGCTTGAGGATGAAATAATTTTTTAAAAAAATGGAAAAATTTGGTTGGACGAATGTAATCCAAGGGGAACAACTCACACAACATAAATAATAGTAGCGAGAGTAACTTCCCTTTCCATTATTTTTATTTAATGCTCTTCATGTTAAACAATAATTCAAATGGCACGATTGTTGCGAGCTCGATCCTCACTAGGTGCCATAAACTTGCAATCTTATTCTATGCTAAAAATATTAATATGAATAAGGTGAATTTTTAAAAATTTACTGAAGATCATTTATTTCCTTGCAGGACTAAGGTTATCTTTTCTTTCTCAAAATAACACATCTTCTTGCTTGTTACTCCTCTTTGTTTTTCTTATGGCGTTAATTCACTCAAGATGTTCAAGTATATTACTCACGGTTTTTTTTTCTTATCTTGTTTTGAATGTGACCTATGAGTATTAAATTCTCGCAGTTTCCAAGCCTTTTTTATCCATTCAGTCAGTTATGTGTTTTACGTGATACACTTGCAGTGGATCTAAGAATGATGCGTGAATATTTAAGATTGTGCTGTAAAAATAAAATATGCAATATCCACAAACATAAATTAGAAGAAATGGCCAAATGGTAACGATATTCAATCACGACAAAAAATACTTGTTTGAAACAACAGATTAAATTTTATATACACAATTTACAATTTCTTTGTTTGTAATGATGTGTGCAAAGGTAGAGAAAAAGTTATTTTCTGTTTCGGAAATGTTCAACGTTTAAAAAGTTGTCTGCCTTCGATGGAAAGGTAAATGGTTTTTCTATGAATAATATTGAGTGAAAAAGTTGGTTGCGTAAATTTTTCTAATCTTTCATAAAAGAAGTTTGCTTCTTTAGTGGCACATAATTCCTGTGTGTATCTTTCTCGTGTGTGAATCTCAAATGAGACGAAAATTCGTTTACTATTTAAAGTTTTCTTAACAACAAAATTGGCTCCAACGAGGCTTGGTAGCTGATGCGAATTTTTCTGAGAAATGCGTGGGTGAATGTTGTATTTTTTTTTTTTTTTTTTTTAGCCAATAGAATTTCTTGAAACGTAAATTTTAAATTAGGGATGAATTTGAGAAAGATTTTTTTTACGTCGATTGAGCCTATTTTAGAAAAAAAAACTTTGACTGTTTTGGTATGGAAATTTGGAGACCAGTTGCCATCCTAGGCTATAGAACACGGTCTGTCTTGATATTTACCCATAGCTGCAGAGAGAAGAAGAAGATTCATACCTTTCCCAAGGGTATTAACACGGAAGTGAATGTAAATTTCATGAGATAGGTACCTAATACTTGTAGGTACCATTTTAATGGATCTGACTGGAATTCGAACTCTACTCTCCGATTCCTCAATCCGAGCCGCTATCCATTACTCCACCGTTGCGTGTCCCAAAACTTTTAACAGTATCTTTCTGATTGTTAGCAGCATTTTATTTGTAGATTGTATTTTACCTAAAACTTCCTCATTGCTCACATACTTTGACCATAGTATTCGCAGCATTGGCTGGTGGAAACACATTTTGATTGTTTCAACCTTTCTTTATTTATGTGAGGAGATTGTACAAACAAATGCATTTCCATACAGGAAATTAGATATGACATAACATTCCAGGATTTATTTCTGTTTCTTGCATACTATAATAACTATACAAGTTTTTAAAACATCCGCCACGGGAGATTATTCTATTTCCACGTGCCATGCCTCTTCTGGATGTCTCGGTTATCTCCCTTTAACATACCCCCCCCAGTTTTTGTTCACCACTGCAGTAGCCAGGCACTGAACTCACAACTCATTGGGCCAAAGTCACTGGATCCCGCCAACGCTTTTATCCACTGGGCCATGTGTCCTTGAGGACATCATTGTATAACTCTTTTACCAGAGCTCATATTGCAATTTTGTTTTTGTTATTTCTTTTCTCTAGCACTCCGTATTACTGGTTTGCATATTGTATACATTTCTATGCTTGGCCGGCTTAGGAGATTTTTGTGGCCAAGCATATGTGCTGATTCCTTCGCTGGACGAAATAAAGGGTTCTGTTCGAAATTACAATTACCTGAAGAAAGCCAGAGCGTACAACGCCCGAAACGTCGTGGATATGGCATTAAAGATGATGACAGCAGTCCGAAAAATGTTAATAATGTAAATAATTAAATACTTCATCTCAGACATTTAGAGAGATCCTGAAGAAGGCTGTAGCGTACAACGCCCGAAACGTGGTGAATATGGCAATAAAGATGAGGACAACAGTCCGAACAACGTAAATAATGTAAATAATTACAATATCTTATCTGAGAAATATAGAGAAGTCCTGAAGAAGGCCGAAGTGTACAACGGCCGACACGTCGTGAATATGGCGATAAAGATGAGGACAACAGTCCAAGCAATATAAATAATTAGAATACCCCATCTCAGAAATAGAGACACGTATTGAAGTTTTCAAAAATGTCAAAAAAAAATATTGTTGATTTATACCTCTTCAGGGCTTTGTGATGAACAACACCAAGTTAACGGCTAACGGAATTTTATTTGCAGTCATATACAGATGTATTACGTGTGCAGTTAAGTCCGCCATTTTGCTTTCTTTTTCTTCTTTTTGCTTCTTGTTTGCCCGAGAAATTTCTATTCTCGCTACAACGAGACTTCCACTACACTACCGAGTTTATTCGTCATTCTTGATTCGTGCCACTTCATTACCGGTTATAGAAATGTAACCGACCTCTGAGTTGCGATAAGAAAAATAAGATGAAATAAAGACTAGTCAAAACTGAATAATGATGTCAACGCTTCATCGAAGACATTCATTTATCAAGATCGACATTTTCAGAAAACTTTTAATTACTCTTTAACTGCAAATCCTGAATGCTTGGAATCTGGTGATTTCCAGGATGAAAACATAATTTCAGTTTTTCTTCGTTTAGTTTCAACCAAAATTGATTTTATTGTATTTTACTTTAACAATCAATAAATGTTGATGTACACCAAGAAAACGAAAGGTACGACTTTATGCAAATGTATGATGTTCATATCACTGCACGTCACACAAAACAGCAACCCCAGGACCGAGTAAGAAACGACTGTTTGTTGGTTTTATTTAAGTTGGAAAAATACGTGTCTCCTGGTATATTTATCTCACAACAAAATAGCGGACTCGAAATGTGGGCCCGCGTAATAAATAAATAAAACAACGGCAAAACTATATATATATATATATATATATATATATATATAAACAAATGATAATGTTCGTACTAACAAAACAAAGGTATACATAGACAATAGGAAATTGTTGCGTGTTGCAAAACAATGAATATGAAAGAAGAAAAACATTTAAACTAGTGAAGGTGTTTGTGTAGAAGTAAGTCTAACAAGCATATGTGCTAGACACATGTGTATATAAGCATGTGTTTGAGAGAGTTCAAAAGTCAACAGAGAACCAAGGGAAGTGAACGCGCCTCAGCGGCAGCGTTCTTATCTATGTGTGGCCTACAGCTTACCACTCCTGGGTGAAATAGGAAAAAGAGAATAACAGAGAATGTTACTTCCTATTGATAGGCTTAAGGCGCATCCCCTAGCGGCGGCTTTTTGGGGAAAGTAAGTGGAGTAACTCCACATGACACTGAGATTGCTTCAAACTCAATTCATTTTGCCATTTCATTTGAACAAATTGGAATGTTTCAGAAATTTTCATATATTTATCGATGTTTTATCATTTGCAACTATTTTCTTTTTTCAGATTCTCAATGACGCTTTATATTCTAAAACTGTGAGGTTTACTGACAGTTCACTGTAAAACACTGATTCTTGTAAAATCACCGAAGTTAAGCAACGTCGAGCCTGGTCAGTACCTAGATATGTGATTGCTTGAGAATACAAGGTGCTGTAAGCTTGGATATGCGAGTGTTGTAATGGATAACTGCTCAGAATTGGAAAGCAGACAGCCGAGTTCTAATTGCAATCGAGTTCATTATATTCACTTACGCCCAAATACCTTTAGAAAAGGTACAAATCCACCTCTTCTCCCCCTAGCTATGGGTTAATTAGTAGGACGTGTCATAAAAACAAATCAATCAATTTTCCTATTTTTGTTTTTTGGAAACATTCTGCGGCACACATCTGGGATTCTGGAACCACTTCGTTCAGTACTCAATATTATATCCTGTTTAAGTGTATACACGTTTAAAAAACAGTTCCTGTTGACAAGGAGTGTTACTGTATTATCCGTTCTATTAATTCTAGTATTGCATGTGACATACCACTAACTAATTAGAATTAAAAAAAAATAGATTTAGGTTGAAGTGAGGACGTTTCATTGAGAAATATCGATGCCAAAATTGAAAGAAGATAAAAACTGATGCTATAACAATAAAAATAAATAAAACAAGATAAACTCATTCACGTTGATCAAAGGTTGATTGTAAGTTCTATAGTAAAAGAAGAAAGTGAGGAAAGACGAGACTCGACGTGACATGGCGAGAACGTACGAGTTTGCATATAATAATAATGAAATAATGAAGCATGCTGTACGTGTGTAGATAGGACTGGGACTGTCCCTATGGGAAAATAAACAGCTGATTAGAAAGCAGACCTCAAAGATGCTACAAAAGGAAAAAAAAGGAGAAATTCCTTATTTATCTTTGGTTAACGAATCATTCATTTCGTATTACATTGATAAGAAGAAAGTTCCACTTCGATTTTTTTTTTACCCAAGAACTGCGAGTTTATGAAACAAACTTCCACGTGGATGTTTGTCATTCCTATAGATTCTTGGACGATACGCCCAAAACGACATTTAACAACAAAAAATCTGCAAATGGCACTACTCTATCAAATCATATATGACAACTCAAAAACACAGACCAAAACGTACAAAAATAACATTCAGAATGAGAAAAACAGCACTAGGTTACAACAGCTAATATATATATATATATATATATATATATATATATATATATATATAAATCCTAAAGCGCCAGGAAAACCTACCTATGTTTCACCTAAACGGATCTTCAGGGTAAGCTGGCTAAAAGGAAATGACGAAGCGAATTGAGCACTACGTTTTAGTCTTACTACTCGCTTTGGGTTTTTTTTTTCCTTTGTACTAAAGACGATTTCGGCCTTTTCGGATGTTTTTAGTTCTTTCTTTTTTATTTCCAATTTTTTGCTCGGCTACCGATTTGTTTTGACATATCTACAAGTTGAGTCATCTGAGTTTTTTTTTACCAAGCGAGTATTACTATTAGTAATAAAATATGTAGAGGAGAGCACCGTGTGGGTTTACGTGTTGTTAAATTAGAAACACGTGCTATTTATTTCCTGCTAGAAGAAGGTCCAACTACAAGAACAAAGGCGGACTCAAGTTGAGTTCAACCGAAAATGAAAAGAAAACAAACAAGACCGATGTATATATGTCAACAAATATATGTATTAAACAACAAATTTACAAGTGACAAAGACATCAACATTTGTGTCTGTGTATGAACATAAAGAGTTTGTATTTTGATGAATATTCGTACGTACGTGTATGTGTGATTCATGGCGTTTTCCCACAAGTGGGCAAAACGCAGATTTCTGCGAGAGATCACATTTTTAAATGTGTCTTCTGAAATGCGGAGTCAAAAGAGAACGAGGCAAGAAGTCGCCCAGTATTTATAGTGTAGAGAGAACGCGCCCTAGGGACAATTAGGAAATTAAAGAGTAGCTAACTTCGATATATATATATATATATATATATATATATATATATATATATATATATATATATATATATAGTGTAGTGAAAAGAGATAATCAGCTACCTTGAAAACAGGGTTTGTGTTTTTGTGCGATCTGCCGAAGAAAAATTACCAAAAGTAGTTAGTTTAAAAATCTACTTTAAGGACCAGAATCTATGCTAATCTTCTTCCCTCACCAATCAGAAAGATCTCTCGGGGAACAAAAGTTGTTTTTCGCTTATGTGCGAGATTTGGGATTTTCTGAGCTTGGTGGACGAAAACGCGTTTTTTGGTGGTGAGAAGTGAAGGTTGGATGTGTGACCCCATTTTGTCGTTTCTACGTCTCCTGTTGGACTGTTACGACGGGCTATCATTTGAACTGTGATTTGGCTACAAGTGTTGCGGTCGAGAGACAAAAGAAATCTATTGTAGATGTTTGTTGCTACTATAAGTTGACACTTTATTTTTATTTTCATTTCTTTACAACTACATATATATATATATATATATATATATATATATATATATATATATATATATATATATATATATATATATATATATAAAAGGCTCAAACACTAATATTCCATGGTTATAATTTATTACATTGGAATCGTAATCACGATCAATCCATCAGACCTACAAATCAAAAAAATATATATATATCGTAAAATATATCTGTTTGATGTTTTGGCACAAATCATCTTTTACGAGTTTCATTAGGGTTGTTGGATCTTTCAACATCTTACACCCTCTTCACGGCGACACAGTCTCTCTGGGTATCGACTAGTGTGCCACCCGTCAGCAACAGTTTTATACATTTTTAAACACACACACACACACACACACACACACACACATATATATATATATATATATATATATAAGAGGGAATTTCCGTGCAACATGTTTTTGCAGTGTTGAGAAGGCAGAGGTAGAGGGAGGACTTAAGGGTTACCCCCGGGCGTCATACACTCTTGTTACGCCGCTGGATTCGAACTTGGGATTAGATATGTTGTCTGGGTGTATGTGAACCATGGAGGAAATGAATGTCATGCACGCTTAAAAGTACAGCGATAAAAACGTCCCTTAACACATTTGCCCACGAGAAACTGTTTTCTGAAACCACCAATTATACAGAGTGTATCAAAAATACTTTTAGAAACTTTAGGGTTGGGTCCTCACACCAAAACAAAACTAAAAGTCCATATAAACATATGTCCTCAAATCCTTCTCTTCTGAATTAATACGATTAAAGAAAGTTTACGGTAGATGGCCCTGTGTTGTCATATAGACTAGGTTACATTTTTCATTCGTGTACATTTGTGACTAGTTTTCAATGTTTAACGCCTGTAGTAGTGAGTTAATTGCGAAGTTCCGTTTAACAGTGGCAGGATATGCATATTGTGAGCAGGCAGATATGATTTTTACATACAGCCGCGCGAATGGTAATGGACGCGAGGCTGCACGGCTGTACCAGATTGCGATACCAGACCGAAGGTAGCCGAGTCATCCAATTTTTGCTGCTGTTTATCGTCGCGTTGCTGATCCATGGCGTCACAAACAATGGATCGAGGAGGACCGAGATCCACTCGTACGCCTGGCCACGAAAAACACATTGTACGTGCTGTCGGAAACCATCAAGGTCACGTCAAGTGGCCTTAGCATGTCATGCAGTACCGCATGAAAAGTAATTCAAGAGCAGCTTCCGTATCTGTATCATTTGCAACACCCGCAAAGTTTGTAAAAGTATTTTGGGATTTTATCTTGGATTGTCCATTTAAACTTAATGACTCAAAAACGAAGGATTTGCGGACATACGTTTATGGACTTTTTTCCATGTTTTGGTGTGAAGAAGTCGATCCCAAAGTTTGTAAAAGTATTTAAGGTATAAAATCATAATCAGTTTTGCCTCCAGTGTGTAACATCTGCCATCAATGGTAGGTTGCACACGCATTATTTTTTTCGCCCTATTTATTTATTTTTTCTTTTGGTTAATAGCAGCTTCATTAATGGTGGAAGATTGCGGGTCACACTGAGTGACATGCTCAGATGGGGTCGATATCAAAATGACTGTACAATCTGACCTCATTATCCGCGGTTGGCCCAGTCAGCAAAATTTTAAACAAAAAAACTACTCAGTGTCGATTTACTGGTGCAAAATTTTGGTCACAGCAGAATGTTTGCTATTATCCGCGGTGGAGGTAGTATTGGAACAATTGACAGCGAATAATGAGGTTCTACTGAATACAATTTTTTACCGCCGCAATGTCTGTTTTTGTTACTGTTGTTGTTTTAGTAATCGTTGATTTTATCAAATGTTTTAGTTTGTGAATTGATGTCCTATGACATAGCTATGTCAATAACTACTTTGAGAATTTAATTATGGACAATAAGAAAATTGGGAAGCTTTCCAGTCAGTGATTAAAACGTTATTTATTTTTAACTAATTTAAATTAAAATTAATTAGTTATTCCATATTATTCGTTAGCAATAAAAAATATACACGTCTAAAACAATAATTTCCTAGCCTGGTTGACCAATTTCTTCTTCACTAGGTGCCTCATACAAAATTTGACATTAGCCTTTTCTTTTCTCTATCCAGCATATTCCATTTCTTCAAACATTTTAAAGACTGACAAAAAAAGATATAGCCACAGAAAAATCAATATACGCGCGTGCATTTATACAAAAAAATTTGACCCAAATTATTGGAAATGTATAATTAACTGCGATTAATTATCAACGTCGTCTCGAAAAACATCTTGCTACCCAGGAAACCTTAAAGCAGGACCCTCAAAAGGGCTAAGAAGGGAGAAGTTCTTTTTGTTTTTTTTTTTACTTTGGCATTCATTTATTTTTTCAAGTGGAAGAGCTACCAGGCATTTTTTCTAGAAATTTTAGTATTCAAAATAGACACATCGGCCTTTCATCTTCAACAAAACGAGGTCTGTCTCCCCACTAAGATAAGTTGTGACACAAGGTCAGTTTTTAAACGGTCCTCAAACACTTTTAGTGTTCAGCATTCTATGAAAAAACAAACCTATCATCCTTGAATTTTCACAGGACAGTGTACTGTACTGTGTACAGCTGTACACGGTAAAAACCTAAACAGGTCTGTTAAGAAGTTTTAAAGATAAACTTACTACTACCTGCTTGATATGGTTACAAAAAAAACAACAATTGTTGATTGTTTTTAAACTGAACTCTCTCTCTCTCTCTCTAATTATTTTATTTTTATCGTCTACGTAGTTAATAGTTGAAAAAAGTTCTGGTGATATGGACCGAGAAAAAATAGCTTCCCCCTCTGTCAACGTTGACCTGTTTTATCACGTGGCCTTAATCTCTGCTGCTGTGGCGGCGACGACGACTCTGGTGTAGTTTTATCACACACCCAGTCGAGTTAGTCGCCTTTTCTTTTTTAAGCCTTTTTTAATCTATAGTTTAAATGTTTTTTTTTACCACAAACAATACTTGTGTTTGTTCTTTAAAGATAGAAATGTTTTATTAACTTTACTCGCGTTACAAGATGACCACACGATGTTTTGAAGTGTAATTTGGTACCAAACACAAACAATATGACAATGGCAAACACAACTCAAGTTGAACAACCTTCACACAACCGAGAGAAAGAAAAGTTTTCACCTCGACGACATAAAAATGATGGCTATGTGGACATGGTAAATGAAGAAGACAAAAGCTTTAAGCTACCAGACGAAAATGACAAAAAAACTCCAGTTACAAAATTCGTTTTAATTTTAACCTTTTTTTCCGCCATCGGAGGCTTTTTATTTGGCTATGATACCGGTGTTGTGTCTGGGGCCCTGTTACTTTTAGGCAAAAACTTTCAAATGAGTACCATTTCCAAAGAATTGTTTGTAAGTGTCACTATTGGATTGGCCTGTTTATTTTCTCTTGTTGGTGGAGTTTTGAATGACTGGATCGGTCGCAAACCAACGACCCTGTTGGCCAGTCTTGTGTTTACAGTTGGGGCCCTTCTGTTGGGGTTTGCCTCCAATTTGGTCACGCTAATTATTGGCCGAGCAATCCTTGGAATTGGGATAGGTAAGTTAATTAAAAAATGGATTTATTTATTTTTCTTTCCAAGTGTCTCTTTCCTTCTAGTCTCGTATGAATACAACAATTCTTCTCTAGTTTATGGCGGTTTTTATTTATTTAGTTTCTTTTTTTTCTCTTAAAAGAAATTTTATTTTTTTTTACCAAGCGCATATACCAACGGATATATTTTCTGTACTAATATATATATATATATATATATATATACAGAAAATAAATCCGTTGGTCTCTAATCCAAGTGGATTTCAAAAAAAAAAAAACCGCTTCACAAAAAGCGCTCAATGTCAGTCAGAGCATAAATTTATTTACGCAACAAAATCCAAAATTACCTCATATGGTAATTTAGGATTATTTGTGTAAATAATATAAACTTTCGTTAAAATCTTCATTTGATTAAAAACCCTATTGTAAAGAATATAACCCTGTTTTGTTTTGCTTTCTTTTTCTTTTTTCCCCTCAATTACTTACCCGCCTCTTGATTAAATGACGGAAGTATAAAAATGAAAGGAAATATTTGTCAATTTTGAACTTCCGTGAAAAATGTTTTTATTTTTTTTAAATTTTTGTTTCATAAATGAAAACCATTTGAGAGGAAAGGAAAAAAAAAACCTCTTCGTACATCATGTTTTATTGTTTTACGACACTGAGTAGCATTTAGTAGGTTATTATTATTTTTAAAGATAAGAAAAAAAGTTAATTTAAACCATTTTTTTTTTTTTTTTTTACTCTTCTTCGGAAATTGAGTAACAACACCATCAGTCGTACAATAATTAGTCACTTTGGCCTTAAGAAGTCATAAGGAACAAAAATAAATCTAATGGTCTCTGTTCTGGTTCCGAGTTCCATCGTCATTTCTAATCAGCCTCTCTTTTTATTCCGACATTAATAAAAAAAATTCCTATAAGTTTAAATAAAAAAAAAAAAAAAACGGTCCTTCGTTGATTTTTCATTTGTTTTTCTTTCATTTGTTTTTCTTTCATTTGTTTTTCTTTCATTTGTTTTTCTTTCATTTGTTTTTCTTTCATTTGTTTTTTTACTGCTCTTTATTTTCCAGCAGTCGAACAACTGGTGTTTGTACAAAGATTTTTACTTTTTAGTTTTTTTCTCTTTCCCAACTTGATCAGTTTTTTTTTTTTTATGACGGAAATCCGAAGAAGAAAAAAAAAAATCAATTTTACTCTGTGACCCTTGATGAAATATAAGTGTAACATTAAAAAAAAGAAATATACCAAGAATTCATAGTTGCTTCTTCCAAAAATGAATGAGGAACAAAGAAATAACTTTACTTTAGTAATAAAAAAGAAAAGTTATTTCAGTATTCAAGGAAGTGCCTTGGGCCAAGTTATTGAAATAACCAGTTGCTTCTTGAAACAATTGTTGTTTTTTAGTTTGTTTTTAAATTACTTGTCTTGAATAAAAACTAAAAAGTGATTCGTATGACTAAAAATGGTTAAAAATGTAACTATTTTCTTCCATCGTACTTTCTTCTGGCTCTTTGCTTTGATCTTCAAAAATAATGTCAATCATTATCTTCTGTTTTCTAAAAATCTGTTCTTTTATTGTCCTCTTAATTTAATAGTGTTTTTTTTTTTTTTTTACAAATGCTCAGTAACTCCTTGCATTTTAGTAGCGTTATTGTCTTGCTTGAAGTGAAATGATTAAAAACAGAAATTTTTATTTTCTTGCTTTAATTGTTTGCTTTTAATATTCAAATTTTAAATGATGTGAATCAGTTGCATAACCCAGTCTTGAAACTTGACAAGAATTTGCCTCTACAATATTACTTATTGGTGTTAATTTGAAGATTCTTACTTTTATTATATAACCCCTGTGACTGGTACCAAATATAACTCTTTGTGTGTGTGTGTGTGGGGGGTATCTATATCTTATTTTGTGATGTGGTCACTGCACCAATTATTATCCGTTACTTGTGCTGGTTCCCAAATCCACTGTTTGGGTCTTGAATATCTATTCCAAGGTGGTTACACTTTGGTGAAGATGACTTCTTTCCTTCATCAGAATATGTCATCTAGTTCATTGTGTACTTGTGACAAATTCATAAACCATGAATTTTAGCCAGTAGACTTTTTTTTAATACATGTTGAGTTGAAGTTCCTGCGACACATAATGAGGAAAGAGGGCCTGGAGAATCTGATACTCACGGATCAAATAGAGTGAAAGAGAGACAAGGGAAAGCAGTACAAGACATATCTGATGAGCTTGAGCAGATGGATGACAGAATGTGGTCTGGGGGAGGAAGCAGAAGGGAGGAACTTACTGACAGCTGCAAGGGATAGAGGGAGGTGGAGAGCTATGATCGCCTACGCCCTGAAAGGACATGTCACATAAAAAGAAAGATCTTTGAATGGGGCATTCTGGTGTCTCTAACTACTCCAGCTGAACTCCTTCTCTTTACCTGCTACTAATAGTAATCGGCTCTTTCATGCATGCGTCCTGAGTAAGACGTTAAACTATGTCCAGCAGCAAGGTCTCTGATCAGGAGGTTTTGAGGAGCGTGGAACCACCTCTTAATTTTGGTGTTCCCAGGTCCACCTTGACCCGGGGTGGTAGCACCTGTTAGGTTCCCAGCTATGGGAAAATTGTTACTATTAACAGCAATATTTTTTTGAAAAAAATTATTACTGGTATTACAGTTTTGAAGAAAATATATTACCAGAAGAGATTTTTTGACAAAACAAAATATTACCAGCAATAAAAAATTTTTGTCAGCATTGAATAAGCCATTGAGGTTGATATGCCGTAAAACAAAATAAACCAAAGAATACATATTCTATTCATACGAATCTATCCTAAAAATGTTGTCAGCATTAAATAACCCATTGAGGAAGATATGCAATTAAACAAAATAAACCAAACCAATCTAAACCAAAGAATATATTCTATTCATATGAATCTATCCTAAAAATGTTGTCAGCATTAAATAACCCATTGAGGTTGATATGCCATTAAACAAAATAAACCAAACCAATCTTTCATGCACATACATATTCTGTTTATTAGGTTCTGCCAGAAAATAGATCAGATTAATTAGTATCTCAAACAAAAAACCTTCTGCTGCATACATATGGCCTTCAATAGTGTTTTACAGTTTTCGCCTGGACTTTTAAGTTTTCAAAGTTTTTTTTTTTTTTTTTTTTTATTGATCAGTATCACCCCATACAAGTCAGTAAAGCTGCAAAAACAAGGGGTTACTGGGTGTGAAAGAATTAGGAACAGAAACATTAATAATGAGCGGGAAGAGAAAAGAGTAATCAGGAGGACAGTAGATTGGCAGTGCTTTTAAATTTTTGCAGATTAAAGTTGGCTGGAAAGCATGGATTCAGAAGGGAGTTCCACAAGTGAGAAGTGTGAAAAAGGACCTGTTATCATAGAATTTACGGCTACATCTATTCAGCTCAACTGTAAATTGATAACTACTCTAGTACTGTTGTAATATCTCAGGGTTGATCCTGGTTTGATCAATGGAGTGATCCCTTTGATCCTGACCTGCCTTACTCCATGTTGTGATTATATTGATTATAAGGAGGCCAAGATCAATTTGGCACAGGTATCTTCGTGTTGGGCTGGTCCAAGTTGAGTGAAGTCATACAATAAAATTGGGAAAAAAAAAACAAAACAGCACTCGAAATATATACAAAAATAATTACTATTTTTTTCTATCAATTCTGTGTGCAAGGGTACGTTAGTAGCTGTGTCCACATACAGGTGTTTGTCGACCCAACCTGTTCTTAAATCGGATGCAACACTTGGGTAAGCTGGTAAGTTTTTGGCTTGCAGAGTTATCGAAATTTGTTTTACTGTATTGTTAAATTTGGCTCAAGGCTTATGTCTGAGGTTCTTGTGTTTGGTTTCCCTTCTCAACTATCAGCTCGCAACTCTACTCAACTCAAATGTCGAACTGAACTTTCTGAATGGCTTTTATGCATTCATTTTTTATAGATTCCAACTAGAAACCAGTGTGGGGCAAGATGTAGGCCAGGTTTTTGTGAATCTGATTTTCAACAAAAGTCTATTATTTTTGGTCTTGAGAAATCAAATTAGTTTCATAATTTGGGGGAATTCTCCCTCTTTCGTGGGGGGTGGGGCTGGGTGCAGACATTGCTCCACCAGGCTGCCTCCACCTTCTCTTAGTACCATCTCTCACTATTGCTCCCCAGTGGGTGTGAGCAGATCCTTCAACATCCTTAATGTCTTCTCTGTGCCTGCTACCCTTCAGTGGGTGCAGACAATCCCCTCATCCTTTCTTGATTGCTCTTCTGTGCTTGTCACCTCCAATATTTGGTCGGAAATTGATAAAAAAAAATATGGTTTCAAATATACTGTAAATTGACACCACATTTGGCTCTCACACCTCTGGCCCAAGAGACACTTTCCCAGGGAAACTTTTTCAACTCCCATTATCATGACCATTATTCAGCCGCAGGTGTTCAATTCACTGTTTGTTTTCATTCTGACATCCTGCAAAATAATCAGGCATTGGTTGTCACCAGCTGTCAACAGCTGATTTGTTCATACAAACTGAGAATCAATTTCAAGCAGACATTTGGTCCATTGTACATATTTCAATTCTCTGGGAACGATTCTTGCTATCAGCCTAATTTTCTGGTATTGACTAAACCTTTTCATACTAAGTCATTCATTATTATCTCGTTTTTGAGTCGCTATTTTGATTATTAATTATCAACAACCCAAATAATACCACATATATTCATATAAAATTTTAGTTAAATTCTTAGAGGTTTCACACACACACACACACACACTCTATACTTTCTTACAACCATGGTTTCTGCCAAGTAAATTGACACCATATTTGGCTCTCTCACTTCTGACCCAAGAGACACTTTCCCAGAGAAATTTTTAGTGATCAGCCACAGGTGTTCAATTCATTGTTTTTCATTCTGACATCCTACGAAATGGATTCATTTAGTTTTAACTCAATTCTTTTCTTGTCAGATTCAGGCATTGGTTGTCACTGGCTGTCAACAACTGATTTCTTTTCACAAAATAAGAATCACTTTCAATCAGTCATTTGGTCCATTATACATATTTCAATTCTCTGGGAACAATTCTTACTATAAGACTATTTTTCTGGTATTGGCTAAACCTTTTCATGGTAAGTTATTCATTATTATCTTGTTTTCAAGTCGCCATTTTGATTATTAATTACCAGCAACCCAAATAGTGTCACACTGCTTAAATTCAAAATGTCTAGGTACCATAGTGAAGAGCTCATCTGAACAATTATCATGAAATTATTTCTAGAAAAGGCACAAAGAGGCAACTTTACAGCTGTGAGAAAGTGATTGAAGCCGAGCTGTCAGATCAGGACCAATAATATTGCTGATTCATCTTTGGATCTTATCAAGGAGCTCAAGGTAAATAGAAGGGGCACCAAGTGATATGTAGCAGCAATATTCAAAGTATGGACAAATGGTAGACTTATAGATTCTAGAGAGAAAAATTGTCTCACACAACAATATCTTAGCAGCTGACCTAGCAATGGCTTCAATATAGTCTTTCCACTTCATGTCAGCTGAGAATATTAGCCTAAGACGACGTAATGAATCACTTTCCTAGAGGTTAGCATCAGCCATGCTGATGGAAGGCAGGGAGGAATCTTTCATGATTAATGAAGAAAAGTTTAGTTTTGGGGGTGTTAAAATTGACAAACCATCTTTTGCTCCAGTTAACAACCAACTTTAGGTTGTTTTGAGCATCGGCTGCCATTTTGACATTGTCACACTGACCAGCCTTACTATCGAGGCAGGAGTAAATAGTTGTCATCAGTTTAGATACCAAGTTGAGAGCTGATGTCATTAGGAAGGTCATTAATGAAAATTAAAAACAGAGTAGGATCAAGAATGGGGCCCGGGGGGGGGGGACACCCGCGTTAGAACGAAAGGATCTGGATGAGTGGCCATTCAGGATAACTTTCCTTTCACAATTTGATAGGAAAGACTGGATCAGCTAAAGAATATATCTGGAGACACCAAAAATTTTCAGCTTGTGGAAGAAGACCTGTATGCCAAACCCTCTCAAAGGCTTTCGAGATGTCCAATGCTAGAGCTTGGGCATCACCATTTTTATCTAAAGCATGAGAGACTTTTTCTGCAATTATTATCAGTACATCAGCAGTTGATCTGGAGAAACAAAGCCATATTGCTTGTCTGAGAAAAGATCCTGCGATGAGAGATGAACGAATTCAGCATTGATTAGGTCCTTGGGGAGTTTCTCAAAGAGAGGTAGAAGGCTGATCGTTGGAAGGGTTGGATGGTTCAACAGAGTTCTTAAAAACTGGAACCAAAGACTATGCCTTCCAACAGGCTGGAAAGCAGGAGGCAGCAAGTCATTTCTTATACAGTTTAGAGAGAACAGGAGCCAGTTTGGGAGCATATTTCTTAAATGACTATTACAGGGATACCATTGGGTCCACATGCTTTTTGGGGATCAAGGTTAGAGATGATAGCAGAAACTATGGAAGGGCTTATATGCATATCACTTGAGAAATTCAGTTCTAAGTGGCAAGTTAGGCAGGGATACTCCAGTTGATTCAAAAGTAGAGTTTAAGCAGAATTTACAGGTAAAGCAGTCAGCTTTATCAGCAGAGGATGACAACACCTCATATTGATTGTAAAGGGGAGGATTAGAGACCTTACATTTATATGATACCCTATTACGGTATGTGCTGCCAATACTCATAAGAGCCAAAGTTGTTGGAGGCTATGTGGTGCCTCATTCTCTCAGCAAACAGGGACTTCACTCCTTCAAGAACCCATTTACATTTATTATGAGCAGTAACGAATAGGTGCCTGTTGTGACAAGAGATGTCATGCTGGTATAGGCGAAAATAGTGGTTCTTTTGTGCTATGGTGGCCGAGCATGTTAGTGTGAACTATGGAGAGGATTGAGGTTTTACCTGGTATTTCTGAGAAAGCATGAAAACGTCCATGCCAGCTTTGACCTAGGAAGAAACCTTCATCACGCAATTTTCAATTGGGAGGTTAGAGATGTCAGTACAAGGAGCGTCACGAATAAAATCATGCAGTGAGTCTCAATCAGCATGCTGGGAATGGAAAGAGCTCTTATGGATAGGGGGGTTCCCGTTACATTGAAATCGACACAAATACAACAAATAGATCTCTAAATAAACAAAACCTAGACAGTCATTCCATGTCAGTTCAACCAAGAAAAATAGATTCCAAGCCTATAGTAGCATCTTCTTCAAAAGAGTATTCTGACAGCTGCATGGCACTGGTCTAAGAGATTAGGCAATTTGTAGCCTTAACATCATGTACTTATATGGACACGCCATCTGACCAAATGTCACATCCAGATCTTCAACTTGTGAGAAGATAAGGAAATATCGAATCATCTGTCCACATTCGAACCTTCTTCCTCCACTATTTCACCATCATTCTATACTAAGCTTATTAGTAATCCGCAGCAGTTAGTGAGTCAATAAAAATAACAGCTGGATTAATCACCCAATGAAAAGTGGATGGGTGATGGTTGCGATCAGGAAAATGTTATCACAATTTGACTGCATCTTTCTATTAACGACTACGAATGTGACTCAAGTGGCCCTGGTGGGGGGTCATACTAGTGCATGGAATGTGGTTAGTGACTTCAGCTATTGAGAGACTTGATGATTCTTACTGAAGGAGTAGAAATATTAGAAGAATATGGGAGAGTGGTTATTTGGATTGGAGTCTGTTTTAAAAATATTGATTTTAAACCCATAAAATATTTATAAGGAAGGCATTGGAAGAGTCTGAACTTAAAGTAAGATTTACTAAGATTGACATCTCTGGTGCAACTCTCTAGGAAGTTGACATGACTAGTGATTTTTTTTTTTTTTTTTTTTCAAAAGTCCACAGGTTTCCAGTTGTTCTAAGGTTATTTTATATTAGTTTAACCAATAAATTTACCCCCGCCCCCCAATATTTTTTTTTCATTTTGATATTTGTTATAGATCTTATAGTCATTAGAAAATTCTTTCAATTTTAAGTGCAAATTCCATCCACTGGCCAGAAATTAATGAAATCTGATATCCTTATAGATTTTTAGTTAAGGGATCCAAATACCCATTTAGAATTTTACAGGGAGTAACCAAAAAGTAGATGTTAGCAGTTTTCTGAAGAGAAAAAAGAATTTTTAGGTGGCTGACCACATGGAAAAATTGAGAAATATCATCTTCAGCCCCTAAAAGTATCAAAAAGGTGGCACAACATTTGGAAATTAGAACATTTTGGGAATAAATCTCAACAAGTTTCATTAACTGTCTCTCAAACCTACCATTTTTAGATCTCTTAATAGTTTTTTTCATTGTAATTTTGCAATTATGGTCTTCTAATATTGACTGCATCTGCTAAAAGTGAAGAAATCTGGAGGTAAGAAAACATTACACAGTATTTGGGGAATTCATTCCCTAAGTTTTAACATGAGGGGAAGTGGAAAAATCAGCCATGGCTGACCACATATGGAGAGAGAAGGGAGATCACCGCCCTCTGTGGGATCAGGTTGAGATCATAGACAAAGAACACCATTAGAAAATTTGTAAACTTAAGGAATCAGCACATATGCTAGGCCACAAAAATCTCCTGAGCCGACCAAGCATAGAAATAAATATAATATGGGAACAGTAATAAGGAGTGCCAGAGAAAAGCAATAATAACACAGAAAAAAAAAAAAGTTGCAATATGAGCTCTGGTAAAAACATAAAATGGTAACAGCAAAAAAATTGCAATATGAGCACTGGTAAAAATGGTTGCTGAAGACATTAGGTTTATAATACCCAGAAATTTATACACAGATGCCCTCAAGGACACATTGCACAGGACCCAAAGAGTGTGAGTTCAATATACGGTTAAGGCAATGGAGAACTTTCAGAGGGAAATTAACAGGAGATAACTGATAACTGACATCCATTAAATATGGCACGTGGAACTAGAACAGTCTACCCAAGTGAGCCAAATAAAGGGTTAAGTTTGACATTCCAACCACCTGACGAAGGCAGGAGCGTACAACGGCCGAAATGTTGTAATAAATATGGCGACAAAGATGACAATAGTCAAAATAATGTAAATAATGAACTATTTCTTTTTATTTCATTTTTTATGGATGTTTGAATATGCATTGAAAAAAAAAAAAAAAAAAATGCATTTTTAGCCCAACACTACCCCAAAAGCAAAATTTACATTATTGCATTGATATTCCGTTGATCAGGATTTTAAGAGCTTAGAGAAAGAAAGAGAAACATCTAAATTTATAATTATTATAATTTTTTTAAGCAAGATAAATCATTTCAGATAAAAAGAATAAAAATTACTTGAAATAGTTATGTATTTATCAGTAGCCTCTAATTGCAACAATATAGATTTTATGCCTTCAATGTAACGTCAAATTATAAAATTGCAAAATAAATTTTGAATTTAGTTTGTAGATAAAACTATGAATTGCTCATTCTCTTAGTCCAGTTCTTCTCTGATATCATATTCATCATTTTGAAGGATGTAAATATGTCCTGAAGTTGTAGCCAGAGGTTGAAAGATTTCACAATATGTTATCATTAGGAACCCAGCGTATGTCTTCATGTCTTGGTCAGGAAAAAGAATTTGCTGGTCCATGAGCATATAGTAATTGTATTTTTTAAATCACTTGTCAGAGTGTCAATTTTAAAACCTAGACCAACCCACCAAAAATGCATGCTATATATGCCATTGTTTTAATGGAAGTTTCTAGATATGAAGATGCTTCTTGACATGAAATATTAAATTTCTTTGTGGTTTGATTATGACTAAATCTTTTGTAGATTATAGTGGTATCGTCTCCAGGAATAAAGTCGTGAAAAGTCCTTATTCCAGATACTGTGCTATCAGCAAATCTATAGGAAAAAATTTTTTTTGTTGTGACTTTAAATTTTTTAATTGATAGCAAAACTAGATATTCTTTGTTTTCTTGACAGAAACCGGTTCTAAACAGTCAGGATTTCATTTCATGTGGTTTGCCTAAAGATTTAGTTTTGCAGCTAGTCTTTTAGTAGTGCCACCAATGCCATCACACATAGACTTATCATGACTTGTGAAAAAACCTCTATTTAACATTTAGGATAAAACCATTTTTATGGAAACACAAATTCAGAAAGTTTTTTTTTAGTTTTTGTACTGAATGCCCACCAGAAAAAAATATCACAGACTTAACTTTTGGAAGATATTCTTTAATATAAGATATTATAAATATTTAAACACAGTGAACAAATGTCACATCAAGATCCCAATCTTCTGATAAAATACAAAAAGACTAACACCCCAGCAGTTGTGGAGCAGTTACATACTGGGTGAAAGGAACATTGCCTCTTATTCCAGTGGTAACTTTGAATTTCATCTTACACTGAAAATGCATGATTTTCTGCAAAGTCAACCAGGATAATTCATTGTGTCTCTGTAAGGTTTTCGTTTTAACTCTTTAAGGTATTTACTCTGTGCTTTAGAAAAGAAAACATGTTGAGTGATGTCATGGATTTTACTTGTTAATAACTCTATGGAATCCTTGATTGAAATCAAATGAGTGACAAGTTTTTTAGAATCTGTTGATTTCCACTGTTGGAAGCTTTTTTTCTTCTCTCTCAATTGGTATTTTAAATGGATTGAGAGAGCTTCAATTACTGCATCTTTTTTGTACTACAAACAATTTAATCAAGTCTTGATAGGTCTGATCCCACTTGATCGCATCATTTAAAAGCTTTGCAATTTTGGTGATAACTACATACACAGACCTTATGAGTTCCAGATGCAGCAGTCAAAATGCACCACTTTGGTTGCAAAATACAGAATTTAGAAAATCCAATTTGGTGATCATGTGATGTAATTTAAACTGTTTATGGAGTTCTTTAAATTTAAATGTATTAATCTGCTTTTGCTTATAAGTGTTCTTTGAAATACTGAAATAGACTTTCTTGCTTGGCAGAAGTCATGAAAACTGATCATCTTCATCACCATGATAATACTCTCTTCTGGTTGGACTTTACCTAATTTTGCTGAAGGTAAAGTTAAGATTCTCTGTTCATTTCTTAACACACAAGCTTTTCAGACTAAATAATTTGGGATTTCAAAATAAATTTATAATTTTATCTTTTGACCAAGATTTCTGTGAAATTGTTAAAATCTCTGCCTTTTCAAGGTTCCTAGCATATTTCAACTTCTTTCATTTCTTTGCTCAGAGTATCAAAGGTCTTTCACATCATTTCTTGCTTTTACAGATGTAAATGGATAAGTTGTTGCAATTTTATATTTTTAATTTGACGCATCTATGTTTATATTTTTAATTTGACGCATCTATGTTTATATTTTTAATTTGACGCATCTATGTTTATATTTTTAATTTGACGCATCTATGTTTATATTTGATTTTGTCAACTTCACAGTATAGTAGGGTCAGTAGGTCACATGTCTGTGAGAAAAAGAAAACATTTGTATGAACACAAGAAAAATTAAATAATAAGCTTAATCACAGTACCTTATCAGTTGTCTTTAATGAAACATGTATAAAAGAGGGGTTGCTGCCTAAATACACTAATATATATATGTATGTATATATATATATATATATATATATATATTATATAGATATATATAGATATATAGAATCTCACAAGTAATTCATCGCATCCTCAACAGCAGAATTCAGAAAGTACTGGATGGCTGTTTAGTTCTATATTTGGGACTTGTTAGCAGTGTGCATCCACTATCGAGAACATGGACCATTACAATATGATGCAAGCATCATACCAATTGTACCAACAAGCCTCAGTGATGAAGAGGTAACTAATTAGACTCAATATAGCACTGCTTTTCAAAAATTCTGTAGAGTAACTCATCTGAGTTTCCCTAACCCAACGGAGTTTGCCCTCACAAGCCATGTCTTCTATCTCCAAGCCACTCCATCCAGAGCATTAGAAGTTGGTTAAAGCAAGGATATACAAGTGAAAGAAATTACTAGAAATATTCTCTCTAGTCTAACGGTTTATTAGATTTTAGAAATGTTGACTTTAAATTTAGTATAGTCATCGTTCTTATTTTCTGATAATATCATGTATGATCATCTGTACTTACAAAAATAGGCACATTCATACACACAAAAAAATTCAAAATTCTTTTAAAAATATTGGTGCTTGATGATTTGTATTAAGCTTTTCTATTTATGATTAGGAAATATAGTTTTCACTTAATAACAATGTTATCAAACCCCTGAAATTAATACAAAATTTTAAAAGATTTAAAATTTTAATAAAAAAAAAATATAGCAATTCTTGTAAAAATTCATTATTCATTGAAATAAATATTTTTCTTAAGTTAATAGTGTCCTTAATAAATCTTATTTATAAAAGCAATTAAAATCTTTTCTAATGAAATAATGCCATAGTTTTTCATTTTTTTTATTTTACAGTTCAGAACAGATATTTGGTAAATGGTGTTTCTGTTTGACAAAACAAATTGATGAATTAAATTCTCCAAGGAATCCTGCTTTTAAATAATATAAATATGAAGTTCCTGAAATTTTAATTTTTCAAAATTTCATAAAATTAAGTCAAGGTAATAGTTACAAAAAAAAAAAAAAATGTTTTTACCAAGATTTTCTAAAAAGAAATATTTTAAAAATAAACTGATTTATTTGTGAATTTGTCCTGAAAATTTCAGTAAAATCCAACAATTATTTGATTTTTACAAGAATTTCCCAAATAATGTTTGTTACTAAAAAAAAGATTCTAAATTTGCCATACTAGATAGAATAAGTAACAAATTGGTCCACTGTTGACACAAGAAAAACAAGATTTTTAATCAACATTTTGAACATGCTAGAAACTTTAATAAAATAATCAAAAAAATATTTTGTTCTTTCCTTTTAATAACAAACATTTTCACAATAAAACTTTGTTTTTATCAAGTTTTTTTTAGCAAAAAAGGGGGAAATTCACACACACACATATATATATATATATATATATATATATATGATGTATCAGAACATTAAAATCAACACTTAGAGGTGACAGTCTTTTTCATGCTATTAAATAATCGTCAGGCCTATTCATGATTACATCTAGCATGAAACAGACTGTTGCCTCTAAGTGATGACGTCAATGTTCACTTTTATATTTACACACGCTCTATCTCTGATATTGAGCACTTTATCCCATAAATATAGCACGCCTTAAGACTATATTTCTTCATATGAAATAAGAATGATAGAATAAGTAACAAATAGGAAATATTTATAATTTAACATTTCGCTGTTATTTAAACATCTGAAATGAATTATGGAAGTTCTGGTACTTTGAGTTCAGTGTTGTTTGTTTTTCATTGGACCTCACATGTTTATGTCTTGTGATCTTTGTGTGTGGATTCTAATGTTGGCATTTTTTGTGTCTGTCTAGTAGTGCCCATGTGTTTAATTCTTCAAGATTGTAGTGAGAGCAAAATGGTAAGTTGTGTGTATGTGTCAAACTTCTTTGGTTTTAGGGAGTTGGTGGTGTCGATATGTGTATTGACTATTGGTTAGATGTAATGTTGGGATAAATTCTATGGTTGAAGAAAACATTGTGTGTATTGGGGAAATGGGGAGGTGCGTGAGTGGTTTGGCTTAATTCTATTATGATGATCATAATGATTATTATTATTGTATAATGTTTGTTGAGGAAAAATTATGTGTCTGGAAATTTTGGCAACAGCCTAATAAAAAAACAAAACAAAAAATACCTAAAAAATGAACTTGTCTTATTACAAAGAAAATATTTAAAAGGAATATTAATATTCTTCCTTTGATAAAGACATGCCAGATGCACTTTTTCATACCACCAACTTTCATAAAAGATATACTTAAAGTAAGATCCAGACCCCTGCGGACAATGTAATCTAAGTCAATCACTCAAGCACACTAAATATCTCGTGATACACTTCAAAGTCATATAATAATAATAACAATATCTATAATAGAATTAAACCAATGCACATTAGCATAGACCAAATATTTGATGTTAGGATCTGAAACCAACTTAAGTCTTCATGAAAAGAAATCTCTGATAAACTTTTATTCTTTCTCCCAAGAGTAAATTGCATCATGGGAAATTAGTCTTGATATATTGAAGGAAGAACTAATGTCTCAAGTTGTTATTATTCCATTAATCAGACTAATACCTTTTTCATTTCAATTCAGTTAATGTTCTTGCTTGCTTTTCTAGTATTTTTCTAAAATGAATTTTTTTTTCTCCTTTGATTATTTGAATGATTTAACTTATTTGACAACATTTTGACTGTTGTGTCCTTTGTACTTATGCAGGAGCAGTTTGAATAAAAGAAACCCTGCAACTTGTGTGTGCAATCTGGGTAGGCAAGATAAGCACAATCTACCCTAACTCAAATATTAGAAGTAAAATATTTACATTTCATTGTAGATGTTAAACTTGAACTATTTTCCCAATTAAGAAATTATATATTAGCTTCATCCAAAATGAATTATGGAAGAGAAAGTTTTGTTACTTTGAGTTGTGTGTTTTTTGTTTTGCACTGGACCTCATGTGTTTATGTCTTGTGATCTTTGTGGATTCTAATGTTGGCATTTTTTGTGTCTGTCTGGTCGTGTCCATGTTTTTAATTCTGATGTGATCAAATCAGAAGTGTGGATAAATTGTCTTCAGTTCATCTGTTTCTGTTTTGTTCAAGAATTGTCTCCGTTATTATCAAAAATTGGGTATTGTCATTGTACTAGACAAGATTTTCTTGGCTACTTCATAGCATTCTGTAGAGCACTTGAATTGGAATCAGTCCAAATTAACACCATATATAATGAATGGTTAAACATATATTCAATATTTATGTACTTTACACACACACGCATTAATTTGTAATTAAATACGTATATATTTTTATTTTTGATAAGTTAGCTTTAGGCTGTTATCTTTCAAATAAAAACAAAATTTAATTTCAAAGTAGACATTTAAATTATCCAAAATGTGTTTTAAAGTTGTCTTCAATAAGCTCATAGTGATACTAATGAATGACAATTAAAAGATCTAATTTATAATTTTTTTTTATGGACAAATGTCACAAACGGGTTTGAGCAAAATTTAAAGAACTAAGAATATATTCGGTTTATTTTTAATTTTAATATTTCACTTAATTTTTAAAGAAAATAAGAATAACTGAAGCAACAGCAATTTGAATAAAATAGTTTTATTTTAGGTACCACCAAAATGGATACTTTTTTTTCTGTAATGAAAGCAAAAAATTGACACCTGCTGTTTTAAAACATTTGCCAAAAATTAAGGAATTATCCGGTTCAAGCAAAATTTTCAGGACTTTTGCTCAATAGGTTATTTTATTAAAAAACCTTTGAAATATTTTGTGGGGATAGGTCCACCCCCATCCTCTTATGTGTATAATTTTAATTTGGGTGGGTGAGTCTTCATCCAGATTTTTTAGCTATATAAAAATAAAATCCCTGAAGATATTTCAGTAAAATGTTTATGCAATATACATTTTGAACATATGGAAAATTCAGCATGCATCTTTGTGAAAAACAATTCAATTAAAGTCAAAAATTAATAATTTTTCCCATTTTTAGAAGCGTATAAAGACTACCAAATATCAATTTGATTTCTTAGAATGCAAACTTATGATGAACCAGCATTGGCAAATTATGCCATATAGGCATAAATTGACACCAAATTTCAAGAGACCTGAACTAAGATTTTAAGGGGACTAACATTTTAATGGTCCCTGTTTGAATTTCTGAAAATTTGGCTGAGTTGATATGCAATTACACCATGCATGCATGCATGCATATATATATATATATATATATATATATATATATATATATAATATATATATATAGATCCGACAGAAAACTTTAAAAAAATTAAAAAAAGTGAATTTTGAAAAAAACAGAAAATTTCTTTGATAAAAGAAAATGCAATGTTATGTGACATCTGTCCCTTTTTAATCAAAGATGTTAATGACAGAATAAAAGAAGGCTGCTAAGGATATCATGGAGATGTTTCGATGAGGTCTTAGAGAGGTTGCAAACAAGGAGAAGACTTATTAACTTCAAGAGGCAGCTGAATATTACATAAACATAATGGAGAATCTGAACAAGTTGAATATATTCAAGTCAACATTATTCTATAGTATTTTTCATGTATATCCATAATCGAATGTTTTAAAATTATTTTAAGATTATTTAGATGGGATAGGTTATTCTGGATAGTGGATGAAAATTATGTATCTGTTTTCATGTAATTTTTCCTGTAATTTATTTTTGGATTGTATATTGATATTTTTTGCCTTTCTTCTTGCGTTGTGGATAAAATAAATTGCCAAAACTTCCTCCCAATACATTGGAGAAAGAAGCAGAAATTTTTAAAAATGCATCTCTGAGCACAAAAGAGACCTCACAAAAAACAACTTAACTAATGCACTAGTCATACATTGAAATAAATTCAACCACAATTTTGATTTTAAAAATGCTACACTCATAAAAAAAGAAAATAACTCACTCAGAAGGAAAATCCTTGAGAGTGCCGCCATTTAATATTATTCAAATATTAATCTACGCCCAGGTTTTTTCCTGATATCCCCTTTCTATCAGAATTACTATTCTCCCAAACAAACATACACAACTGTATCAAGAAATCAAAAGAAAATGGTTGAATTCGTCAACACAACAATAAAAACAATATTTACATGTGACAGTACTTGACGTAATTTTCTGTTGACAATATGAATACAATAGTGTTTTCTAAATTCTTCTAAGGACATTTTGTTTTGTTGTTAATAGTTACTTTGTTTTAATAAATTCATTTTGTTTTGCCTTGAAAAAGTCCACATTGGACAAAAACACGTTTTTTTTCTTTATACATAGTTTTTTTCTACAGGTTAACTCTGAGAAATTTTTCACACACATATATATATATATATATATATATATATATATATATATATATACACATATATATATATATTATTAAACTCTAATTTTAGTGGATACTTGTATTTGAGTAGATGCTCCATTTATTTATTAAAAACATTTATATTTATTTCTGCCCAAATATTAGAGAAAAATATTAGAGAAAAATATAATCTTTCGGCAGGATTCAAACTTGCATTTATTTCCCTAGGGGAAACCGTCATTAGATCTGCTGTGCTTTGACCTCTCGGCTACAGTGTATGTCGATACAAGATATATATATATATATATATATATATATATATATATATATATATATACACACACACACACAAAATTCTTGACATCTCATAACGTAGTTACCTCCCCTGAAGTGTTACTTAGCTAATTGTACTAAACTCAGTGTTCTTCACTTCACCAGTAAAAACTTTAACTTTCAGATGAACACAGCAATTTTATCTTTGAAAATGAACACTACGATATTTGTCTTGAAAAAAAAACAACAACCTGAGGATGACATTGTGCTAATGTTGAAAGTACTCGGAATAAATAACATGTATCAACACAGTAATTTTCTCTCCTCCTTTAATACCAAAAAGCTTGTCTGTGAATATAATAGGATCTAATTGAAAATAAGTAGACAAAATTTGTCTAAATTATTCAACGAAACATGTCACCAAAATATATGCTGTGTGTGTGTGTGTATATATATATATATATATATATATACATATATGCACACACAGGGATATTTAAATGCTCTTGGTCTAATCCACTTCTCAAGACCAGTATTTTGTCAATAAAAAACTAATTTTGGTGGTGGAAGTGTGTTGGGCCAAGAAGTTTTCAGCACACTTCAGATTTATAATTCACATATGTGCATTTAAGGCATTAGTCTTTCAATAATCCAGTTTTGATTAGAGACAGTTGGCAAGCAATGTTTAATAATTTGGTAATTAATTTTCTTATTTACATTCCAAATAGTGTGTAGGAATGGGGGGGTGTCATATATCTGAACTTAATGAAAACTATATATGGTCTTGCTCAACTGGGACATGAAATTTTAAACATAATTGTTTGTTTAGCAGTCCTTTTTTTTTATCTGATTTCAATAATGGCAACTGCCTTTGTAGCTGAAACAGCAAAATACCTGTTGTTTGCACCTTTTTTATTAACTGAAACATTTATTTACTGTTATTAATTTTTTACTGCTTAGTTTTTGTTTCTTTTTATTGAAACTAAACACCAATCTATGGAGGACAGAAAACTGGATTAGAAGTGAAAGAAATAATCACTAGGTGAGATTCAAACTCTTGTTTAGTATAGCATGACGAAGTAGCGGTGGGGCATGTTGAAAAGAAGAAGGTGGGGGTGGTGCAAATCCTCTTTAGTGACTCTTTTCAATCGAAGCTTATCAAAGGGTCATTGATAAATCTCAAAGATTAAACAATCAAACATAATTATGAATAAAAATGAGGTAAAAATGTTCTAAAAATAATCCTTATCTGTTACCTCATTATAAGAAATAACAACTGAGGAAGACATAGTTAACTTAAGTAATTTCAGTCAGTTTTAGCAAAGAGAATCTTTTTTTGGTTACAAAGACAGCTAGTATCTATAAATAGAGAGATTCAAGGAATTTTTACGGAAATGGTGAACATGCACCACAAAGAATTTTGAAACTTTTCTGAAAAAATGTTATTGCAAACAGAGATATTGATGAGATGTTGGCCAATTACTGAACCTGAAATCTGTGTATGGGTTAATATTGTCCACTGATACAATTGGCCATTCCCAATCAAGATGTAAAATTCTGCTTATTCCAGGACTTCAGTCTTTGTGAGGTATGTGTCCAATGTAACTAGGTTCACACTGACACATAAAAATATAAGACAGAACTTTTAAAGTGGGGGGTGGTGGGGGCATTGACCTTGCTAATGGAAATAAAAGCCTTCCTAGTGTTAACACGGTGTGTAAATTGGAAAGCAGTGAATGGAAGACTTGATAATTTGTTGGTGAAACTGAAGGCTGTCCAGACAAGGTGATTTTAAGATAGTTGAACTTTTGTCAGGGGCGGGGGAGAATTTTGGTAAAATCTTTCCACCATATCTGATCTGTTACTTGTATGACCAGACCTGATGAAATCCTATTCAGAAAAAACCTACACGAAAAACAGATCATTAATGTACGATGGACTAAGGTGGCGATAAAGTTAATTTGTGTAGCATTAAAAGAGCCACCATGCAAATAGTTGAGAAAAAGTAGATATTGGTAACAAAGCCAGAATGAATCTTTTTAATCTAAATGTCTAGAGAAGTGTCAACTTTCTCTGCCATAATGTAAACAAGAGCCGAATGTAAAACATTGAGTTATTGAAAAACTTCCAAAGGTTCAGTTTCTTTATCAAACATATCATCAATGTATAAGAAGTAAAGGGAAGATTTGTTGAAATAAACCCTGTTTATGGAAACCCACAAATATTAGCCATTGATGATCCAAGAATCTTATCCATATATGTTTATGTATGATATTAAAAGTAATCTCAACAGAAAGATATGTAGAAAACTCCATTAATTCAATAAAATTTGGTTCTAGTATAGGCAGACTATACTTAAGTTTTGTACAATCAAGAAATTGTTTAAAATCATTTCTTTTAAGCTCAGAAAACTTGTCTCTCATTGGTTGGTGCCCTGTGTTTTTGAACCACCAGAATTTCAAGGCTGAAAGGTTAAATGTAGCATTGTGTGGTACCATATTTGATTATTTGACATTTTCTTTTTCATATGTATGCTAGTCATATTGATAGTAGAAATGATTTATTTCATATTTTTATTAAACAAAACATAAATTGTTGATTTGTGTTTCTTTTATTTCCAAACCCCTCACTATAGGTTAAATAGTAGGACCGGTTTCTAAAAAAATTGTTGTCCTTTTCAAAACAAATTGTTAATATAATATTCAGTCACAAAAGGAAAAAAAATATTATCCTTACAATTCAAAATATGTTTTGGCTTTAAAGAACGCATTACTGGTTGATAAGCCATAAAAAACAAACTGATTGATCAATCAGTTAATTTTAAAAGTTGCTTTTCACTGCAACTTCTCAGACCATGTGTTTGACTATCTCTATCACAAATTTGCATTTATTACTGATAGTTGTCTGAAAAAGAAATGAAAATTCTAACCCTGCCTGTCATGAGTAACATAAAGAACAAAAGCAATATGGTGTCAATTGGTGAGTGGATGGGAGAAAATTAAGGCAAAGTCAACAAAGTTAGATTTAATCTTCTATCAGACATAAAGCTCTAGTAAAAAAGTGGGATAAGAGTTCAAATCATATTAAGAGGCCCTACCTTGTCTTTATAACATCACATGAAAATGATGGCCTGAGTAGTTACAATGAAAGTAAACTAAAAATATGATGCAAGAAATACAAGACAAAAATGACTGTTGCCAGTGCTTCATTTAGTAAAAAGGAAGACAATATTACTATTGCCTTTATTTTGTTGCTCAATTTAAATCTTTAAAAACAGATCTGTTTTACTTTATATTTGATCTATGGAAAAGATTAAAATGATTACCCTTTCATATGATCGTAATTTTAAAATTGTGTTGTGATAACGTTTCACATTTCTTGTCTTCAAATGCATTAAAATAAAATTAAATAAATAAAAGCCTCTTTTAATTTATTTGCTGTTTTCTCCAGGCCTTGCTTCCACCACTGTCCCAGTGTACATAGCTGAATGTGCCCCTGCTCACTTGCGGGGTCAGTTGGTCACGTTAAATAATCTGTTTATCACAGGTGGTCAATTTGTTGCAAGTCTGGTGGATGGGGCATTCAGTTATGACCGACAGAATGGATGGAGGTAAGTCACAATTATGACCCTTCTTTATTATTATATTTTTTTTTTTAACTCTTTCTACTGTATTCTGTTTCTCTCTCTCTCCCCACATATTGCTTTTTCTCCCTATTCATACACACAACATTCACATATATCATCAGCCATTGCTGGTCCAAGAAAAAGGCTTTTCCCAAATTCTTCCATGACCACCATGAATGCTATTCTTTCATATCTGAACAGCAAATCAGCAAAAAGTTTTTGTAGCTGTCCATCTTCCGTCTGTTCTCTTCTAACTACATATTTGTTGTCCATTGTGCACCAATCGAGCAACCTTTTACTCCATCTGTTATCATTTCTTCTTGCTCATTTCTATGTTTTTGTTGGTTAATCACTTTTCAATGGTCTTTCCATTCATCTTTGTATCATTTCCACATTTCACATAGACCCGTCATAGCTGGCATTATACGTTTATACACTTTATGGTTTGATCATATTGGAAATGTGCTTTTCATTATGCTTCAGTTTTTAATAAATGCTTTCCATCCTTTCATTAGACATCATTTTATTTCGTTTTTCTGGTTTGTCTTTATCACCTGTGTTGGGTAAAATGCATTCTTGACCCCACCCTCCATCTAATTCTTTTTTGTTTTATTTCTGTTCATTATTAAATATACTTTTAGATGCTGAATACAAGGGTAGTGTCTTAATAATTGGGATGGGGGATGTCAATATGCATTAAATGGGATGTGGTTTTAATAAAAGGGGGTTTGAAAAATGTCAAAAAAAAAATGAAATTAACCA
This sequence comes from Acanthosepion pharaonis, assembly GCA_903632075.3. Classification (NCBI taxonomy): domain Eukaryota; kingdom Metazoa; phylum Mollusca; class Cephalopoda; order Sepiida; family Sepiidae; genus Acanthosepion; species Acanthosepion pharaonis. The sequence goes on from CAHIKZ030002154.1 coordinate 428,925, forward strand.
ATTTGTATCTATCTATATTTCTGAGATGAGGTATTATGTACACTATTTACATTATTCGAACTATTGTCCTCATCTTTGTTGCCATATTTAACACAATGTTTTGGCCGTTGTACACTCCGGCCTTCTTCAGATGGTTGGAATGTCGAACTGAACCCTTTATTTTGCTCACTGAGGTAGACTGTTCTAGTTCCACATGCCATGATGTCCTTAAGGACACATGGCACAGTGGATAAAGGTGCTGGTTAAATCCAGTAACAGGACCCAAAGAGTTGTGAGTTCAATACCCGGTTAAGGCAGTGGAGAACTTTGAGACTTGAATTAACAGAAGATAACTGACATCCATTAGACATGGCACGTGGAACTAGTACAGTCTACCCTAGTGAGCGAAATAAAGGGTTCACTTTGACATTCCAACTGCCTGAAGAAGGCTAGAGTTTACAACAGCTGAAATGTTGTGATAAATATGGCAATAAAGATGAGGACAATACTCTGAATAATGTTAATAGCTAACCAATTTGCTATTCACATTTTCTACGTTATTTTCTCTAACCCATAAAACCTTTGAATTTATTCTTGATTTCTTGAAATTTTTTCTTTTTTCTTTGATTTGGAAATGTATTTGTTTTTACATTCATTCTAAATCTCACCATTCTCTGATCACTTCTCATATTTGTTTATGTCTTTAATTGTACAGCATTTGTCAGCCGTTATGAAGTGCAGTTGAACTTCTTATTTTTCCTTTGGTCTTTTTCAGTTCCATCTTTTATGCTTCTTTTTATTTGAAAATGTCTTTAGAATTATTGAGAAGTTTACTAACATTGTGTATATCATTTGTCTTTTCTAAGTTTTCCTACAATAGATCCTTTTCTTTCTTCTTTTCTCCTACTGAAGTCTTTCATCAAAATGGTACCTCGTCCTGGGTATGATCAGGAGGTTTTGAGGAGTGTGGAACAACCTCTTAATTGCTGGTGTTCCCAGGTCCACTCTGACCCAGGGTGGTAGCACCTGTTAGGGTCCCAGCTATGGGCAAATAGTGAACTCCCAGTCTAGCCCACGTCCTGGGTATGAAGATAAACTGCATCTGCATCCATGGGAATGGCGATAAAATACATCCACGTACTGGGTATGGCGATAAACTACATCCAATAGAAAGGCCGTTTTTGAAAAAATAAGGTTGTTGGCTCTGTTTTAGGGAAAATAGTATTACCAGCTATACGTTTTCAAAGGAATAATATTACCAGCTATACATCTCTGAAAAATAATATTGTCAGCTACACACTTAAAGAAAAAAAAAGAAAAATATTACCAGCTATACATTTTTTTAACAAAACCTTATTCAATGGAATTGTAACCGGGATCAAAACACTGTGAAAGTGTAAAAATGGGTTTTAATACCAGAAACTTTGTAAAAATTATTACCATCAATACATTTTTGAAAACCAAATGTTGCCAGCAATGTGTTTTTGAAAGAAAAAAGAACCTAAACAAACCTTAAAACACAAAGTAATCCAATGAACCAAAACAGGAAAACGATGATCACAAATACACATAAGATACTGCAATGGAAAGAGGAATAAATAAAAAATTATTACCAGAAATAAATTTTTGGAAAAATACTATTATCAGCTATATATTTTTGAGGAAAGAGATATTGATAGAAATGGATTTCTAACAAAACAAAAATATTATTGAAAAAAAAAAGTTGTCAGCATTAAATGACCCATTGAGGTTGATATGCCATAAAACAAAACAAACAAAATGGTACCATTTGTTTCTTCTCTTCCTCAATTTCTTCATCTGAACTTTACATATTGTTGTATATTTTTAGAGAGTATTTTTAGCAGAATTCTATTACGATGCTGGCTGCTGTCGACATTTTTTATGTTACTCACATTGTCACTATTGAGTAAAATCCAACAACATTAAACTTATTATTCTCTTTATTTTCTGATAGTAAAATAGATGGTTATTTACGTTCAGCTTAGAGGGAAGACTCTTTCTCGTCTCTTGTATCATTCATACTTACTACATGTACCAGGTAATGGTAGTTGGTCCAATTTGTAGTCATCAGTTTTGCTTTGAACTTTATTTGTATAAATCTTTGTTAGTGATTTTAATGTTAACATCTTTGTTTAGCATCGACAATCTGAAAGTGCATGAAGCATTGCAGACCTTTTTTAGATTCTGATCCAAAAGAAACATTATGGTGTAGTTTTATCATTTGGAGTTTTAGGAAGATAGTGGTTAATTGATTCCACCTGTTTCCACTAATGAATTGTTTACTCTTGATTTCTGTCAGCGATCTCAGAGATCCATCGTCCTTCAGTACCCATTGTATCTGGCCAGAATGAGTTGAGCCAAGTGCTTGTTTTGATATAATTCCTGAGAAATATTTCATGCTGTTGGCATTGATGTTCTAGTTTTGTCAATTGTTTCCTATTTTTTTGTTAGGCAATTATAAACTAATTAACTCAACAAAAGCCAACTGCATGAGTCAGTCTTCCAAACTGAAGTAATTCAGTCTGTGAACAATGGCTTAATTGCAAACAATTTTCAGTTTCAATATAAGCTATTATTACAAATTGGTCCTTTTCCTGACAAATCTTGAAATGTATGCACATTTTAATTTTAGTAGCTTGTTAAATTTTGCTCTGTTCATCTAATTCTGTTTGTAGAGGGAATAAAGTTTTTATTGTAAAATAGCAAAATCATCACTTACATTATCTACATTATTCAGACTGTTATCCTCATCTTCATTGCCTTATTGACAATGTTTCAACCATTGTACACACCAGCCTCTTTCGGGTGCTTGGAATTTCGAACTGAACCCTTTATTTCGTGCACCAGGGTAGATTGTTCTAATTCCACGTGCTATGCCTCTTCAGATGTCTGTTATTTTCCTTTAACTCGACTTTTCCAAGTTTTGGTTCACCACTGTTGTGGCCTGGTATGACTCACAACTCTGGGTCTAGTCACTGGATCTAACCAATGTCTTTATCCACTGGAGCATGAAGATGAGGATAACAGTTCAAATAATATAAATAATGCAAGTAATCATAAGACCTCATCTCAGAGATATAGACAGATAACAAAATCATAAATGAATGAAAAAGAGGGAATGTTGATATGTGTAATTAACAACTTCAAATTATAAGAAGTTACATCAGAAAAATGATGGACAGATGAGATATTTTTATGTTGGAGACCAGTTTTATTTAGAAGTAGATGATTGGTAACTAAATATGGCAGATTAATAATACATCTGTGTAATGCAAGTTTACAATAATGGTGTAAGTCAATTGGAATAAAGCTGCTTGAAGAATAATTTCTACTACCTTTTTTTTAAACAGAAACAGTAGTGAATTTCTTCACTTTATATTCTATACTAAGAAATTCCTAGGTGACTTTTGTAGATGTGAACATTTCAAGTTTGTAATATTTTTTTTTTTTTTTTTTTTTTATGAAATATTTTCATTATTTGTATTTGATTCCTATCAAATAAAATTCTTGTGTTGAATGACCAAATAACCAAACATCAGATATTTTTTTTCTCTTTTATGTAAGGAATGATAATTTTGGTCAAGCCAAGAATACTTTGACACTTCTTCAAAGTTTTACTTTAGCTTATTCTTGCTTTTTTTTATTCTCATGTCCATGCCAAAGGGAAACGACTTGTATCCAAGGAATTCTTCCTTGCTAATTTGTCCTTGTGATATCACTCGTTTCTTCTAATGAACGGGAATATATGAAACTTTTTGTACTACCCAGCCCAGGGATCGAGCACACAGCCACCAATATTTTATCTACTAAGCCATAGGACAATTCAGTGGTGGGAATTTGGAGCTTTAAACCTAATGTCATTTGTTTACCTATTTAATTAAATTGAAGTATGATCAAGAATTACATATCAAATTTTGTGCAGTTGTAAAGGGGGGGCATACAAAGGTAAGATGTTGTCCCTAAAATTAAATCTGAAAGAACATTGGAAAACCATAATTGAAGGTGGGGGTGGGGATGGTATGAACAAATGTGTATAGGAAAAAAAAATGTATAAGGGAATCACCAATCCTTCTAAAATGAAATTGGAATAACCAATAGAAAACAATGGAAGATAAGGCAATTTAAAGAATCCATACACACGCCAGGTTCTAATAATCTCATGAGAAAACCTAATTTAGAAATGAATGCCATATGAAAACTGTTATTTACAGAAGAAAGAATATTAAACCTAAAATTTCAAAATTCCACTATTTAATTGCAAATTCAGTATCTGTCAATATGAGCACTGGTAAAAAATGGTTACTAAAGGCATTAGGTTTATAATACCCAGAAATTCATACACAGATGTCTTCAGTGGATAAAGGCATTGGTTAGATCCAGTCACAGGACCCAAAGAGTGTGAGTTCAATACCCGGTGGTTAAGGCAGTGAAAAACTTGCAGAGAGAAATTAACATAAAGATAAAACATTTTGGCTGTTGTTTGCTCTGGCCTTCTTCAGGTAGTTGGAACGTTGAACTGAGGTAGACTGTTCTAGTTCCACTTGCCATGTCTACTGGATGTCAGTTATCTCCTGTTAGTTCCTCTCTCAAAGTTCTCGACCGCCTTAACCAGGTCTTGAACTCACACTTTTTAGGTCCTGTCACTGGATCTAACTAATGCCTTTATTCACTGTGCCATGTGTCCTTGGAGAGGGGAATTAACGGGAGATAACTGATAACTGGCATCCATTAGACATGGCATGTAGAACTAGAACAGTCTACCCCAGCAAGCGAAATAATGGGTTCAGTTTGACATTCCAACTACCTGAAGAAGGCTGCAGCGTACAATGGCCGAAATGTTGTGATAAACATGGCGACAAAAATGAGGACAATAGTCTGAATAATGTAAATAGAATTATAATTACATTTCAACACCATAAATATGTCTCCTCAGGTGATGTTAAACTACTGGTCAGAGGAGACACATTAACGGTGGAAGTTAAAGATAAATTTTAGAATTTACAGTATAGTACTTTCCAGCTGTAACAATTTAACAAAGTCTATAAAAAGAAGAATTCTTTTTAAAAACAAAAGACAAATAGAGAGAAACAGCAAATTTTGATAAATGTGTGAAATGTCCTGGATAATTATGAACGACACGTTGATGCAACAAAAGGCAACAATGAATGTTGTTGTAATTACATAATGAATTGGTACAATGTTCAAAATTTGAATTTACAGATAGATTTTTTTGTATCACTGAAAGTTCAGAGTGCGAATAATTTGTTAGGGAGAATGGATAAGAATCTGTTAATCAGCCATGATGACTAATGATTAAACCTTTACTTATTGTATAAGCTTTGTTTTGGACTTGTATCCTTATCTTTGTGTTTTATTTATCTATTTATCTACAATGTTCTATCTTTTTACCTTCTGGTCTTTGTAGAATACCTGTTTTCTGGAATCTTATTGAACATTGTTCTGTTCAGACAGATAAGAATACACTAGAGATATATGTGTGTGTGTGTGTGTGTGAGAGAGAGAAAATGCATATTCTCAAAACAAGATCTGACAACCAACACAAAACAGTTGAATAAAGTAAATAAATAAGGAAAAAATTATTTCAAACCAATTATGTACTTTGTCAGGTTTTTATAGCTTCCAAAAGATCTTGTTTGAATCACGTGTTCCATTCTCTTTTATTTATTTTATTTTTTTTTCTGGATGATGAACATGAATGGAAATAAGATAAAGAGTGAGTAGAATCAGTTTCATATGTGTATTTCCATGTGTGTGTATATATATATATATAATATATATATATAAAATAGTCTGCCAATTATTTTTTAAGACATTTTTTATGTTTATAAGTTCTTTTTATAGATACAAATATTTAAGTAAATGCTCTGTTTATAATAAAAAGTATTAACAACATTTACTGGATGGCAACTGGTCTAGGAGAAGGACAACTCTGAATTCAAAACCTGCGGAGGGTCATTTGGGAACCTTGTGGCATTCGGTGCACCAGGTCTCTGTAATCGTCCCTTCAAAAAGTGTGGATGGTCCTGCATGAGGCCTTCACCACTATAATCAAATCTCATGTGCCGGTGTCGGGCTGTCAGTTTCCTGGAAACTGATCTGCTTGACCCTCATATGTCGAATCTCGACGGGAGAGTCGATTTTTATATATATATATAAAAAATTATGTTTTACCAGTTTGTGGCTGGAAGGTATAATTCCGGGGTGGATATAAATCTAGGGAGAGCTCAATGTAGACTACAGAGCATTATAATGATGATAAGAAATTGGAGACTTTAATTATCCATTTTGTGCTGGAAATGGATAATGGATTTTGAAATGGATAATTAAAATCTCTGTCTTCTTATATAATATTAGGGAAAACAAAGATTGTTACTTACCTTTTCAAGCCAAGTGCATCGCCATATTCTTTACCAGAGTGAAACTGCTACTGTGTTTGCTTCCCTTTTTTTATAGAAGGACGTAGGTGGCTGATGAACTAGAAGTTATCTGTAATTGGATTACAAATTGCCAAAAGGAATTGCAGTGTGTGATTAAAAATGAGTAACTGACAGATGGCACACAAATCAATACCAGATCAGTATCAGCAGGGTCACTATGAAGAGGGTTATGATATTGGAAAGACCCCAGGCACCTAATGAAAATCAGTTTAAAAAAATCACTGATGATGCATGCCAAAGCCTCAAAGATGTATTTCATGAATAGATAATAATATTTTTTTGGGTGGGTTAATATCTAGAAAGGGTGGTTGGGGTCATTCTATTAATTTGATGTCCTTTTAAAAACTTTGGTAAAGTGAACAATAGAAAAATTTTCAGAATGTGAAGAAACCTTGTCTTTTTAGTTTAAAGCTTCTTGGGTTTGATTTCCAAGAACTTAAAATAATTCTCAAAGATGGTTGTTTGAATACTTTCATTTCTTTAGCTAATGTTCTTCATATTCTGCATCTTTTCTCCGTTTACCTTTGTAACACCTATGTCTTCATATGTCTTTTGTTAGTCAGTTCATGTAGCAAGAAAGAATGGCCATGATTGGCATATGTTTATTGCAGTGGATGATGTCGGTCACTTGAGATAAAACGAAGATTTATTTGATTTTGCAACTAACAAGAAAAAGACTGTTGGTTAGTTGGCTTGTGGGTCCTTGGTGTTACTCTATGATTTAAGTTTGATTTGGGAGCCATTGGTGAGTCGACAACTGTCAGTGTGTTACAGAGCCTGCTGAAATTTTTCATTTTTAATACAAGCTATTTTGGCACCACTGAAAATGGACAGCAAGTTTAATGTGAAGCTGATCCCTGAATTTTATGGATCAACAAATGGTTCATCGATAGTTGAGTGGGTGGAGAAGATAGAGCTCATTTGAAGGATGTGTGACAATGAAGCGGCCTGAGTATGCTTTACCCTTTAGTGGGGGCATTTACTGTCTACAAACAATTAATTGATGAGAAGGTGAATGCAGGTGAAATTAAAACTGCCTTATATATGATAATTGCAGCAGATTTGTTTGTGGCATATGAACAATTTATGGCAAGGCAACTGTGACACAGATGCATATCTGGGAGAATTCAGTTCTGTTCAGCGGTATGACTGATCATGGTTTTATGTATGCATTCGGGTCAGGGCTGCCAGATTGAGTGAAGCAGTTCCTTTATGCATCATCCACAATGGATGCTCTGACCTCCAGCCAACTGCTGGACCAAGCACAGGCAGTCATGAAAGATGAAGTGATGGACATTGGTCTGACAGTAGTAGCAGCACAGATACTAAGTGAAACAAAAGAAGTCCTCTCTGAGGATCCATGCAATAACATGACATGCTAGAAGTGCAATGGCCCGAACCACATAGTGAGAGGCTATCATCAGAAAGCGAACAAGAAAGAGAATAAAGTGTGTGGACAAGGCCGACACAGATGCATACACGGTTTCCTCTGCGAGGACTGTAGGCCATAGATTGTGTAACTGCTTACAAAAATGAATGTAAACCCAGCATTACCTGTAATCAAAGATCAAATTGATGGAAGGCTATGCATTGCACATGTCTACTTGGATTGCCACTGATCAATAGCAAATAAAAATGTATGCTGATCAGACAAAAGATTGTATGTCAAAACCCTCAATAGTGAGTCCTGACAAGGTTGATGTTTTGGTAGCTTGAGAGAAGCTGCTGGGGTTTGATTGGCTAATCAGCATAAGCATAATTAAGGAGCTAGGTAGAATTACGTTTACACCATCATGGGTGATGCCGAGTTTGATCACACAGTTGGGGTGTGAAAGAAGGTGGGCAATCGGGCTCCAAAGATACTGAAGAACAAGTACCCTGTGTCCATATAGACGTGAATGAAATACGAATGTGAGTCGCAAGACTGGTTGGACATCTTAATCATGCTAATGCCGATCATCCAGGATGACAAAAATAAGGTGTGCTCAGTTCTAGGTTACAGGGATCTAAACTAGCATATTGATGCATTTATGGTGAGCACAGATGCCTGCATACGCCAACTGAGAGACTGGTGACACAAAGCTGATAATGTTTCATTGTTAGAGCTAAGGAAAGCTTTTTACATTATTCAGACTATTGTCCTCATCATCATATGTGAGTGAAATAAAAGGTTCAGTTCGACATTTCAACCACCTGAAGAAGGCTGGAGCGTACAACGGCTGAAACATTGTAATAAATATGGCGACAAAGATGAGGACAATAGTCCGAATAATGTAAATAGTGTACATAATACCTCATCTCAGAAATATAGACGAATACTAAGAAAAGCATATCTACAGGTACACATCCACAAGTTCCAGACTGTGCTTTCAAAAGGACAAAGATACTGACTCAGGCTTCAAACTCAATGTGATCCCTCTTATAATGAGGGCAGTCCTTGAGACAGTTTTTATTCCAAGATGACTCAATTAGAAGGATACTTCATTATGCATCAAGGACATTTACATTAATGAAAATATGGCTTCTGAAGAGCAGATGAGAAAGCACTTGACAGACTTTGAAATTATTTGCAAAGACATCGAGAGACTGGAGGTTTGGGCTAAAGTGCTGAGCTTTCAGATTTGGAAATGGAGTATAGCATGTTTTGGTGGAAGCAAAGTCCCAGAAATTCAGCCATTACAGTCTGTTAAGACTGGTTTCTTAATTGATATTCCCCAAAAAGAAGGTACTCTTCCACCTACACCCCCACTCATATCCTTTACAAATCATTATTTGTTATAAATTATCATTTTTTTCCTTTTTCAAATTTTGAGTTTTTTGTTTTCATTCTTTCTCTCTATTTCTGAAATGTGTTTCATAATGTGTTTATCGAGATAAATACATTCAAACATATTCAAATCTTTAATGGGGGACAAAATCCAGGTCTTATAAATACCATTCTATGGCCACCATTTTATTTTATTTATTTTTTTTATTTATTTGATTTTTTTTTAAATTTTTTTTTTATTTATTTTATTTTATTTTTTTTTTATTTTTTTATTTTATTTTTTTTTTTTTTTTTTTTACTTTTTTATTTTTTTTTTTTTTTACTTTTTTTTTTTTTTTTTTTTACTTTGGGAATTTTTTTTTACTTTTTTTTTTTTTTTTTTATTTTTTTTTTTTTTACTTTTTTTTTTTTTTTATTTTTTTTTTTATTTTACTTTTTTTTTTTTTTTTTATTTTTTTTTTTATTTTACTTTTTTTATTTTTTTTTTTTTATTTATTTATTTTAATTTTTTAATTTATTTATTTTTTTTTTTTTTATTTATTTATTATTTATTTATTTTAATTTTACAGATATTTAAATTATATAAAATAATTTTAAATTATATAAAATTTTTCTTTTAAAGGTACATTTTATATATTTCTAAAATGTATTTTAATTGTTGAATTAAACAGTGTATAGATTTTTATTTAATTAAAATATTTTAATATCAAAGGCTTAATAATGCATAAGTAAAAATAAGTTTAAAATTATGAATAACTAAAAATAAGTTTAAACTTCTCTAAAATAATTGGCTGCAAATTAGTATTTATTATTGGTAAAATGACTAGTTCGAATAAAATCTGAATTTTAAATCAGTTTTTTTTCTAGTTGTTCAAGATGACAAGATAAGACTGAGTTAATGATTTATTCCATGGGTGTTGATAAATAAGATTATCCATTATGTTATCCCCTTTGTTCTTCTCTCACTCTTTATCTGTATCTTCATGTTCTCTCCCTAATCCTTTCCAATCTTTATTTGATCATCCATGATTTTTATCTAAATATGGAGTAATCTTATATGCAACAAATAAGGAATTCCCAAATATTCTGTATTGTATCTGTTTTTGCTACTATGGAATATGGAAGACAAACAGTGTAATAGATTTCAACACAGGAAGTTTCCAGGCTCATCAAAAGCTTTGACTCTACAAAGGCTGGTGGCCTGGATAAAATCCTTATGTTTTTTTTTCTTAAGAACTTTAGAGTTATCCACAATCTTGGCCAAGTTGTTTAACTGTTGCCTGAAAGAGAAATATTTACCAAGTCTCTGGAAAATGGCAGCAGTCTGTTTTCAAGAAAGCAGTTGAGCACTTATCCTCATCAAAGCCTCCTCAGCAAACTATTAGTCTGTGATCTACAAGGTTGTTGATCATTTCAGTTTCAAATTTAAAACCTTTTCATCATTACCTGGATTTCACTTCTTGTTTCTTCATATACACCTAGCAAGTCTCTTTCTTTCATCTCCATCTCCATCTCTCTCTCTCTCTCTCTCATATATATTTTTCTTTCCCTTGGTTTTCTTTTCATTTTTCTCTAAATTTCTTACATCCTACCTTTTCTTCTTCTCCCTTATTTTCCTTTGCTTTTCCAATTTCATTCTTACTTATTATGTAGGATTTCTCAGTCAGAAAATGATTCCAGGTGAAAAGCACTGGGAACTGAGCAGATACGACATTCTGATCCGAAGCAGAACATTATAATGGTCATACATACAAAGGAACAGAATATTGGTTATTTTAATCATATCACCCCCGTGCAAGGCAGTAAAGCCACTATGACACAAGGGATTATAGAATGTGAAAGAATAAGAAAAAAGAGGAAACAGAAGAACTGAAGAGTAATCACGAAGACAGTAGATAACAATTGATGTTGCATTTGAATTTTTAAAGTTCAAAGTTGGCTGGAAAGCATGGAACCAGAAGAGAGTTCCACAAGTGAGAAGTGTGAGAAAAGAAACTGTTAGCATAGAACTTACAGATACATCTAGCCATTCTAACTGTAAATTATTAGTTGTTATTATTTACGTTTTGGTCAAATAATTGTGACTATTTGATTAGAAATTGGCTACAGGTCAGGTCATTGTGTATGATGTTAGTGACTGTTCACTCAGAGATCAGCAGGATAAGTTCGAGATTGTCAAGATTATTCAAGAATAGACTTGCTACTTCAGTGAGATATTTGGAGAGCTACAGTACGAGTCGAAAAAATGGATGCACTCATAGAAAGTTGATTTTTGTATTTTTACCAAGACAGGTGAGTAATAGAATTTGTTGAATGTTGTGGGATTGATGCTTGTTCATGATTTCTTTGATTTTTGTACAAATTACTAATTCCTGCTGCTGAGAATGAATCCTAAACATTGATTTTTTTATCGTGTTTAATAGTATCCTTGGTAATCACTAGAGTATTCGTTTCACCAGATGTATACCAAACACATATTCGTCCTTTCATCACTTCATATAACATCTTCCAAATCAGATTTAGTCCAATGTAAATGAGCTTTTCCCTAGGCCAACTGTGCCCATCTATTTTTTCCAGATATGAAAGGTTTCTTTTTTTATGTATTTGGAAATGATGCCTTTTGCTTTAAGTCTACGTCTGACTGTTCTTGAAGAAACCTCCAAACTAGCCACTTTGGAAATATCTTGTGCTGTTGCGAATCAATCTTTTTTGCATTGACAAACCTAGTTTCTATCTTCCCTGTTGGTAGTTTTTAGCACTCAGCCAGATCTGCTACGTCTATTATATGTTGTAGTTTGATTTCTCTTTTTGATTAATTTGCAGACACGACCCACTTCAATTAATCTTATCAACTATCAATCTATTCAACAGCCCAAGATCATGAAAAGCGATGACTTGGCCTTTCTCAAAGTTAGAACAATTCTTAGGCATGTTAATAAATGTAAATACAAATATAATAAACTTTATATCTTTTTCATCATCATTTCTATGAGTGTGTCCATTTTTTTGCCTCGTACTGTAACTAATGATGTTTTTTATAATTCTAGTCAATCTCAGAAAAAGCAATACACAGCAGAAACAGATTGGTTAGAAAAAAATATATTTTTTCTGTGTTTGCAAGCTCTGATTGGACAAATGGAAAAATATCTGTTTATCTTGACTATTCCAAAATAATAGTTCCATGAAAGTGTACAGAGGTATTTACTTTGTCTTGAATATTTGTAATATATCATGATATTTTTTTCTTTCTCTTTACAGATATATGTTGGGTCTTGCTAGTATTCCTTCTCTTATTCAGCTGATTGGGTTTTTGTTTCTTCCGGAGAGTCCTCGATGGTTGATAAGTAAAGGCTATTACCAGCGGGCACGTGCTGTTCTTGCAGACATCAGAGGAACATCTGAAATAAATCAAGAACTGAATTCCATTCAAGAATCAACAAAAGCAAATGCAAAAGGAGGTAAATCTAAACTCTTATTGACAGAAAAGAATTTTACTTAGACATTTGTGTAGAAGTTATTTTTTATTTTCTTGGAGAAAATTTATTTTATTTTATTGCCTGTCAAAGCACAAGTAGCATAGTGGTTAACTAAGTGGAAAGTGAAATCTGTGAGCCAAATAAAAATTTAAGCCTTCCTTGCGTTCACTTTTGTATTATTACTCTTGATAAAGGCATGAATTCATCTCTTCTCCCTCCAGATTTGTATTAAATACAGTCTGGGTACTCTAGCCTTAGTTGGCATCCAGTCTAGGGAAAGCTAATAGAAATAAGCAAAGGACTTTTCAGTGTCCTTTTGTAATATTAAATGTTTTCCTATCTAACATATTCTTGGTTTCTTTTAATGTAATTTTTTTTAATTATTCATTTTTCATATTTTTCATAATTTATTTTTAAATCTTTGTTTCAGAAAGTTTTTACAAAATCTGGAGAATCTTAAAAACACCTCATGTAAGACGAGCTCTCATTGTTGGTTGTGGGTTGCAATTTTTCCAACAATTGTGTGGAATAAACAGTGTCATGTAAGTTGTTCTCTTTAACTTTCTTGAGTTTTTTTGTCATTCTGGTGGACAATCGGACACAGTTCCAAAGATTTCAATGACTGAATTAAGAAATAAAAATATTTTATGAACTTGAACAAGATGTTAGTGTTTTATGCTTAACACTAAGTACTTCAAAAGTGAGGGTTCATTTCTTATTGTAAGCCTCATAAATAATTCATTCTTTTTTTCATATAATTTTGTATCATCTCAATTTAGTCTTTGCAATCTGCTGTCATTTGTAAATTAATATGAGAATAATGATTCAGATGGTTTAAACCAGAGTTTGGCAACCCCCAGACCACATCCAGCCCATAAATGATTTTTGTCCAGCCTGCCAAATTAATTGTAGTAAGGAATTTTTAAGTGCTGGTCATTTTCTCTACCTTGTCTTTTAAAGCATCATAAATGACATGATTCAAAGCCGCAAGTCACCAAAATCTTTAAAATTCTTAAACCATTTTTGGGAACATGACAGATATTGTTTAATTTCCTTTTACTTCTTGGATTCTGAGAACAACTTCATCAGCTCTGAGATTCAGTTTAAAATAATGTCTCAAAATTGCCAGAATCTCAAAATTGGTATTTTATGACATCATTAGGATATTGTCCTCATTTTGAGATGATTTATTATGTATCACTATTTTTACATTATACACTATTTACATTATTCGAACTATTGTCCTCATCTTTGTTGCCATATTTATTACAACGTTTCAGCCATTATACGCTCTGGCCTTCTTCAGGTGGTTGGAATGTCAAACTGAACCCTTTATTTTGCTCACTGGTGACAGGACCCAAAGAGTTGTGAGTTCAATACCTGGTTAAGGCAGTGGAGAACTTAGAGAGGTGAATTAACAGGAGATAACTGACATCCATTAGACATGACATGTGGAACTAGAACAGTCTACCCCAGCGAGCAAAATAAAGGGTTTAGTTTGTTCAATATACAAATTGTGTGAAATTCATGTAGAGAAAAAAAAATATATTTTATTTACTTGGATTCATTTGAAATGTTATTTCCCTTTTTTTTCTAATTTTATTTACATTCAGACTATTGTCTTCATCTTTGTTATCCCCACAATGATTATGCCCCTAGCTGTCTTCATCTTCTTCAAATATCTATTGATTTGGGTAAACTTCACACTATTTTGAATAGGACCCTTTGTTTTTTGTGTAGTTATTCCTTGTCCAATGTTCACCAAGTCTGTACTACCCAGGCCATGGATTGAACTCAAAATTACTCAGCAAATTCATGAACTAGTGCTAGATTCTACTGTCCTCTGTGACAATCCTGAATCTAAAACTTGAAGACTTAAACGAAATATTATTCTTACATGCTCTGCTGCTGCATTTGTCACTATACTTGACTTTGGTCAATGCCACTTCATGTCTTACCGCTACTGTTGAAGTCTTCACATTTATTTTGGAAGGCACAATTCTCAAAATTTGATAACAACAAAAATGAGGACATTAGTAGTCTGAATATAAACACTGTAAATGATGATGATGATGATGACTCATCTGACAAATTTAGACAGAAATTATTTTGATTTTGTTTCTGATTGTTAGAATTTTGTCACTCTTGCAATTCACTATAATCTCTCTACTGTTAAATTGTGTTTACCTGTTTAGGACATGCAACCAACCAAATAATATTACAATAATCCATAATCTCTCATTTTCTTTTAATCCTAAAGTTTTGCTGTAAGTTTGCTGTTACAATAAAAAGCTAATGCTGAATGAAGCGTGTGTGTGATATGAATAGAAGCAAATATGGTGGGAAGTAAAGCTTATAAGGATGAGGTGAAGAGTTCAGGGAAGCATACATGCAGGAGTCCACTCCAAAAACTGACAATTCTTGTGAAAAAGCTTTTTGAGTGGAACTTTCTTCTTATATTTTGAACATGGAGGAAATTAAGATGATTCACTCCTGTGGAAGTGGTCTGTCCCAGCTGTAAAGATCTGAACTGGTGTTACTAAAAAATGGAGTGCTCATCTGAAAATTTGCCATGTAAATAGTGATGGTTGCAACAGGTTTGCAGTGTTGTGTCTGTAGAGAAGTTGTAGGATTGAAAATAAGCCCCCCCCCCGCACATAAGACTGCATAAATGATTTTGAACTCTTATCAAGGGTAGAAAGTAAGGACTGAGCATCTCCAACCAAGATGTAGTTGCAATATTCCATTTTTGGTCTCTTGTAAAGATAAAGTCTGGCAAAGATGTTAGATACAGGTTAACTAAAGATAAGACTTGAACAATTGGAACAACTGTGTATCACGATACAAATAATTATATAATAATAATCCTATTCTATCCGTAATGGGTGTCTTAATTCCTGACCACTGACAATCCCTTTCTTCTTGATATTCAATGCACAATGAAGATTTATTCATTGACTGAATATGGAAATTTGTTAAAAGAATTCTCTCAAAAATAGCAAAATCCAAAAATGACTCCCCCACCCAGAAATATTGCCAAAATAAAGAAATCCAAATGATAGTTTGTGAGGCAGGGATCAGAAAATCTTTGATACTGATGTTGATTGCCTTTCCAGCCTTTTTGTATATCAAAGAGTAAAACAATCTTAGTTCAGTTCCTGGGCAGCATCCCACCCCCTGCCAGCACTACCCCATTCCATTGAAAAATGATCAATTTCTGAGACTTTGAGACTTTTCAAAAGGGTAATGCTGAAAAAAAAAAATGACAAAGCAGAGGCCTACATTGTGCTCTTACATTGCATCTTTGGGTGTGCATCACCATAGGTAAATCACTTACTGCCATGTTGAAATGCATTAAATACAATCTGGATTATATTCTTATTTAGACTATTACATCTAAGACTACTAGATGTAAACAAACAATATAGCAGGGTATAATTAAAATGTAGCTATAGGATTCAATTTGAAGGATATATAGAAATTAAATGGTAGCATATTTTTTGTGCATTTTAGGCGTGTGCTTCTTCACATATGATAAACAATCATAAGAGGAATCAAAAAAAAAACTAGGTTTCTACTATGGACTGTTTATTCTTTTTTTTTATAGTGACTAGTGAAATAAAGTTTTCAATGTTTCTTGGTTATGTCTTCTTTTAGGCTCAGATATTAGCGTAAGTATAAGCATCATATTAATGGTCGAGCTCAAGTCAGCTTTGCACAGAGTTGGAACAATGAAAGTAAAGTTGTACTTACTTTATCATGGGGAAAGTGGGAAGAGAGTTCAGTTGTCAGCAGACCGGGGGGGGGGGGAACTAATGTATCCCAGTGGGAATGTAATTACTGTGTGGTTCTGTTGGAGCAAAAAAGAAGAACGAGGGAGGCAGGACAATGTTTGTCTTTCTATAGACTTAACATGTGCTGCCAAGTGTGTGTGTGTGTGTGTGGGGGGGAGAAGTTGGTGGTTAATCATATTTTTAGTTCCTTTATTCTTAGCATCATGGGAAAATATATTCCTTTTTTCTTTTTTATTTCATTTTCCCAGAGACACTGGTGAATTAATTTTTATGGTATAAGTGTTAAGGCACCTTATCCTTGTATCCCAAAAGTAAGGGATGCTGTTTGTTTCATCGGTGTAGAATGAAAATATTTCATCTTTGATGTTCAAACATCTTCATCTTGTAAACTGTTTATTGTTTCATTTTTTTTTTTTTTTTTTTTTTCATCCTACCACCAGTATGAATGAAAATTTTGTTTCATTTCTGTAATCAGTCCTACCTATGATATCACAAGTTATATAACTCAGAGGTGCCCTGGGGTGGGGGTTGTGAGACACTCTCTTGTCCCTACAGCATCTTGTAATTAAAAAGAGGTAGAAAAAAATGCAGCCTTTGGCTTTATATAATATCACCTAGTGGTTGCTAGCAGAAGTTCACCTGTAGACAATTGGTGTAATTCAACCAAATAAAAAAACAAAGCCTTTTGACTTTTATTTTTTTTAATTTTCTTTTTAATTTCTTCAATTATTAGGTACTATAGTGCCTCCATAATAAAAATGGCAGGAGTACAGAGTGACACAGCAGCCATCTGGCTGGCATCCATGACGGCAGGAATTAACTTTATTTTTACAATTGTTGGGGTTTGGTTGGTTGACCGCATTGGACGGAGAAAGCTGACACTTGGTAGTTTAACTGGTAAGTCTGTAATTTTTTGTTCAATGACATAAAATGGTCATCTTTTGCATGATAAACATGCATCAGTAAGAAAGCAAGATCATTGTTTGGCATCAAATACAAAACCCAGTGAGTCACCATGATTATTAATTTATCACTTTCATTTAAATTTCACATAACTGACTGACTGGCCTTTTGCCATTTATGTGCCATGCGTGATACACACTTAGGCGATCATGTATCTGTTATTACATGACTGACGAGACAGATTTTTTTTTTTTTCCCCACAGTAGGTTGCCATTTCTTTCTGCGGTAGACCAGTTACCATCCAAGGCTATAGAACCCGGTCTGTCCTCCTATTTACCCATAGCCCGGGGGAGAAGAGCATTCATACCTTTTCCCAAAGGTATTATTATTGATGTAAGTGAATTTAATGGATTTGACCAGAATTTGAACTCGGTTCTCCGATTCCTCAATTCAAGCCGCTATCCATTACTCCATCATGCCTTCTTGTGGAGCAAAATAGCAAATAGGCAGGTAACAAGCATCTAAATATTTTATTTAAAATTTAATTAAAAAAATGCTACTGACTTTTGTTCTGACAAATAATTACCATATTGTCATAGAAGGCATAATTTTTTTCTTCTATTCTGCCTCTCTAACCAAATTGTTGGGTCACCAGAACTAGATTAATATCTAAACACTTCTGACACACTAGTCCCTTGATAACTCTACAATGAAATCTTTTTTTTTTCCTTTTTTTTTTTTTTTTATTAGAAGTAGAGGTTTATATTTTGTTTTCTGTTTAGGATTAGGTTTCCTGTTCATTCTAAATTTTTCTCATTCTTTTTCACTCCCAGTTGCCCCTTGCATCTTAATGGCATCATTACCTTGCTTGGGGTGACTTCATTAAAAAACAAAAACAAAAAACATAAGATTATAAATATTTAAATTATTTATTACAAATCAAAATAATGTTTAGTTATAAGAGAAATAAGTATGGATGGATCACAAATTGAATATTTTTTCCCTAAATATTCCTTGCCAAATGTTACAAGCATGTTATATGCTAACACAAATGGCAGCCATTATTTTCTAACTGAAGCTGTAATATTTTGCTTTTTTGTATAGAAAATAACACGAGCTTATCGTAAAATAATTAATATTTGTCTCTGTTTCAGGTATTATTGTTGGTTTGTCAGTTTTGGCCATCAGTTTCAAGATGATGGCTAGTGACTCTCCTCCTGTCACTCTGATTGAACCTGGCACTCAGAACTTTACTTGCAGTAAATACAGGTAAGAAATATCATCTTCATTTTACATTCAAGACATTGAATTCTTCCTCAGAATTCCATGTGAAATATATTCAGATAATGTAGATAAATAAATAGTAAAGTTGAAATTGATATCCAGATTTTTGCCAAGATTAATATGGTCTGGCATAAGGCCATCTAAATGACTATTTATATTATTTACAGTTGATCTGTTTTCAACTTTGTCATGTTTTAGTTAACACCTGAGGATGCCATAGGGGCACAATGGGTGAAATATTGTGATAACAACAACAAAGATGAAGACATTAGTCTGTCTGTAAATAATGTTAATTCCTCTTTCCAGCAATTTAAACAGAAATGATTATCAATGATACGCAAGACTTGTATACTAAAAATCACTCTTTGGCAAATGTTCCAATATATTTTACTTTGATTAGTCACTGTTGTTACCTCCAAATTTTTTTAAGTACTCATAATTCCTAGTTGGCAACATTTTTATTTTGCCTCCATCCACTACTCTGCTAATTCAGTGAGGGTGGGTAGCACATGGTGTGGCACAGTTGTTGCTTCAATGTGAGGTGATTAATACAGATTAATACAGATTAATCCATGAAAAGCAAACTTCAGAAGACTGAAGCACAAATTCAAGTTTGTTCTGAAGTTGCAACTTTATTTTAATTTCCTTCATTTCAATCATTAAAGGAAAGATATGAACAGTCGTGACGAATTTTGTAGCCTAATTGGTTAAGGCATTGTTCATGAACACTATTTATTAGATTGTTTATTGGAATGGTTGACAAAACATTGGCTAATTGCCAATTAATTCAAACTTTTTAAAATGGTAAATAAGGATTTTCTTAACGTTGGTTCACAAATTTTAATGATTTACTAAATGTTTATAAATTTATGAATAAAAATCGTTTTCATATTTATTTCTTTATAAATTGGTAAATGATAAATATTGCATTAGTTTTAGTTGTATTTGTTTTTAGAATGTTGTAAATATAAAATTATTCTTGTAAATAAACAATCTAATAAATAGTGTTTAATATTTTTGTTGTCAATTCTTGAAAGAAATATGTATAAATTCATTTTCATCACGTTTAGGTTTTATTACAATTCTAATCATCACTTTTTAAAACAACAAACATGGCTGAAGAGTGAAGCTAGTTAAAAAAAATGTGGTGTCATTAAAAAAATCTCCTTTTGACACTGTTTTCTTGCAGGCACATTTATCTGTGTTTGCTGCAACTTTATTCTCAATTTTCATGGTTTAGTTCAATGGCCAAAATTTTAAAGTAGATTTATGATAATGTGTGAAAATCTTTGAAACAAATAAGTTTTACATTCACAACAAAAATGTTCACATCTGATCTGATTTTACCAACTTTGTGTTTTGTGAGCAAAACTCAAATTCTTTGGGATCTACTGTGCACAAAAATAAATATGTAATAAATCTTTTCTTTTCCTTTGATATCTTTTCACTCTACAGATACCTTCCATTTTTTATTTTTTTATTTTTATTTTTTTTTCTTACCCTAGCTGTACACCCATGCTTAATAGTTACTCTTTTTTTTGTTTTCGTCTTTCAGTTCTTGTTCCACTTGTACTGAAAATGTTAATTGTGGATTCTGTTATGACACACATGGTGCCAAATACAATAATGCCAGCTGTGTTTCAGTCAATCAAACATCTGAAGATTATTCTACAACAGGTCGTTGTTCTTCACCTACAAATATAAACGTCACCCACTCTGAGTTCCTGTATAATTTTTGCCCTACCTCATATTCTTGGATGGCAATTTTAGGGTTGGCTTTATACCTGATGTTCTTTGCTCCAGGTAATAAAAAATTTCACTTTCTACCCATCTAGTTTTGCTTGCATTTTTGGCTTTATTTGATTTTTTTACTAGAATAATATCTTCTACTTTAACAATGTATCTATCAAGTAACCTCTGGCTATCGTCAAGTGTTCATTTTTTTTGAACGAGAACAAAATTTCAAATAAATCAAAAGATCATGACAATTCCTAAACTAAAAGAATAAAAAAAAACTTAGCATTAAAAATGATAGCATTATTTAAATATTGTTGACATTTATGTTGAGAATCAAAGCCTTACCCTCTGCCTAGGATCAAGTGTAGTATCTGTGCACCCTCTGTAATTGCAAGCTGATGCTGATGCAGTAAAATGCTAGTGTAGTGTTATGTTACTTGTCTGCTTTTCTCTGGAGTCGATGTTCAATTCAGAAAGATTCACTTGTTCATTTGATATCTCAGACAGAGAAACAAAAAAAAAATTTACAGAAAAACCCACACTGTTCACATGTAGCGTTAATAGATAAATAAAAATTCAAAGGACTTCTGACTTCAAGTTTCCCAGATACATCACTTGTCAGAATAAAATAAATATGTGGAATTTATTAACAGATACATTTAATTTAAATATGCTACATAAGAAAAGCAAATCATTGAATTAAAATCAATTTCAAAATATAACAATAAAATAATTCACTTATCTGAACTGAGTTTCATTGATACGTTTTTATGTCCAGTCTGGTTGATACGTTTTTATGTCCGGTCTGGTTGATTTCTTAGTGAATTCAAGTTATTTATGTACCAATTGTATTTTTCTTTTTTTAAAATGAAAAGATTAGTTTTTTGACTTCAGATTTTTAAAAACAATAATTCTATAAATGACGTAAGGTTAATGTTTGACAAATTTAAAAAAAAAAATATATTTTTACTAAGATTATCTATTAAAAAAAATTTCAAAAATAATTTAATTCATTTGTGAATAAGTCCTAAAAATTTCCTTAAAATTCAGTATTTATTTGATTTTTGCAAGAGTTTCCAAATTAATGTATCTGTCACCACAAAAAAGAGGCTAAAATTTTCTAAAAATTAATAAATTTTGTTTGATGCAAAGAAAAACAATTTTTTTTTAATCAAAATTTCAAGTGTTCTAAAAAAGGAGTAAAAAATTTCATTAAATATTCAAAAAATATTTTGATTTTTCCTCTTCAAAGATTTTGACTATTAATATGCTGATTTCTTTTTAGTTATTTTTGTGAAGGTACATATATATATATGTACCTTCACAATATAGACATATATATTTGTCTTTGCCTAACCACGTGTGTGTGTATATATATATATATATATATATATATATATATATATATATATATATATATCAATTACACGTGGTTAGGCAAAGACAATTTCATGATTTCAGCAAAATTTCTCCCATCATGGATCTCTCTAAGTTTTTTTCATATCTGCATATCCAAATGTCACCAAAGAGAATGACTGGAAAAATTTTGCTTGAAAGCATGAAATTCGATTGACCTGACTGTCTGCTCCTTTGTGGTCAAGAGGTAAAGTGCATCAGACTAAACAGTGGCTCCTCAGCTCTGATGGATGTAGGTTCAATTCCTGCAGAATCCCTGCAAATTTTTATTTAATAAATAAATGGGGTGCCTACTCACATATGAGTATCCGCTAAAAATAATGTTTAAAGTGATAAAAATCTCTTGAATTAATAAAAATCCATTTTATATATTATATATATATATATATATATATATATATATATATATATATATATATAAGTGAACACTGAAGTCAAGACATTAGGGGCGACAAGCTGTTTCATGCTAGATTTGTCAGGTGCCCTGATGATTACATCTGGCATGAAACAGCCTGTTGATTTTAAATGTTCATTTTTTATATTTATATTTACATACGCTTCTATCTATGATATTGAGCACTTTATCACATAAATATAGCACACCTTAAAACTATATTTCTTTTATATATATATATATATATATATATATATATATATATATAAAATTGCCAATAAAAAAAAAACAGTAGTTGGAGTCCAAAACATCTATCCACAGTTTAGAAAAAAAGTGAGCCATAATGTCAGGATTGCCAAAATTTAGACCATAAAAAACAAAGCTTGATAAGTCCATGGAGTTATTCTGCGAAAATGGATAACACAGTAGTTAAGCATGCAAAATGTGTATCCAATACTAAGATTTGAATATTGGCAATTTTTAAAAACATTTTTTTAAAACTATCCTTTAATTTGCAAACAAAAATCTGCACCAATGTGAATAAATCTGAAAGACAACGGGCTAAAATGATTCCAATTATAAATTGCCATGTTAATAGATCCATCATCGATGACAACAAAAGATGGTGGAAATCTTGTACACGAGATTTTAACATTTTAACAAGAAAAAACTAAAATTAATTTTTTTATAGTTTTATTAATCAGACTTTAAAAAGTGTCACAATCAAGTTTTAATTTGTTTCAAATTGGGATCCATTGATGATTATGATTCTAATATGACCATGACAAAAAATTTTGGTGTCCATCATGCATGCGCAGCTTAAGTGACATTGTGGTTTAATGGTACTGACCTGTGTGTGTGTGTGTGTGATATATAATTCCCTTAAGTTGACTCAGATTGACAGGCATCTGAAGAAGGCTGGGTGGCTCATTATAAAAACTAACAACAAAGATGTAAATGATACCAATTCTTCATCCCAGAAATTTAGGGAACATGTTTTGAAGATTAATATGAATCCAATTAAAAAAGAATATTTAAAAGCAAAGCTAAGTATTAAAGAAAAATCTTTTTCGTTGTCTAATATTGATGCCATTTTCCAGGAATGGGTCCAATGCCATGGACAGTGAATTCAGAAATTTATCCATTATGGGCCAGAGGAACAGGAAATTCAGTTGCAACAGCTGTCAATTGGATCTGCAATTTGACTGTTTCAATGACCTTTCTAACACTGACACAAGTTCTCTCAAAAACTGGTAAGTGAATTAACAAATATAGATTTAATACAGGCCTATTTACGGTAAACATTAATGGAAAAGAGCATCATTTTTATATTTTTGGGGAAATAAGCATAAAACTACCCTCACTCTGGTGTTTTTTTTTTTTTTTTTTTTTTACTTCACTTTACATGCATGTTAAGCTTTTGGTGGCCACTTAGGAATACCAGGTGCTGTAAGCTTGGATGTGCAGGTGGTGTAATGGATAATGGCTCAAAATTGTTAATTGGAGACCTGAGTTCCAATTCCCATTGGGTTTGTTATGTTCACTTACATGCAAATATTCTTGGGAAAGGTATGAATCCACCTCTTCTCACACCCATCTATGGGTTAATTAGTAAAACTTGTATCACCAAACCATTATTATCTCCCCTTCCCCTCAAAAAAAAAAATTCTTACAATCTAAAAATATCTCCTGACTTGATAAACCATAAAAAACGAATCAATCAATTGAACCTCTCTATCCTAAACAGTAACTCAGTTTTTGATGTTAAGATAAGCTCCCTAATGAAAAATTGTTGAGTCTTGACACAATATTAGTCTAGATTTCTGATCTATGATGTCACCTGACAAACATAAACTCAAAGTCTGAGAATTATAATAAAAAATAATAAATTTAAAATTTCATTTTTGAGACTCTTTCCAGAAACAATTTTAAGAGACAAAATATGAAAAAGTTTTTGGTTTTATGTAAATTGATGACAAAATATAATTTTTGTCATTTTATTTTTCAGGAACGTTTTGCCTGTTTGTTGTCATCACTGTTATTGGACTGATTTTTACGATCGTCTGTCTCCCAGAAACGAAAGGTCTTCAACTTGAAGGAGTTGAAACTCTATTCAAGAAAAACACACTTTGCATTTATTGCCAGAAAAAAAGCTACAAAGATTTAGATAATGAAAGTATTTAACATCACGTACAGTTTTATTTTACAATATTTCATCATTGACGTACAAACTTTATACATTATGAAAAACATCAAACAAGTGAGAATTTAATTTTTTTTTTCTTGAGGTGATTCTCATTTTCTAATTTATGAAATTATATTTGGCCTGTCTTTAATAATTTTTAAAATCATTTGTTAATCTTTCATCTTCATTTTGTATACTTTTTTTATGCTGTCATTAGATACCAACCAGAAATTAACATTACTAGTAAATACCATTAATTACCGACATATGAAAGAAAAAGAAAAGTACACTATCTTTGCAACAGTTGGTGATTCAAGTTTTGTTTCTATAAATTACAAATCAGGTCATTTGCCTTGTAAAACTTGACTTGCCGTAAATTTTTGCCAGTGTCAAGTACAATATGGAACGAGTCTGTTAAGCTGGTATGATCAATTCTCAAATATATACATTAGTACATACATACACACACATTATATATATATATATATATATATAGCTATATATATATATATTCACATTTCATTTGTTAGTTATTATTTAATGACATAAATGGTTGATAAGATGGGAAATCATCAAAAACACACGCGTTGATGAACCATTCTGTAAAGATCATCAAATAGGAAGCATTTGCTTGTTCATCTCATGGGACCAGTATCTAAAGGTTATCCGTAGAATAAACAGGACTTTGCTGATTTTATACTTGTTTTCTGAAGTTCTAGGGTTACAGTTTATACTCGCGGATAGGTTGCACTTTTTTACAAAAAATTTCACAAAATATTAGGGATGTGATGTATCCGCTCGACATAAATGTAAAACACCACTACCTTGTCATCATGATTTCTGAGAAATTGGAAATGATACCCATAAACACTAAATCTGGTTTTTCTCCCTATAGAAACAATTTATCATACTGACTCACTGCTTTAAACTTATGATGTTAGCTTCACATATCCATCACAAAAAATAAATAAAATTATAAAATATTCATTGATCTATCAGTCACCGTTCGGTCAGGGCCCTTGCACTAGATTGATATAGAAACTCTGAACAACATGAACCAAATGTAGATGTTTATTGAGGAAAAAAATAGTCCTAAATGTTTATTGACAAATAAAAATATATATATATATATATATTATATATATATATATATATATATATATATATATATATATTGTCAAAAAATACATTGGAAAATATGATTTAAAGAAATGAAATATATTCTTTATGAGATAATTTTCTTTAATGGTTGTTTCATATAACATTAAAAAGCGTTCTTAATTTCTTTGGAAATACGCACTTTTATTGTGCAGGAGGGTGTCGTCAGTGATATAATTACTCAGGTCATTGGGTAGTTTCGGGCCTTGCAACATCATACCATCCTTGCTGAGTCGACCCCGTCAGAACTGATCAGGCTCTGAGGCACCCTCCTTCTGTACCACGCTATGTGACACTGATTTTTATAATTGTCTCAGCCGACTTGTACTCGATACTAGCATGATACACATAGGGAAAGCCCATAGCGCTCAGGTAAGTTGGGTTATTCAAAATGTCAGAAGGAAGAAATTTTACTTAATTTGTTGCTAGTTTTTAAGTTTATATCATAAAAACAGTGATACTAATATGCCCCATCCAGAATGACTGTAGGTTAACCGATTAAAATAAATGTACTTATAAAAAAATTTGAGTACAATAAACTACATCTGTATGCGTTTATACAAGTTTTCCGGTTTACAGTTGAAATGCCATTATTATGTTATCCCAAGCCCCCCACCCTCAACAAGAAGAAAACTTTTTTTTTTTTCCCTTCCTTCCTCTTTTTTTTTTTTTCATGTATTATAATATAATATGACTTTCGGTCTAAAATTATGTACAAGACAGTAATTCCCTTATCCCCTGAAAGAATGAGTTTTTGCAAAAACTTAGAACCACGAAAGTCAAAAAACAAAAAACATTAATGTGTGCGCATATATACTTATATACACACATACACGCACACACACACAGAAATACACATACACACACACACACACACTCAAGTGCTGTTCTTAAAGTTAAAATTCCAATAAACTACCCTGCGAAAGATAAATAACTAATATAAATAATAATGATATACTCCGCCCCAAAAGACTGAAGGTTTGACGTGTAAAAACTAAAAAGAAAGAAGTTATACGAGCGAAATAAAAAATAAAATAAAAATAAAATTACATTGATATGCGTATGTACAGAATTGTTGTTTTTAAAATTGAAAATTCACCAATTACCCCCCGAAAAGATAAAATGAAAAAAAAAAGTAAAAAGGTTGGCAGTAATGATAAACCCCGAACGACTGGTGCTTAAGCGATTAGAATAAATGAATATGTCAATTTTAGTTAAATTCCATCGGTATATGAATATACAGATCTGTTGCTTATATATATATATATATATATATATATATACACACATTTTGCTTTCCATTGAAGTGGCAAATTTTAAATTTATGTACAATTTGATCAATGCAAACGCATAGTTTGGATTAAAAAACAAAAGATAATAAAACAAAAAGAAAGAATAGCACAAGCAAGGGAAATTCAGCAGTAGTAAAAGCTTCGAAAAGAAAAACACTCTTAAAAATGCTTAGTGTGTGTTAATAAGTATTTTCTGCAAGTAATAATTTAAATTTTGCTTTGGTTTTACTTTTATGATTGGTCATTCCTAGATTTTATGGAGCCATGCACTATTTCGCTTAATCCACAGCCATTTAGCAGTTCGCTCAGCGGTGTCGGTAATGGTTTTAATGGCTTTTCGTTTCTTTAAACCCACCAATCAAATATCTGTTAAGGCTCTGCAGAGCGACCGTGCTGCAAAGCCTCTGGTTCCTACTTCAATTGGCATACAGCTCGCCTTCCAGCCATTTGTCCTGCATGCCTCTAATAATTCCTCATATTTGAATTTCTTCCTTTCATAAGCCTCTTCAATGTGCTCTTCCCAAGGGATCGTTAATTCCCACAAAATTACGATTTTTAGATTATTGGAGAAGAACACTGTCTGGACGTAATTGAGTGTGGGCTATGTGTTCTGGGAACATCAGTCTAGACCCTAAATCGGTCTTTACAACCCAGTCTGAAGCATGTGTGAGTAGGTTTATTTTTGAGGGCTTTTTCTTCTGAGGTTTGGAACCGACTTTTAAGAACTCTATGGAACTTTGGTGGGGATTTAATACATTTACTTGTATCACTAGTCATAAAATTTCTGTGATTTCTTTTAATATCTCATCGTGCCACCATTTATACCGACCATCCGCTAGTGCTGATGGACAGCTGCTGAGGATATGTTTTAACATTCCTATCTGTCCGCACAATTGGTAATTGGGCGAATCTGATTTGTTCCATAATTTCAGATTAGCGGGCTGGGTAGGTGTTCTTACACGGCATTGATTAAGAATTTTAACCCCATGTTGTAATGCCAAATATCTGCCCATTTCACTTTTTTGGTGGATGATGGACCCCATTTTGTCCAGGCGCACTTTGTTTTGCTCATCCCTACCATTTTGGTTACCCTTGATTCTTCTTCGCTTTTCTGCACTTCTTCCTGCAGCAGAGCGTATTTTTCTTTCCCTGCTACTTTATCGTATCTAATAGAAGGAAAATACCCCAGGCTAGCACGACCTTTTGCTACAGTACCTAATATAGTTTTTGCGCGGAGCCTTTCTTCTGCCATATTTAGTTTGTTCCTAGCTTTCCATTTCCTTCCTGTGTAGACCTCAATGCCTGCTAAAGCCACTTTGGAGTCATCGGAGAAATTATATTGTATGGTAGATCTCTCCTTGGCAACCTTATACTCCTCCACCAGGCTTGTAAATGGAAGATGCAGTGAGTTGGAGTTTCCATGCAAAGCAATACTAGACAATGATCTAGGTAAACCAAGCCATCTGCGTAGTCTAGCTGTTATGCCTCTCTCCATGATTTCTACTGTAGAAGTTGTAAAATTATACATGGTTATTGGCCAGAGTAATTTGGGAAGGATTGCGTGTTGGTATATCCATGCTTTGAAACGCCTGGGTAAACCAGACTTGTCAACCTTGTTTATCCAGTTCTCCAAGTTGACTTTAGTTTGGTCTATTGCTACAGAGCCTTTTAGGGAGGCATCAAATTTCTTCCCTCGGCACTTCACCGGATTTTGCCTAATCGTAGGGATGAGTACGCCTGATAATTTAAAATGTTCTTCTGTTAATATACCTTTTTTTAACACAAAAGATCTAGATTTTGAGGCGTTAAAGCTCATTCTCGCCCATGTGACTCTTTTCAATCCTTTAGCAGCCATCTTGGTCCTATGACAGACGTGGTTGTTAATGTCATGTCGTCCATGTACGCACGTATAGGGGCTGTCTTAGGCCAGATCTTGTAATGGGCCCTCTGCATTCAGTTTCTGCCACTTTGATCAGCATATTCATTGACAAAGCGAAGAGTTGCTGAAATTGTGCATCCAGTTATTATCCCCCTTTTTTAGAACGTGCCAATCCGACATTGATTTATCTGCTACTGCTCTCATTTTGAAATTATTATAATTGTCTGAAATGGCGCTGTAACTTTGAGGGCATGTGGTGTCGCACTACGGTCGGCTTTGACTAATTCGTGCGGGATTGAACCATAAAGCGTTTTTAGGTCAAGCAAAGGACTGCGATGTCTCTTTACTTCTTTTCGTGTCTTTCAACAACTGCGATATGACACCTGTGTGTTCGACACAACCTGGTGCGCCTGGAACCCCTCCTTTCGGAACCGATCTATCGATATAATCATTTCAAATTAGGAATCTTGATAAACGTTGATTTAGAATACTAAAGATTTTCTCTTCAACGTTCAATAAGGAGATGCATCGGAATTGATTAATATTATTGGCTCCATCCTCTTCGGGGATCCATATGCCTTCCGAGTGTCACCATTATTCTGTTATGCGTCCTCGCCTCCAAATTATTATTATTAGCTTCCAAAAAATTCGAATAATAAACGATGTACGGAATTCCATTAGGCCCTGGTGCTGAGCTTGTTCTCGCTTTTCTCAAAACCTCTTTGATTTCCTTCCATTTTGGATCGCTTAGGTCAAATTCTGATGAGGGTTTATCAGGCATCATCAAATAGGTTAAGTGTTATTTACAAATAACAAAGCGGATGAATCTAGTACCCAAAACGTTTGCACTATTTTGCATTGCGCAGCAATATAGTTGGTAGCTAAATTTATAGTTTATAATTTTAATAGTTTATTGTTAAGGTAGATATCTGATAATTCTTACGTTTTAAAAAGGGCTGTGTAACTCCCCAGATTATAGTGTGACCTATCTGTGAGTCAACAGTAAATCATCAATTATTAAGCCATAAAGTATTGGGTGCGACCTATCCGGTGGGGCGACCTATCTGCAAGTATATGCGGTAAATTTTCCTATTATTTTGGGGCTGTTGTCTTTAGCTTTGTTGTTAGTACATTTTTTGATTTTCTCAAGTCTAATATTTTTCTTTCCAGAATCTATCTTACATATCTATATTTACCATTTGTCCATGCTTAGAATATTGATGCCATATATGGTTCGGTGCTCCTGCTATTTACCTAGAGTTCTTTGATAAAATCCAAAGAAGAATCAGCAATATTATTTATCCTGATCTGGCATCTCAGCTTCAGTCATTTTTCTCTGTGTCATGTGAGACAATTTTTTTCTCCAGAGTCTATCCTACATATTTATGTCTACCATTTGTCTATGATTAGAATATTACTGCAACATAGGGAGAAAAGAAAAGAAAAATTTTTGATGACAATATACAACATATAAATGCTGTGTGAAAATAAACAATATTATTTTCTGAAAGGAGGAACTTTAGGTATAGAAGATTAGCTTAATAAATTCCATTTCTCACATCCAAGGGATTTTAACAATTTAAAACATGGAATTTTGGCAACTTGCCTGATTCACTATTAAATGCTTTTCAGTATAAAGATTCTTAATTATATTGATAAAGAGATTAATCTTTTTAATGCTAAATCCAGCTCAGTACATCTTAGTTCTTTATAAAACATTTTCTATACCTGACGTCAAAGAAGTAAGTAAACCCACTGTCAGAAAACTTTTTGAAGTTGATGACAATTTGCTTATCTCCAAAACGAACAATAAAATTAAAATTAAACAAAATTATTAAAGGCTGGACTTCTTTTAAAGATGAAATGAATAAATACTAACCCAAATAATTTCTCTATTTTCTACAGGAATTATTGTTATCATTGAAAGAAAAAAAAAAAACAAGTGCCTTCACTAAAGTTTATTAATCTATATATTGATAATCTAGTATCTGTCTTCCTGTATAAGGTGTGCATTGTGTTTGAAAAGAAAACAAAGATATAAAATAAAGAGCCTCATCCAGTATTAAAGAACAAAAGATTAATAAACTATCTCTCTCTCTCTCTCTCTCTATATATATATATATATATATATATATATGTAAAATTAAAATAAATTTACGATTAAAATAAATGCATAAATAATGAATTAATAATAATGAACCAACCTGAGCAGTAAGATAGGAAAATAAGTTGCTCATATATCAAAAAATAAATTTAGCGATCGTGAAAAATTCTCCTTTTGTTTAGAAAGCGATGGTTTAAATAATTTGAGGCAGATGGCTTCCAAAATAGACAGATGATATTTGGACCTGCCTACGCATATAATTGAAAACGAGTCTATATATATATATATATATATATATATATATATATATATATATAAAAGATTAATACAAATATAAAATTTATTTACAGAGCCCTGATTGATGTTATATTCTGATAGTTGTGGGTAACAATTTTTCGAGAGTGCACAGATATTACAATGATCCATGGCAGAGCATATAATCTTATTCTGGTCAGAAGTGTCAATTCATATAAAAATAATACCATCATTTTTTACGGGTACTATGCTAGTAATTTTAACGAGGGTGTGTTGAAAAATTCTTAGCCCAACCTTTTCAAAATCTAATCAAACATTGCAATTTGAATTGGAATTCCTTCTTGGTCTGGAGAGAACTTTTCACTACCCCTGCTCATACATTAATTTTTTCAGCCAAGAAATTACAGTCTCTGTATAAATAAGGTTGAAGCATTATTAAAATCAAAACTCTTAGGGTAATGTTTACAGTAGATTTACAACTAATAAATACTGCAATGCCTCTTTTATAAATGTGTGTGTGTGTGTATATATATATATATATATATATATATATATAAAAGAAAGAGAGAAAACATGTTGATTAACTTATATTTCCTTGTTATTTATGTGAAATGCTGGAGCATCATATTGTGAGGATAATAGTTCAGAAACCCATCTTTATCCACGGGGGGGGGGGGGTGACCTTCATTCATGTCTTTGTGCTAAAATAATTTACCTTAAGTAAATGCGTTTTTGAAGAAGTACAAGAATTGGTTTCATTATTAAATATTGAAATCAGAATTTCCAAGAATATCAAAGAATTGTCTAAATATTCTTGGAATTTATTTCAATGGTGAAAAGTTTATATGAGTGGAGTGAGTTGAATTTTGTCCCACACTTTCGGCCTGATCGGAAAAGTGATTTTAAAAGGACTTCATCAATTTGTTTTAATTCCCAATTTCAATTACTTTGAGATTAGACATAATACTTGCCACAATTAAAAACAAAATGTTTCATTTCCAGTTAATTTTTTTTTTTTTTGTTGTGGTTTAAAAGAAAAAAAATTCGTGGTGGGTGGGAAAGAAGGGGATTTTTTCTTTTTTTTTTTTTTTGTTTTTCTTTCTTAAAATTTGATACTTTTATTATGAAGATTTTCTTCCTAAATCAAGTGTTTTGTTTTATTTATTTACTATTTTTTGTTGATGCACATAAAACAAAATTTTGTAATTTCTTCTAATGCATAACAGACAGATGAACATAAATAATAAAATAGTTGTTTTGATTGGTTTCTTTGTCAAAATTCATATTTGATTTTGATGAGAAACAGTAATCATGAAACATTACCATTTATACATTTTATGACTAAAATAAAATTTAATTTCAATAAATCTAAAATATCTTCCTTTGGGTGGGGTTGATAGGGGACTGGATTAGTAAATTTTGTGAATTTGCTTTTAATTTTCAGTCAATCAAAAAAAAAATGATTTCTTTCCAGTTTCATTTAAGCAAGTAATCTTTTTATATTATTTATTATGTCGTGTTTTTCTTTTCAATCTTCCAAGGTGGAAAAAACAAAAAAAAAACATGGACTCGTAATCAACACATTCTTTCTTTTACAAAATCTTCAACTGATTTTTTTTACTATCGTCTGTTTTCTTTCCATTTTTTTGCTGCTAAAAAATTGTTTTACTAATCAATGAAACAGCAAAAAAAAAAAAAAAAATTAAGTAGGTTTTCTAAAATAAATTAATTTAATGAGACTCTCAACTTTTACTTAAAAAATTATAATTTATAATAAAAAAAACAATTTAGTTTTAAAAATCCAAGGGAGATAACTGTTTATTTAAACAGTTTTTAACAACGTCATGACAAATAATTTGAGCAAAATCGAATAACAGAGACTATTGAAAACTGAATATCAAGATTTGAGAACAGCAGGAATGGAGAGACTTGTTTGTCTACTGTAAAATTTTGAAAGGTTAAAATATGCTAACTTCATTCTGCACTTTAAAAGTAAATTAAAAATGAATTAACTTTTGTTTTGAGTAATTCCAAAAATGAATTACTACTTCAACGACTCCTGCTTTCCATCCTGTTAGAAATTTTCATCTGTTGTACCTGTCTTCAAGAACTCTAGTGATCCTTCTGACCCCCACCTAACTACCGTCCTATTAGTCTCCTACCACTCTTTTGGTAAAGTCTTTGAAGCTTTAATCAGCGCTGAAGTTGTTAATCACCTTACATTCCATGATCTGCTCTCTGACAAGCAATATGGTTTCTGCTTTGCTTGATCTACAGCTGATGTGCTCACAGCCATAACTGAATTTGTTTACCAAGCACTTCACAATAACGGGGAAGCTCGTGCTGTGGCATCTCTAAAGTGTTTGATAGGGTTTGGCATACTGGTCTCCTTCATAAGCTTCAGGGATATGGTATTTCAGGAGGTTGGCATCTCGGACCCACTCTTTCACTGTTGAAACTGTTAAATGTAGCCATCTCTTCTACATGGCTTCATGGCTCGCACTTCCCATCTGTGGAACTCCCTTCTTCTGACTTGCTTCCCTGATAGCTATAATCTCCAAATATTCAAATGTAATGTCAGTCAACATCTCCAGATGCTTTGATCTATTCCCCGTTTTTCTCTTCATCCTTCCCTTTATCATGCCTCTTTACTCTTGCTCCCACTCTCTGTAACCCACTTCTGTGCTAGTGGCACTTCTGCCTTGCTTGGGGTGAAAAGTTTAAAAAAAATAATATATATATATATATATATATATATATATATATATATATATATACACACAAAAAATTTTTTCATATGATAATTTATACATCATACCTTGTACATATTTAAACAGTTGAAATTTTCAACTTGTTATTGTCTTAACAATTTTCCATGAGGTCAAGTTTCTGTGTAGCTCAAAAAATGGCAGGGTTTGATAAACATGTCACTGTTCTAACAACAGTCGGTGCATGGCCGACTGGTTAGAAACTATGAGTCTAAAATTCAAATCTCATCATTGGTCAAGGATGTTACTCCTTGATGTTATCAGTTTGGGGGAGAATATCCCAGCATGCTTTACTGTTGCAAAATGTCTGATAATGATACCACAGATTGATCTGAACCTTGTTAGGTGAAATTGAGTCAACAAAATACAAATGAGTTACTTCCTTTGTCTGGAAGTTGAATGCAGCACCTCTGAATTAAACATGGTGACAAGCTCACACACACCATGGAATCCATGGTTTCAATTCAAACAAATCCTTACTGTTCTCTCAATGAAAGTTGTTTTATTATGTGTTAAAATACACTTGTCTTATTTTCATTCAATTTTGTTCATCTCAACAGTCTGGGATATATCACTAAAGTTACATGTCATTGTGACTGAAACAGTCTGGGATATATCACATAATGCATTCACGACTGAAACAGTCTGGGATATATGTCACTAAAGTTAATGTCACTGACTGAAACAGTCTGGGATATATCACTAAAGTTACATGTCATTGTGACTGAAACAGTCTGGGATATATCACTAAAGTTACATGTCATTGTGAAAGAAACAGTCTAGGATATATCACTAAAGTTACATGTCATTGTGACTGAAACAGTCTGGGATATATCACTAAAGTTACATGTCATTGTGACTGAAACAGTCTGGGATATATCACTAAAGTTACATGTCATTGTGACTGAAACAGTCTGGGATATATCACTAAAGTTACATGTCATTGTGAGAAAAAACAGTCTGGGATATATCACTAAAGTTACATGTCATTGTGACTGAAACAGTCTGGGATATATCACTAAAGTTACATGTCATTGTGACTGAAACAGTCTGGGATATATCACTAAAGTTACATGTCATTGTGACTGAAACAGTCTGGGATATATCACTAAAGTTACATGTCATTGTGACTGAAACAGTCTGGGATATATCACTAAAGTTACATGTCATTGTGACTGAAAGTGCAAGTGCACTGGTCTTGGTCACTTATGGATCATGGTAGATTATGTTCTTAAACACAGAAACTGTAACTAAGGTCTGCTCAACAGGTTGGTTCTGTGAGTTTTGAAGAGAAACAAAGGTGCCTGAGCAAGGCATTAACTAGTAGATTTCATAGTCTCTTGAGACTGTTGGATTACTGCTTCCTGATGATCATCACAGGTGGCAAGATATTGACTTACAGTCCCCTGATGATAATTACAGGTGGCACAAGATTTGAAAAACCCTTCCTCGTTCCCTTGGTGACTTTGCTAGCAACAAGATGTTCTCTTCTCCCCCTGTTGGCATGTAAGTACCTCAGCTACAGACAGTGAAGTTTGCTTCAAACATTTCACTTTTACATCTACATTATTCAGATTATTGTCCTCACCTTTGTCGCCATATTTATTACGTTTCGGCCGTTGTACGTTCCGGCCTTCTTCAGGTGGTTGGAATGTTGAACTGAACCCTTTATTTCGTTCACTGGGGTAAACTGTTCTAGTTCCATGTGCCATGTTTTAATGGATGTCAGTTATCTCCTGTTAATTTCCTTCTGAAAGTTCTCTACTGCCTTAACCGGGTATTGAACTCACACTTTTTGGGTCCTGTCACTGGATCTAACCAACACCTTTTCCTTTTTGTAATGTCTTTTTTATATATTTATTTATACTTGTTTTTTTAAATTCCATGTCTTGTGTTACTTATTTTTGCCTAGACTTACAGGAGTTTGCCGGGCAAATATACTAGGAGCATTAAACATGTACTAAAAAATGCCCGCATCTCGTACCAAAAGTGCTGATTCCCACAACAAATTGGTAATCAACCAGTGTGATGTTCTAGATATAAAAAAGACACTTTGAAAAGGCATTGCATTTGTTTCCAGTCCTTAAACAAAATGAAGAAGCTAAGTTACATCTCGGCAGCCTGTGCATCTTTCATCCATTGTTTGTGAATAAAAAGCGAAGTTCTCTTGCCCTCAAATTTAATTGCTCCGTTATGTTTGCAAAAATGTCAGCATCTCTTCTCTGTATCGTCATATATCAAAGACTGACATTCTGGAATATGCCCTGTTAATCTGGATATAATCATGATACATCTATTGACATGAACATTTTGATTAAAGATCACTCTGCAAAATCTTTCCTGGCAGCAGCAATTTCTCTGAAAATTTCAAAATTTATTCCCAAACCAAAATAATTTAAATACAAATTTGCATTAAACAACAACAACAACAACAAAAAAAAAAAATTCAGTATAACTTGTTCACTTTTGTTTATTAAATATAGAATTGTGTCACTTCATGTCTTCCATAGGTTTCCTGATGTCTCAGCTGACCTGATGAATATTTAGGAGTGTTCATAAATTTAAAAATTTGGAAAAACCAATAACAATTTTGCCCTTGTCTATAAATACTTGTTACAAAATCAAATCCTTGCATTTGTCTTGATAAAGTCCCTCAAAAAATGTCGGCTAAGATAAGTTTTCTTTTTGTCTTTATTCATAGTCCCTTTACAGATATACTCTATCTGAAATATATATATATATATATATATATATTTCAGTTCAGATAGAGTATATCTGTAAAAGGACTATGAATAAAGACAAAAGAAAAACAAGAACAGTTTTGAAAGAAATATGTGTATGTGTTTTTCATTAAAGATGACAGACTACTGCGATTAAGCTTTTTATTTCATTTTCCTTGTGTTCGAACAAGAGCTTTCTTTTTGGGACAAAGGGTGTGTAGAAACTGTCCAAATGTTGTGTAATTCAGAGCACTTTCGGCTATACTTTTAGCCGTTATCAAGGATGATTTTATTTTTGCTTTTTTATTGGGTGTATGGATTGTGTGTATGTTTCTAGAGTTATAGGGATGTTTTATTTTCCGAACACAGTCAGCACATTTTGGCCATGTTCATAGTTAATATTACTGAGTGGTGGCTTTTTCTATTTTATTATTAAGGCTTCCCTTATTTTTAATCTTTTTTTACATGTGGATGAGGTTATTCTGCTTGTATTTTCTACCAATATGTTTCGGATGGAGTCTGGTATGTTTGTGTGTTATTTAAATGGGTTCTAATTGAGCAGTGATCAGATCGGTGTAATTTAAGGTGTCTGGATAGGCATGTAGTAGTGTGACCGATGTAATTATTTATGAATTCGATTTGATCAGGACCACATTTCCTTAAAAGGCATTTCAACTCATAGATAATGTTCGTTGGTTGTAATTTTGATTTTGCTGGTGTGTTATTATTTTTGAGGATAAGTTTAGCCGTTTTAAATTTTTTGTAGTAGATAATTTGATTTTGTTCGGGTCAATTGGGATAGGGCATTTCTTTATGATATTTCTAAGTGAAGTTTCATTTTGTTTGTAGTTGATGTGCATTTGATGTTTGTAGAAAATGTTTCTTATTTTTGACTGTGTTCACTATTATTATTTACTTTGGGAAGAAATAGTTTAATTTGGTGGTCAATAAGGTGGTTAGGGAAGCCAAAAAGTGCTTGGAATTACAGAATATTCACATGTGGCCTGACGATTACATTTAGCATGAAACACCCTGTCGCCTCTGAGTGTTGACTTCAATGTTCACTTTTATATTTACACACTCTCTATCTCTGATACCCACCCCATCCATATATAAGCTAAAATTAATTGAAAAATAGAAAGCTTCATAAAAAGAATAAGATGGAAAGCCCAACTTTTACACAAAATAAAGAACGTATGCCCCTTAAAAAGAAATTGCTTACAAAACAATGAAATATACCAAACCATGGTAAAATCATTAGATAACGAAGAAAAAATATACATAGGAGTAACTGAAGGACTCTGGAAACAAAGAAACTATGCACATTAAACATCTTTTACAAATAGTAAATACGCAAACAGTAGAATATTTTCCAAGTATATCTAGGAAATTAAAACCAAAACGCAAATCACACCAAAAATATGGAAAATAAGGAAAGGATCATGTGGCGGACATGACAGAACCTGGGATGAGCACAACTGGTAATGCGACTTGCCTTGTCAATATAAAAAAGAGCCGATTTACTTAGCATGTAAAGCTACTGCAGTTGAAATGAGGAAGAGAAAAAAGCACTTGCTCTGCCGTAATCCATCCTCGGCCAGATAACGTAAAAAAGAATGAGGGGGACTGGCATTGCATTTTTATCCAATAAAGATGCAATGCATTATGGGACAGGGACGCATTGAATTATGGGATCACATGAAGGCGCAAGGGATTATGGGTATATGAACAACTATAAAAGCAACTACTTTTTTCCAGAGTCGGGGAGTTCTTGAGGGACGTTCACGGTTGACGGCAAGAACAGGCAGTTAGTGTGATTTTGAGACAGAACTCAAGAAGGAAAGACTCAAGGTTGAAATACCAGCTGGGAGAGCTTGAATTTACTCGCTGGTTACTGTTTTCTTTATTCGCCTCAGATCATCAGCCTACAACAATTAATTTAAAAACTGCAAACTCTGCTTGGAGGAAAAAATAGCTCTAATTACCTTCCCAGACCAAAACGAACTACTAAATAAACAATCAGAACTCATCTCAAAATGCAGACACAAAAACAAATTTTTTCTATGTTACTTAAAAATTGAAAACTGAAAAGAATAAATAAGATAAAAATAAATAAGCAAAATCAAGTAAAATAAATTAATCCAAATAAATAAAATAAATAATAAATAGATTAAGAAACCACTTCCACCAAAATAACCATTAGAATAGACTACCCACAATGCATCATATATATATATATATATATATATATATATATAGCCAAGAAAAAACACAACACATGTGGCCTGATGATTGCGTTTAACATGAAACAGTTTGTTGCCTCTCTGATATTGAGCACTTTATCCTATAAATATATCATACCTTAAAACTATATTTCTTCATATTTGCAAAATAAACAAATGTTACAGTAAATACAACTGACACTGTTTTTTTTAATATTGGAGATAGAGACATTATAGGCTTTCTCTTTATATAGGTAATTAAATCACAAAAAAAAAAGGAAAAAATCCTGTTACACTTTTGTCCTTCAAATAATGTATTTTATTGATGGAATCATACGTATTTAGGAGGTGGAAACAAATCAATGTTTGTTGTATTTCATATAAAAGCATTATTTAGACTGAAAAATGAAACATGTAACATAAGTTTTTTCCATTGTCATTTTATTACTATAGTGGCTCCATCTCTAATATTGAATTCTTTATATCCCATTATTATTTGAACATCTGTTTAATGCAATCACTTTGTGTACATTGTTATTTGTTAGCTGTATTTTATGCTATTAGAATTTCACCTCTGACCTCAAATGGAACATGAGTCAGTGCCAAAATATCCAGGTCAAATGGTTGGTTCTCTGTGCTATCCTCTACCTTTACAAGAGCCAGATCAGGCCACGGACGGAGTACCGTTGGCTGGAAGCTGTACAGACCATACTTTCAAGCCCTGATAGAGTCCAAAAGCATCTGAGTCCTTGTGGGTGACAAATTATTTTCTATCTCCAACCTCTCTCTTATAGGCGGGATGTGGCAAGTATCTCACTGCTCTCACTATTTCCATGGAAAGTGCTCAGATGAACTACATTCCTTGGTTCTGCCAGGCACGGCAAGGACCCGCCATGCCCACTTACATTGTAGCAATCCCACCCACATTCCCTCTGTATTCCATCAGTGAGAAGTAAGTTCCACTTGAACAGCTTCTTCCTGTCAATTGCTGCTCTGTGGAACAGACTCCCAAGAGGATGTTTCCCTGATTATTACAATCTTAACCTGTTCATGTCTAGGGTTAACCATTACCTCCATTCAAATTGC
Organism: Acanthosepion pharaonis; assembly: GCA_903632075.3. Lineage (NCBI taxonomy): Eukaryota > Metazoa > Mollusca > Cephalopoda > Sepiida > Sepiidae > Acanthosepion > Acanthosepion pharaonis. The sequence continues at coordinate 468,823 of CAHIKZ030002154.1, forward strand.
CTCCTAACTCTTTATCTTGAGTGACACCCGGGTCTTGTACAGGGTGAACTTTCTTCTTTTCATTAGACTAAATTATTGTAAATTTTAAACATAATTCCTGAAAAAAAAAACTACTTTGATCTTCTCCCCCCCCGACCCCGCCATTTTGATCCTCAGCCTCTCAGTCATGTTCGTCAGCTTCCATGCAGATTTCTTTTATCCTCCTGATTAGACTCGTCTCAAGTTTGTATTTCTTTTTTCCTAGTTTCACCCTTCAGGTTTTCAATAAACCTGTTGATGAACAGAATTTTTGTCTTCAGAATTTTGATTGCCATAAGGCATTTATCTGATTGTCAAAGAGACAGACATGAATAGCAAGGCTGTACCTCTCTATCACCCATGCACACACCCTCACACACATCTATAGTTTTACTCTGAGTCTGTCTTGGCACAAAGGTCCAAAAACACTGTCAACTAACTTATGAGAAACTTCTTTTGGATACAAACCTATAGACATGAGCATGATACTTTTCTTTTATTGTGTTTTGTTTTGCTACAAGTTGAATATGTTTGTTTATTACATTTATAGGTAATTGGCCAGTGTAATAGATGTGTGTGAGGGTTTCTGCATGTGCAAGCAGCAGAGAAACCTTATTTAGGCTTTATTCAGCATATCTGAATAGTTAGTATAGACAGAATAACTTATAAGCAGGAACAGTCCATTTTACAAGGGAGGGGGGAAAGGAATGTTCACCACAGCCAGTATGAAACAAGATGTATGCATTACTGTGTAGCTGAATTGCAAGATGGATGTCACTTATGTTCCATGCATGATACACGCTTAGGCGATCATGTATCTTTTGATACATGACTGACGAAGCAGATAGGTTGCCATTTCTTTCTGTGGCAGACCAGCTGCCATCCAAGGCTATAGTACCCGGTCTGTCCTGCTATTTACCCATAGCTGGTGGGGGAGAAGAAGAGGATTCATATCTTTCCCAAGGGTATCAGCACGTAAATGAATGTAATGGATTTGACAGATATTTGAACTCGGCTCTCCGATTCCTCAATCTGAGACGCTAACCATTACTCTGCTGTGCCTATGAGATTGATTGATTCATTTTTTTTAAGGCTTATCAACCCTTTTGTGTTTGTTTTTTTTTAAAGCTGAAACATGTTTTGGATTGTAAGAATGATTCTTTTTTGCAAATGAATATTGCAGTAACAATTTTTTGAAAATAACAATGATTTTTCCAGATACAAGTCCTACTATTTAACCCATAGCTGGGGAAAGGGGGGGACTCATGCCTTTCCTAAGAGTATTTGTGCATAAGTGAATGTAATGAACTTGACTGGAATTCGAACTTGGCTCTCTGATTTCTCATTTATTACACCACCCACACATCCGGATGTGAGAGAGACATGACACACACTAGTCCGTGTGGGGCAAATAGGAAAAATAAGAGGTGAAATTTGTGAAATCAAATAATTGGTATTGGCAAGCTGAAGATTTGAACTTGGAATTAGGCAGGATTTTACAAATATAATTCAGTAGTTTTCTCCCTTCTGAAGTTGATAAATGGATTTGCCCTTATGATGAAGGCCACGTGTTAATTTATTTATGCAAAACTGGGAAAGTTCATCTTTGACAAAGGAAACAATAATGACTACAAAGAAATCCAAAATATCCTTTTGATTAAGCATTGTTTGCTCTCACATTGCTGGAAAAAAAAAAAAAAAAAAAAGAAAGGTTTCTGGGGAAAACTGATAGATTAGAAAACAAGTACTTGTTTGTGAAATTGTATCATGTTTCAGGCTTTTCAAAACAAGCTGTACACTATTGATTCGTGACTAATGACCATTTGTATCAATATATTAGGATAACAGAGCAACCAAGTCAGATTGTCTTCTGAGCTTCCATTAGTATGGAAGGCCAATATTGCAATATCAACATAAATTCATCATCTTCTATGAAAAGAGAATCAATGTCCCTTTCAAGTTGCTGGACTCTTCCTGGATAGGATATTCTTTGTGCAATGCTGAAGATAAAACCAAACTCCTTCAAGGATGCCAAATACATCCCCATCTTGCAAGATGTAGTGAATCTAGTAGAAATGAAATCACTTTTATCCATATGCTATTTTTATATTAGTTGTGTGCAAAAGTTACCAGCACTGTTCTTGGAAAAAAAAAACTGAATACATAGTTGGAAAAAGATTTTTCTGCTGGAAATGTTTTCCATACAAAAAAAATAGTTGAGCAGCAATAAGCCGACTTATATCCGAATGTAATGGTGATTCCTTCCAGTTAAGCTTTTTAGCCCTTGTTAACTGATAGATCCCAAATCCACAGCAGAAAAACAAAAGGCAACATGTAATACTTCCCCTAAAATAATACAAGAAATCTGCAGGCTTTAACCCACCATAGGACCTCATCTCCTCCATTTACCTCCATTAGTTGATGCCCTCAAGTGGTAGCATCTGCAGGTTTAGTGAATATTACTCAAGGCCAGCAAGCAGAAAGCCTGGCTGGAGAGGGTACAAGCAGTAGCAGAAAGCCTGGCTGGAGAGGGTACAAGCAGTAGCAGAAAGCCTGGCAATATTTGGGTACAAGCAGTAGCAGAATGCCTGGAGAATATTTACAAGCAGTAGCAGAAAGCCTGGCTGGAAAGAGTACAAGCATTCAGCAGAAAAGCCTGACTGGAGAAGGTACAAGCAGTAGCAGAAAATGAGAAAAGAAGGAGCACAGTGAAGACGAGTGATTTTATAAAATAATGAAGATATTTAATCAAAAACACTTGAAAAAGAAAGTGCATTTGTATGTATTATAAATGTCAGATTGTAAAATATTATCTTGTTTAGTTGTCAAAACCTGTGAACTTCCACCTGCGCTCAAGTGATGCCCCACAACCAAAGACTTCCAGTTTGAAGAGTGACGGTAATCTCTCAAGCAATTCTTCTATCTCACTTGCACGTATTTGTATCTGCATCTGCTTTAGGTATGACCAGATATAATCAGGACTTGCTCCCATTGGATGCACATTCAAAAAACAACTTAATAAACCTGCAGAAGGGGGACAAAAGAAAAAGAAAAATTATATAGGAAGAAAATGTTTGAAATAATCAAATAATTTGAGAGTCATTGAGAGTTTTAATTCAAAATTTTTGTATGTAATCAAACTATGAGAATAAATTATCCCATTTAGATTTTAAAATACAAGTCATAGAAGACATTCTGATGTAAGGACCTAATCGTGTCCAGTTAAAAAATGGCTAACAAAAACATTTGAAAAAAGATAAGCTAAATTTAAGAAAATAAATAGCAAGAATAGATTAATTTTTTTCTCACTAATGTGTCTGGAAACAGGCTAGTGTCCAGACACAAGTAACTTTCTCCTTTTCATTGTGTTTAAACAGGATAGAAAATGCCTTTAGAATGATATAAGCTTCCTTTGTTGCTTGATAAGCAAAGTTGGTGGAAATTTTGTTCTTTTAGAAGAGGTGAACATTTTTTTTTCCATGTCGTTGAAAAAATTCTGGTGTTGAAAATAGTATTTATGTTTTAACTTACCAATGAGTTTGATTTGTTGCTTAGAGATAACTAAGTCATTACTGTTGATAGCCTGAGATGTGGACAAGGAGAGACAGGGTAAGGAGTCATTTATGTTGGAAGAGGATGCACTTTGATCTTCAGAATCAACTGACTGATTCTCTTGATCTGGTGTCGGATCTTTACTTTTTGAGGAATTTTCTTCAGAAGTAGAATCTGTCAACTGGACAAAACATTAAACAGTGTCATCGTTAAGATTACTTTCATTCGAAAACAAAACACCATCAATATCTGATTGTCAGCAGGAAAAAAAATCTGAACTGTGATTAGCAAAACAGAATTACACGATTAAAAGAGGAAAGTGAGTCTAAATGAAGATTACAAATTGAAAATATTTGGTTATATCTGGGGATGAGATTCCAAACATTAAAGATGAATTCTAATTCTTGTGACTGATAAGAATGCCATCTTAAGTTTGTCTATATTTCTGAGATGAGGTATTATGTACATTATTTTCATTATTCGGACTATTGTTCTCATCTGTCACCATATTTATCACAAAGTTTCGGCCGCTGTATGCTCCGGCCTTCTTCAGGTGGTTGGAATGTTGAACTGAACCCTTTATTTCACTCACTGGCATAGACTGTTCCAGTTACATGTGCCATGTCTAATAGATGTCAGTTATCAGTTATCTCCTGTTAATTTTCCCTCTGAGAGTTCTCCACTGCCTTAACCGGGTATTGAACTCACACTCTTTGGGTCTTGTCACTGGATCTAACCAACGCCTTTATCCACTGTGCCATGTGTCCTTAAGTTCCTTAAAATGAATTCACTATCAAACTTTTCTTAACAACTATTTTTGATATTCATTCCAGAATCCTTAGCCATTTTGTATTCTGTCCCACAATCTTACCACCAAATGAATTATTTTCTTGGATGACAAGCATTTGAATTGTCAAAGAAAAATGAATGAATAAAAACATCAAAGTCACTTGTGAATCTTAATTTGACAAAATAAGCAAAGATTAGAAGAAAAGAAAAACATTGCCACAGCCATCTTACCAATTTTGTTTGTTCTATTCTTTGGAGAGCCAATTGCAAAGCTTCGATCTCTTGCTCTTTTTCTTCCAATTGCTTTTCCAGATTCTTTCCATTTTCATCTCATGATCCAAGACAGGTACACATAAGAATCACATTTGCAACAACATTTAATCTTTTAAAATTCATTAGAAATATTTCTACTTCAAGAAAGAAATCCTTAGTTCTTGTTTTCTCTTCTTCTCTATTGTGGCAGATGAAAATGCTTTCTACAGAAGTTGTTACATTTATTAAATAACACAAACTTTGTAGAATAGATGGATTCACTTTGGACAAGATAGAATATTGGCCAGGGATTTTCCAGAAGTTCTCTTGAAGGCAAATAAAAAGATAAGTAGCTTTTAAAAAATATATATATGAAAAAATAAAATGTTTAAGTTATTTACCGTATCATTTTTGCTAGATGATGGCATTTCAGAACTGTTTGACAGCTGACGGGAAGAAATTAATTGCTTTAAAAAAAAAAAAAAAAAAAAAAAATTGTATAATTGAGGAATCAGATAAAAAGAACACAAGTTTAAATTTGTCATAAAACAATAAAGAAAAATGACTGTTAAAAACAATTTGAAGCTTGACTTTTAGAGATTCCAGAAGGTTAAAGTTAACTAATAGCATCACCAACTACCTTTTTCTCTGCTTCACATATGACTAGATATAGTCTACATATATTATTTTATATATTTTCCTTTCTCTCTCATATATATATATATATATATTACATGTAGATAAAAATTTTCTATAAAAAGAAAATTATAAAAAAATAAAAATTAAATAAATAACAAGAAACTAAATACATAAATAAGACCAAATTACAAATGAATTATAAATAAGATTATATAAAATAAAGTAAATATCAAATTACTATAAAGTAGAGTTCACACCTTTTATCATCTCTCAGTTGTGTCTCTGTTTTTGGGTAGAGTGCGACTTAGTTGCAGTTCCATGAGAGGACAGAGGTGCAACTGAGGAAGATCATACTGTGAGGTGCCCAGCCCTGGGGAGCAAATGCCTGAGGCTGCAACTTTTCATTGCAATAAAGAGAGGGATCGGTGCTCACACCAAGGCCATTGCAGCAACCGATAGTTGCAGGGGATCAGGGAATCACAAGTACAGGCACTCGGTTTCCCCACATTAAACTGACATTGTGTCACAACCTGACTCCATGGGTAGGGTTTTGGTGGTAAATACCTACTATAAAGTAGAACTGGGGCTTTTTAATCGCAGAATTTGTCAGAGAATTGAGCTCTAATTTCAGTTATTCATATAGATTCCATAATATATGTTTCTCTAACACTTCAAATGTTGAATGTATAACTAATTCTAATTTCTATTTTCCCAACTTTACACTATATTAATTTTATCTTTAAATTGTCCCCTGTTCTGTCACCCATGAAATAAAAATAATTGTTTGTATGTAAAATAAGGATCTAACGTACATCAGATCGTCATTAAATTAAGTGGCAGCAAAAGAATTAACGTTGAACTTTTAAAATGTAAGCTTAAATATTAATGTAATACTTAAATTCAGTGATCAATTTTGAGTTCTTCTGTAGTTTATTGTTGCCTATTGCATCTACTCTTCCCTAGCTATTGTGATGATGGCTAAACCAAGAGTTTTCCACAGGAGCTAGCTTAAATGCTGTCCATTTAAGCTAGCTTTAATTTCGATATTAAACTTAAAATTTGGAGTACAATATTTGGTGGTGTTTGCAAAAAAACATTATTTCATTTCTTCATATTTACCTTAAAAAATTAGTAATTTATAAAGGCATAGAAAAAAAAATTACAATAGAAATTAAATCCTATAATATAAAAAAAAATTCCACAATACCATATATAAATAATCATGCAACACCATATAAAATCTATTAGCAAATTAAATTAATTTGAGACATGTATAAAACTATAGGATTAAAAATAAAACCCAATCACATTTAAGAAACCATCAACAAAAAACCCCCAAAAAACAAATAAATAAACACCAAAAAAAAGACTATAACTAGCATTAATCAGTAAGTTTTAACAAATAGTAATAAAAACAACAGTGCCTGAGAAAAAAAGGCCATTGTAGCCAGACAAAAATCCCCCAACCCATCCTTACATGACTCCAAAAATTTAACATATAATAAACATTCATACTTTCATCAGAGTAGAGACTTGTAGTGGTATTGATGACGTAAATCAACCTGCTATTTTTTTACTTTACAAATGTGGAAGCAAACAAAAAGCAAACAAGAGAAAGAACACAAGAAAATAACTTTTCATAACAGGTACAATATTTATATATGTCAACGGTTTTACATGAACTGTTAGTATGAGTTACTTCCCTTTGACTGAATTAAAGTCTTTACTACTGAAAGTTTTTTTTACCGGAGCTCATAAAAAGTTGAATTAACTTGTCGCTCAAAATGTTCACTGAAAGAGAGTTTAAAGAATTCTGTAAAGCTGAAAATATGTTGATAAACTTTTAGCTTTAAAGAAGTTGGAGAAGTGAATATTCTGTAATGTTTAACTTGTTTTTGTTGCTCATATTTGAATGTATTGTTCGTAATGTTTGTAATTAAGTTTCATAAGATTCAATAGCGTGATTGAATAGTTTTTTTAGTAAGTTCCAGAAGAAGTTGATGAGTGAGTCGTTTAGTTGAAATTTTAGCTTGAATTACAGTGAAGTTATTTCATGTTAAAGAACTTGAGATTCTAACTTTGTACTTCACTGCAGTAATGATACAAGTGTCGTGAACTCATTTAGCAAATACTAGTCGTAAATTCTCACTGACTGGGTTTTTCGATACATTCAATCTATACGTTTTTTAATCCCATGACAGGCTCCAAGAAGCATTGTTTTTTTCGTCAGGTCAAAAACTAGGTTGATGTTATTCGGACGTATTCGAACAGGTAAATTGTATTTTTTAATATTTGTTAACCAGTCAGAAAGCATCTTACAAAACTCAATCTGGAGCCTGATATGTTTTGTTTTGCTGATTGAGAAACGATGAATGTGAAGATACATGAGATAATTTTAATATTTATTTTCCAATGAGAAGTTAAGGTTTTCTGAAAATATGTCAGAAGCTGTGATTCATTTTTTGCACAAAAATCAACATTGATGAAAAAGTGGTAGCAGAATGCTAAAGACTCCTTGATAACAAAATAAAAAATCCCAGATTACACCTCCATTTCCAATCTATAAATGAGTAAAACATTTCTTCAGTTAGTTATTCTAAACATCGCTGGAGAATGAAACTGTACTCCAAATTTTAAGTTTAATATTGAAATTAAACTTTATGACTTGTGTGAGTTTCAAAACATAGTAATTTCTGTATCGCGCTAGAATAATATTTTTTTTAAAAAATAATTATAGTTTTAAGCTCTGTATTGAGTACTGATTTTTAAAAATAAAAACATAAATACTAAAGAACTTTGGATCATTAACCTAACTGTTCTTTCCTATTACATCAATATATATATATATATATATATATATATATACATACACACACACACACACACATATATATATATATATATATATACTTACACAATCAAACCATATCATATCATTTAATCTATCACAAAATGAAATTTCTGTTTCTAAAAATTTATTCATAAAAATTGAGAATATTTTTAATGTATTTCATAAGAATTAAAAAAATAGTCTCAGATGTCAATCTGTGTTGTGTACATTATAAACTGTATATTATAAACTGTACATTATAAACTGTACATTGAAAGATGAAATGACTGCCACTGCAACACTGTGTTAATGTCATCAGCTGACACTGAAATAAAAACCATTAATGAAGTTGCTATGTTGGTGGTTGAGAGAATTTCAAAATGTAAGAAAGATATTGAAATATAACAGAGAAATCTGAAAATGCAAATTTTACACTTGGCCATTTTGTTTTTACATTTGAATAAGAGTTGCATTGAGTTTTGTAACTCTAATTACATTCTGCATTGCAATTTGTCATCTGTTGAAGATCGTGTTAATATGTTGATCCAGGAGAGCTGCTTACTTTACAGGTTCTTAAATAAAAAACAAACATCTTCTTGTTAAAATGAAAAGTTTTTTTTTTATATATATTTGGGTGTTGGTGCCAGCAGTACAGTATTTCAAAGTCTGCTTTATTTACTGATGGTTTGGGGTGGCAGGTGGTTGATTGGAATCTGCATAAGACAATTCCTTCATAACAAAATGACACTTTAGGGATCAACAGCATTATTTTATTTAGGGGAGGGGGGGTCTGTCCATATATTTCCTGGAGATATTCCCTTATGACATAATATCTCTTCTTGAGTATTAACACTGGATTATACTGAGGGTCAAAATATAAAATATTCCATTATAAGACAATGTTCTTTCTTAGATATGCAGCCTTGTTTCAAACAGCTATCTGTGTAAAAATTTGCTGTGGGGTGTTGAATTGTTGTGTTAAGAGAGAACAATAGAATCCAGTTAAACAAAGTGAATTTGAAAATTATAAGAATAACATAAATGAAACAAAATAAAAACATGGAATTGTTTTAGTCTGCACTTACTTGTTGCATTCCCTGTAATGCCAATTGTAAAGCTTTTATTTGCTTGTCTTTCATTTCCAAAGAATTCAGGGATTCTTGTTTGGCTATATTAATCTCATTCTTGTAAGCTTCTAGCTGACACTTCAAAGCATCATTCTCATATTGCAAATTTTGATCTGGGAAAAGAAAAGTTGGAAATCTCTTGCAATGAAGTTTCTTCAACCTTCCAATGTTTAAAAGCCAGATTTACTAACTTCATAGGAATAATTATAATATTTGTCTAAGATGTTTTCTTCCAGTTGCAAAGTACAAATCCTCAAATCCAGTAGTGGACTAACTGTTTTTTGATCCAACTGAATTTAATCAAAACGTTTTATTCACATTTATGGGTCAAAGATCTTGTCCAAACAATCATCATTATTATTTGATTCACTGCCAGAAGAAAAAAATAAAGAAAAAAACTCTTGCAAGATATTTTTATCAGCTAGTCTCAGGTTTTTAAGATATGAGATGTAGAAAATATGGTAAGAAACTTTTTTTTTTACTTTTGTTGAGTAATCTAACTTCATGATGCTTCAAATTAAATATTTAATTTGATTTGGTTTGGTTTGGTTTCAGAGCTATTGAAGTTGAGCAATAGTTGACTCATGTCACACTGTGTTCATTAGAATGGTATTATGCATAGGAGATCAATTGCTAAAGGTTTTGGTTGAGCTACAGTACTTGTAAAATCCGTTTTAAATAATCCTGTTTATCAACTGGGAAAATATGATTTGAATCAACACTGAACAATAAATGATCATTTGTGATGCTTACGTTTGGACAACATGAGTGGACTTTAAATTTCTAGTTTCTGTTTTATTTAATGAAAAGAAAAATGATTTACAGTTAACTCAAAAATTACTTGATGCGTGGAAGAAAATCTTCCTGTACCTTAAATGCAAAACTGAGGTTTCTTGTAGTCTAATTTTACCCGCAACTTTCAAAATCAGAGGATAAAATTTTACCACAGTCCTACCAAATCCAAATCCAACTCCATAATTATTTATTCAAACCTCATCATTATAATTATTATTATTATTATTATTACTAATACAACTAAGTCAATTATTATAAAGTACAGTGATGTCCATCTCTAGCAGAAAAGATCCATAATGCCTAAATATGGCTCAACACCTTCCTGTCATTAACCCTAGAACACTAACGATCAATTAAAGTTACATCTCTACTAACCATGGGTATATCATACCCGATTTTGAAAATGTCAAAAAAATATTAAATATAAATCTTTATTTGAAATATTTTACATGCAGGCACTTCAAACTTTGTACTTTTAACATTAATAGGAACTGAAAAACATTATTTAGGTAAGAAAATCAGGTACTGAAAATTGTAATTAAAAATAGGAAAATTCATGCTGGGTACTATATACCCATGGTTTGTGTTCTAGGGTTAATGAGTTGAAAACTACAGATGAGAGAGAGAGAGATAGAGAAAGACATAATTGGAAAGAAATATAAGTAATAATAAAATGGGAAAACATAACATTAAGGCCAGAGAAATATGTCCCTCATGAATTGGTCAAAGAATAATGATTGACAAAAGATCGGTAGGTGTTTGCATGTAATGAGTGCATAGAAAGGGGTGTTTAGTAATGGCAGATACAGCAATAATGGTGATGGTTGAATTTACAAAACTTATTAATCTCATGATTATGTCTGCAAGTGGTAAGAGATTAGGCATTGACACCATTTGTTACAAGCAACAAGCGATAAACTATGCTAAAAAGCATGTGAACAGAGCAGTAGTAAGGGTTTTGGCCTACCACTTACTGGGGAAACGATATATATTTGCTGACAGCCAGAGGAGGTAGTACTGCCCTGGGTCAAGAGGATAGCTGCTGGAAGACCCTATATGTCTGGCAACAGGACTCTGCACCATGCCACACAACAAGCATGAGAACCCAATCATGGTTGTGAAACAATTTCTGCGACCACATCCCCCACCACTTACATTTGGCCATCTAACTCCCCAGATTACAAACCCTCTTATTTCTGTCTGGATTTATGCAATGAGAAATTAATGTTATTTAAACGATTTACAAGTAGTATTGTCCTCATTTTTGTTGTTTTTATCTAATGTTTTGGCATTCCTGCTCTTCAGCCTTCATCAGGTGCATGTCAATCCAGACAATCTACAGGGAATGTCAAACTAAACCCTTTTATTTAATCTTAGGGGATAGATTTGATTCATTCCACTTCTCATGTCATGAGACATCTCATCTATTTCTTATATTGCCCTATTTTTGGCCTGAACTTGAAGACGATAAGAAATGAAAATTGGCTGAAGATCAAAGGAAATCAGGAAGAAGTGTTTCTATTGAAAATGAAAATTCATGAGGCCAAGAGATGATCCGAAGAAGAAACGATTTAGAGTTTGTCAGGATCAGAAGGTTGGTGCTACTTATTTATGAAACAGCTGGGTTTATCACTGCATACAGAGGCATTGATTACACAGAAAATACCGGCTGTTTAAGATGAAAAAAATAGAAATTTTATAAATTTGTTACAAATACATGAAAGGGAACACATTTTGAAATGGAAGTTCCGTTAACATCTGATGCAACATTCAACAAGACACGGAAATCCTTTTCTTGAATATGTCCTGGTGAAATATACCTGTGTCTTTTACATCATCAAATATGGTAACCTTTTCATCACACATACATTTCAAATACAATGATACAATTGGGTGGGGTACTGAAAAGTTATTGATCACATCAAGTTGCTCTCCCAAAAATCGTTCAAATTTTGGAATATGTGGTCAGGCCGCATGTAAGTGTCTACATCTTTTAGTATTTTTTGAGAAGGCCAAACAGGATGGAGGAGGAGGGAGAATTTTTGTTTTAATATCTCAGAGAACATCTCAGAAGGTGTAAAACTGCATTTATATATAAATAGTAGATTGGTTTGTTGGATCTACCATTGTGGGTGGTGGGGATTCTATTATTTCTAGAATAATGGGTTTCTTTGGCATCTCCTCTACAAGTAATGAGAGACATGAAAATTGGGTTACACATTATTAGTAGCAGGATAAAAATTATAATATGACTGTACTCTTCATTGTTAACCAGTGGCAAGACCTTTGTTCATGTGGAAATAAGATGAAGTGCAAGAGAGGTGTATTCTTGCCCTTTTCAGGATTATTGCTACAAATCTATTTGATCTCTGCTGGAATTAAGATTTAGTTTGGTAATTCCAAATCGCTACTTCAAGCTGCCAATGAAGTTTGCAACACTTTAATGACTTTTGCTGGAAATTTTATTAAAAATGCTATTGAAGGTTAAATTCATTGATTCTGTGATAATTAAGGTTTAATTTGCTCCGTCAATCAATGGGTAAACCTCATCATGCTTTTCCTGCAAAGGAAATTCAAATATTTAACTCACCAATCTCTGATTTCGTTTTCTTGGTGGGTGGCTCAGCTGGCGTTCCAGGCTCACCATCTTCTCCATCAGACATTTCCATTGCATCATCTTGATACTCATTGAAGAATTCTTCCTGCTGAGCAATCTGGATCTCCTGTGAAAATCAGAATATGGCAAAAGTGATGCCTATCACTGAATATCAAATAGACCAACTTTTAAAAGTCAATCTCATATGTATATCCTCCTAAAGAGTAACTCTTCACCAACTGAAGTCATATTGGTAGCGACTAATGACAAACTGAGGATACCAACTATGAGGCTAGAAGGGACTTACCCCAGGACTGACCAAGAAACATTCCAATGATTGCTGGTCAGTGGAACATCAGAAAAGTTTTCTATAGCCTAACTACAAGATACTTGTAGTTAGGTTATAGAAAACTTTCAATGTTCTGATTTGCCTGTGAATCAAATATAAGCAAAAAGCAGTTCGTACCGTCCTGTGTAGTGTATGACAGTGGGGGGTGGGGGCATAAAGGAGATGACAAAAGGACACTGAAACACTATAATCTGAAGTGATCTCTGGCATCCTTTAACCTTTTTAAGCATACAGCTACAGCATCAGAGCTTCTGTGCTTTCTGTAGGAAAGTAGATTTTTTATGGGTTGCTAACCTCGTGCCTGGCTTGTTTTGCATTCAGAGTTGTACTTCTAGAGTGGTTGCCATTCACAGATAAAGAACCCAGTTTGACCTGATATTTAACCCATAACTAGGGAGAAAAAGAGATGTATTCATAGCTTTCTCATAGATGATTGCATGAAAGTGAACACAGCAAAAATGGCTGGAATTTCAATTCAGCATGCCAATTCCACTCTTCAATAACTGCTAAGTTGCAAGCACATCAAACATGAACTAAAATCTTACTTTGACTGAAGAAAAACAAATTCTTCGATCCAAACAAAACATTTTATAAGGAATGAAAAAACTTTAGTTCTACCTTTGCATTTTAATTATTTCTGATACGAAAGTTTGGAGTTTTCTCATTCTTTAAAAAGATTTCCTTGGAAAAAGAGAAATCCTAAAATATGTGCCAGCAAAAGTTTCAAGCAGATTATTGATTACAGTTTTAGGTTGCCAACCATAAAGTGAATTTAGCAAAATTGTCCTTAAATAATTTGAGGGATACAAAGTTTTAATTTGGCTTCTTTAAAAATGGAAATTTTAAAAAGCATATATTTATATACAAATATATACAAATATATTAAAGCAAAGGAAGGGAAGAAAGGAAATGAAAAACCAATATTATTCATTGTAAAGTGGAAACTTGAATTATTAAAATAAAACAATAAGTTTTTCAATTTATAACTTTACAGTGATCTTTCTTATCCTTTCTCTCCTTTGTTTTAATATATATATATATATATATATATATATATATATATATATGAAGAAATATAGTCTTAAGATATTGCTACATTTATGGGATAAAGTGCTCAATATCAGAGATAGAGTGTATTATACTTGATTGCATCTAGCATGAAACAGATTGTCA